>JZKD02S2026016.1:22215-44792 GCA_000966675.3 Picea glauca
TCTACAAAGTCACCCACAGGTAAGACTTACATTTCCCTGTTATCACTGCACCCCATGCCCAAACACTTACCCCATGCCACCTTATACACTTACATGACCTGGATTGGATCTCACCCGGGAAACACCCCAAACATAAGGAGGATTAGCCCAATAGGGCACCTTGAGACCTTATCCAAATCTAACTTGTTAGATTTCATAACGTCTTTGAGCATTTTTTTGGGTAAAGGGGGGTTTGATGCACATGTTTGGGTGATTTAATTATTTGATGTAATTTACATGTTATGATCCCTGTGACTTATGAAACCCCAGAGGGAATAGTTGTTGTTGATGCAGGACCTTTCTCGGTGAACAGGTACATGTGAGGGAATGATTAGCTCAGACCTTCATGGTGGCTTAAATCCCACAGATGGATGTTGTAACCCCAAACAGGGGCAAGAACACATCAGATATTTGCACCAGGAAGAAATAAAGATGTCACCTTGGAGGCACCCTGGAAGACCTAGACCTAGGGGGATATTTCTCTTCCACATGGACATTGTCCTTTGAAATCCCAGGAAATCACTATCATGAACCTGGACGTCATCTAGAGCTAGGGTCTACATTTTGGGGAAGTTGTGAGATGGGTGGCACGTGCGGGCATCATCTAGGGCCTTTGGAGGCCAAGAGTTCTGCATCCTGATCCCAACGTTCCGCCTTAGGGGCTCAACATCACCCTAGAAGAGCATGAAGTCACCGTTGGAGATGTTTTTATATGTTAATTAGTTTTATATATGTCAAAATTGGATTTTAATGTAAATTGGTAGGTTGACCTTTTATTTGACCTAAAATTAATTAAAGGTCAAAGTTTTGTATAAATAGAGATAAAGTACTCTCATTTTTTCATTATAAATCACCACACAACCAGTCTGGACTGAAATTTGTGCCCTCCTTAAGGGATATTGGCTAAAATAACTAGTGCACATCTTCTTGGAGAGGCTTTTTATGGTGTATCTTGGCTATTTTTCATGGTGGAAGATCTTTAACTAGGGTTTGGCTTGATTATTCTTGGTGAGGTAAGTAGAAAATATGCAATTTGTTCATGTAATAAATTCTTGTGGTAAATTTTACTTGTTTCATGTTAAAGATTATGAAATTGCTTGCTTAAATCCTATGAGAGAAACACAAGTTGTTTTTCTCTCGCTCTAGCTTTTCTACTTGTTTAAAATTATCAAGTACACCTTGTTTAGAAGTCACTACTAGAGCCCTAAAGTGATAGAACTCTAGTAGATTCATTCTAATTGTTTATTGCATAATACATTTTCAATGGTCTAATGAAGGAAGATTCACTAGGGCCTAAAAGTTCTTACTCTCTAGTGAATTTGTCTTCAAGATTTGGATGTTTGAGGCCTTGAAGTGCCAACACCTCTTGCATCCACCTCTTTTCCTTTGGCAAGTATTATCATTTMTATTTTCTCCAAGTTGTKTTGTTGATGTTGTTGACTCCATAAGCCCAAAAAGGCACTTGTCCACTTGCTTTAGTGAATGATTGATCAAACAAACACTCAAACTATCTTCCTTGAAGCTTTTGCTAACTTCTACTAACTTTAAAATAAACTAATTCAGTAGTTAACTTTTTATTGTTGCAAATCACTGCTACAACCATATTAATATATACTAATTTGATGCATACACCTCCATAACTCACATCTAACTCACTCATAAATTGCTTGTGATAATTTCAAAACAATCTACTTGATAAATGCTAAGTTTCCATGATATTTTCTTGTAATGTTGAGCACTAATACTTGCTTATGTTACAAAAGATTTCTACAACCATCTAACTGCAGAAAATTTTCTACAAAATTGACATTTAATGCTAGCTAGACACTGCAAAAAATGCTTGTGACAATTGATTATCATTTCTCCTAGTTAAATCTACTTTTTCATTTTATTTTCAAGCAATTCTAAGGCATATTTCTTACAGTTGTTATAAAATACTTATTTTTGTTGTAGACATCCATATCACTGCAATTTTATATCAGCCAACTTATATTTTAAAGGTTCATTGTCTTATTCAAGAACTAACATCACTTGTTACTTGAAAATTGTCATATTTTGCTTTGCTGTCTTGTTCTGGGCAGGTACACTTCATGTTTACTTTTTCTTCAACTCTCAAAGACATAAAGAACCTTTGAAATTGAGTGACTAGTGAGAGGGGAGGCATTATTCCATATTTTTCTTAGTTAATTAGCCCTTTAGGTCACTAGGAATGTCTCCCTTGGGGTAATCTTAACATACTCCTAAACAGAAAGGGGTTTCTTGTTAAGGTGACAGTGATAGGTCACCCCCTTGTTACGTCAATATTTCCTCACTTGCCTCGGGCTTTGGGAAAGTACAGATTGTGCGATAACACATACCATTGCATACGATGGTATCACAATGGTATGCATACCATGGTATTGCAATGGTATGCATACCATGGTATCACAATGGTTTGCATACCATTGGTATCCAATGGTATGCAACATAAATACCATTTCCTATGTCGATCAATGGTATGCATATGAATTGGTGTTGCCTTTGCATACCATTGCATAACATTGCAATACCATGGTATTAAAATGGTATGCATTGTAATGGTATTCATGCCATGGTATTTCAATGGTATGCATACCATGGTATTTCAATGGTATGCATACCATTTATAGGTTATTTTTAGGGTTTTAGTTGTCTTAGGGTTTTATTGGTAGTTTTCTTAGGGATTCTCAAGTATGCATACCATTGGTATTGCAATGGTATGCATACCATGGTATTTCAATGGTATGCATACCAATTGTATGCATACCATTGTATTTCAATGGTATGCATACAAATTGTATGCATACCATGGTATTGCAATGGTATGCATACCATTGCATACCATGGTATCGCAATGGTATGCATACCATGGTATTGCAATCGTATGCATACCATGGTATTACAATGGTATGCATACCAATTGCATGCATACCATGGTATCACAATGGTATGCATACCATGGTATTGAAATGGTATCCATACCATTGCATACTGTTGTATCACAATGGTATGCATACCAATTGTATGCATACCACGATATTGCAGTGGTATACATACCAATGGTATGCATACCATTGCATACCATTGGTATGCATACAATTTGTATCCAATGGTATGCAACGCCAATACCATTGCCCATGAATACCAATGGTATGCATAGGAATTCGTATTGCCTTTGCATACCATTTCATACCATTGCAATACCATGCAATGGTATGCAAAGGAAATACCAATGCCTATGCATACCATTAGTAGTTTTCTTATTAGTAGTATGGTATGCATTGCCATTGCCTTGTTTTGGTATGGTATCAATTTCCATTGCGTTGTATGGTATGCATTGCCAATGCTATGGTAGGCTATGCATTGCCAATGGTATGATATGGTATGCATTGGCAATGGAAATGGTATGCATTGCCTTGCCATTGTATGGTATGCATTGACAATGGTATGATATGGTATGGTATGGTTTTTCGTGCCTTTCCTTGGTATGGTATGCATTGGCATTGGCATTTCTATGGTATGGTATGGTATGGTATGCATCGGCACGGTATGGTGTGGTATAGAATTGGTATGGTATGGTATGGTATGCATTGCATTGGTATGGTATGCATTGGAATTGTTATGGTATGATATGGTATGGTATGGTATGCCTTGACATGCCACGCCTTGCCATGCCTTGCCTTGCCTTCACGTTCCATATCTTGTATTTCCATACTATTCCTTTCCATACCATGCCTTTCCATCCCATGCCTTTCCATGACATGCCATTCGATGCCTTTCCTTACATTCACTTTTCATGCCTTTACTT
Source organism: Picea glauca (assembly GCA_000966675.3). Lineage (NCBI taxonomy): Eukaryota > Viridiplantae > Streptophyta > Pinopsida > Pinales > Pinaceae > Picea > Picea glauca. The sequence continues at coordinate 26,081 of JZKD02S2026016.1, forward strand.
TTCCATGCCATGCCTTTCCATACCATGTAATTTCTTTCCATGCCATGACTTTCCATTCATTTCCTTGCCTTCACTTGCCATGTCTTGTCTTTCCATACCATGCCTTTCCATACCATGCCTTACCATCCCATGCCTTTCCATGTTATTCCATGCCTTTCCTTGCATTCATTTTCCATGCCTTTCCTTTTCCATGCCTTGCCTTTCAATACTATGCCATTCCTTTCCATGCCTTTCCTTTCCATGCCTTTCCTTGCCTTCACTTGGCATGTCTTGTATTTGCATACCATGTCTTTCCATGCCATGCCTTTACTTCCCATGCCATGCCTTTACTTCCCATGCCTTGCCTTCAGTTTCCATTCCTTGTATTACATTAAATTTCCATGCCATCAAAGGATTCATACGTAAAAATTACAACCAAGGGATTCATTAAGCATGTAATTCTACAACTTGTTATCCCATATTTCTTATATAAAAATACTTGCATGAAAATTCCAATGTTTTTGTCAATGAGGCATAGTGCAATTTTTGAAGAGGAGGTCAATTTTCAAGAACACTGTGTCGGGAATTTGTGGGTAGTGTAGTCACGTGGTCCTTGGCCAAATATACTTGTGGGACCTTACAAAACTCCGATATGCCACTCGTTTTGTATTTTATTCCCCTAAACCAAATTGGCCACATGTCCCTCAATGACTTGAAGAGGCGAGTTGCAACTCATGATAAAAATCAAATCGAAACTTGGATGGGAAAACCGTCGGTTGCATTGGATCCAAAGCACCAGGTTTAAACTAGGGGGGCCCCTCGACTGCCATTTTGTCCACCAGAAAACCATATCTTGGAGTATCTTCGGTACTAGGGTTTTGGTCAATGAGGCATAGTGCAATTTTTGAAGAGGAGGTCAATTTTCAAGAACAATATGTTGGGAATTTGTGGGTAGTGTAGTCGCGTGGTCCTTAGACAAATAGACTTGTGGGAGTTTACGGAACTCGTGTCTTTTCGACGAAGTCTTTCAAGAAGTCTCAAACTCGTACATGGGAAGTAACTAATTGTATTTTTTTTCTTTCTTGTCCTCCATCCATATGTTACATATTTAAATCTTTTCAAGGAAACCTCCTTCCTCCCCAATTCATACTCATCGCTTACATTGATGCACTTTCTTAGTAATGCCTATTATCCCCATTTTATGGATAATTAAGGAGAATATGTCTCAAGGCCCTTAGGTTGCGAATATGGAGTGCCGAGAGAATACATGACCAACAATACTGTTTTTCATAGATGGAAAACCCACTCACCGCCATAGATGGTCAAAGTTTTGCAGATGGAATCCACCACACTAGATGGATTTCATAAGGAAGTGGGCCTTTCTCCATGAGGTACAAGTCAGTATTATGGTGAGCATCATTTCAATATTTAAAAGCTATTTTATTATATTGTATCCTAGGTTGCTTTAGATTTCATGACATGTTCTTGGACATTATGCCTTTTTCCCTTGGTGGTTGAATATGTGCCCTAGTAAGTGGCTTTCCTTGGGGATGGGTTTGTTACTGGGAACTCCATTAATGTGCCATCGTACCATTCTTGACCATACTTAGCAATTTCCATCATTTTCCCCCTCCATTTCCTTATCTCTTGGGATTTTAGGGTGTATTGACCTAAGAAGGGGTTGTCCCTCATTCTATGGGAAGAAGGGGCTAAAGGCCTAAAGAGGTTGATTTTGGGATAAAATCCTTGCATAAAAATTCCATATGCTTCACCCAAGGATCACCCAATAAAGAAATGAAACACTTATATTTAAATAAAGGGGACCCACAATATAATAAAGAATGATTAAAATTTTAGTTGAAGGATAGGAGGTTTCATCACAAGCCGACCTATCACGTCCATGAATATATAGTGGTATGAAATTAGCACCACTTAGTCACCAAAGCAGGGTAATGGCTATTAGTTGCATGACTGAGAGAAATGGGGTCTCATCACGAGCCAACCTTCTCATTTCTATTAGGTATTTGTGGGTGACATTGCCATCACCTGGTCACCACTCTAGGGAAGTGAAATTCAACCTCTCCTTATGCTATATTGAAAGAAATATAAAAGGCAATTGATGGGCTTGGAAAAAGTGCATTGCAGACAAGGTACCACATACCCTCTACAAAGGCACCCATGAATGAGACACTACGAGCCCTTGTATGTCGTGAGCCCTATGCCCACTGAGTGTTGACCCCAACCAATTCATTCGCTTTACATGGCTTAGAGAGGGATCTCTTGGAAACTCTCCTTGACATAGGGCAAGATCTACCCAATAGGAAACCTCGTCAACCCTTCCATATTCAAGCTTGACAAGTCACATAATGTCTTTGAGATGTTAATTGTTTGATACGATAATCTTTGATGCACATGCTTATATGGATTATTTATTGATTGGATTCACTTATCATGATGTTATGACTTGAAATCCTTGGAGGGCATGCTCATTTGTCTTTGCAGAACCTAGTTGGTGGACATTTTTGGGAGAAAAAACTTGGCTTGGGATTTAATGGGGCTACAAGCCCAGAGGTTGGATGTCAGGGGTGCACATGCCATATGAGAGAAATTAGACTTGGAATACCTTGATGATGACTTGGACGAAATATCCCATCCCTCACTTTCCAAAACATTTTCCCAGGAGGGGAAAAATGTCCTATTTTTTTATCTTGATGTCATGCTTTGGGGGCTAGGGCATGGTGGTGAGGTGCCACTCTTTTGACACATGGACGTTTGAGGAGGAGAAGGGTCTTCACCATGATGAGACTCCTTAGATGCTTGACATGTGGCATTTGGAGACCTATCCATGCTTCTCCAACACCAACGACTTCCTCGAAGTGACAAAACGTCCCCTAAAGGGGTGATGTCCTCCTAAATTAGGGTTTTATTTGTCAAAAAAGTGAAATTTTAAGTGAATTGTTTAGTATTACTTTGTTAAGGGGGAAAGACTGGGGTTGTTGACCCCTAATCTTGTGTTTTACTCCTTAATTTGTGGACAATATATGTTAGCTACATTTTGTATAAACAGAGATCATAAGATCTCATTTTAATCATAACTCCCCCTCTTGTGAGAGGCCTTGTGTGACATCCCCCAAAAATAAAATATTTTTGAAAATTTAATTTTTGCTGGAAAAATTATTTCCATTTTTAGTAAATTCGAATTTGGAAAATTTTTGCCATTTATGGCAATTCCGAATTTCGAATTTGATATTTGTAATAAATTATTATGACTTTTGGGCAGAGATCTGATTTGTCTCAACTAATTATTTGACAATGACACTTGTATAAAAACAAAATATTTTATATTGATTGCAGGAGGACAAATGGAACAACCATGTTAAAATTAGCTGACCATGACTCCATGAGCGGGGAACATGTTGGAACTACCCCTAGGCTAATTTTTACAAATGGAAAATCAGTGATTTGGTCATTGGAAGCCCCTGAAAATCAGGGATTTAGAAGGCTGGGAAAATTCCCAAGGGAGGGAAAAAAAAATACCTAGGAAAATGAATAAAGAGGCATATGTGAGGAGGTAGGATGTTGTCAAGTATGCTGAGAAGAGACTATTGATTTTTTTTTATTTTTGTTATGAACACTAAATGCGTGTGAGGCAAGAGGGATCAACTGCATGGAAGGGACAATTTTGAAGAGGGATTTTCCAAGTTCGTCCTCATGGACTCATGGTCAGCTTAGGGGGTGAACCGTGCAAGTGATCTTGACTACTAGGTTCTACGGCTGGGAGGAACGTGGTTGTTCCCTTTGTCTTCCTGCAAGTTTAGTTTAGATATGATACTCTAACCTTATCTGTCTGAATGATTTTATAGCTGATGTACTGTACATGTTAAATCTGAACGGAAATGGTTCCTAGTATCTGTATGAAAGGTTGTATATTGTTGTAAAGTGTGTCGTTGTATCGAATTCAAATTATTTACATGTCTATAGAATGGATTGGTTACAGAAGTAGCGAGTTCATTAATGCCTGTAAGAACAATTATATATTTGGTTGAATGTATTTTGTTGTATCAAGATTGAATTATTATATATCCGTAGAATGAATTAGCTACAGAAATAGTGAAGGCATTAACACCTATAGATATGTCCTATAACCAAGTTGAGAATAAAATTGTTTGATCGTATGATGGGTGGAACCAAACTTCCGACAGAACCGTCATAATAGATCCCTGAGTAAGTCTTATCGACTAAACCGGTACAAGAGTAAGAATAAGTTGATTATCCTACTAAATCATTTCGAATAGATTTTGTGACTAAATTCTGGTGTAATTTCTTCTAAGATTGGATTGTCTCCTTTTTGTTTCTCTCAGGTATAACAGAGACATCTCCATATCGAAAGTTTTTGGTGGAGGTTGTCTAAGTATGGACAGTGTTGAAACTAGATTTTATATATGTATACGGAATAGATAATTATACAAGTTCATATTTATAAAGGAAATCAGAACACCATCTTCCCTTAGTAAAGATGAGTTACTACATTTCAGGACTCACCCACTATAGACCTAAAATCAATATATATCATGTATATATATGAACTGGTATATGCACACCCCTTTCAATTTGACGAATTATGATAACAAATATGGGATCTAATACCTACAAAAGTTAATACGCACAAGGGATCGTATGTACATAAGAAATCTCTGTTTTCAGATTATGATAAAGGAGTTCAGACAGGTGAATATTCACCATTATGAAATAAGTATGGAGCTCGAGCGTTTCAGACCAAACAAACAAATGATGCATAGTTACATTGAGGACTGAATTTAATGAACCCAATAGTATTCACGACCACATCATTTAATCTTGGGAGGGTTTCCTCCTTTTGGTAATAAAATTTAGATAATTGGAATAGGACAGAGTCAGACTATATAGATAGACTTAGATATTTCCAAGGAACAAATACAGAGAATGAAATCATACATGCGTGTCACTATTGAAATTAGACACTTCAAATAACAACGGGTAGGTATGTCCTTTAAATAAACACGGAAACAAACTACAAAGTAGACCAGTCCAAATATCAAGTTACCGAATTAATATTTTACAAAGACGGGCGAATGAACCTGGAAATTCCTGTGATAACCTCTTCTCCATTTCATAAGGTAAATAAACTATTTCTATACAGAACCAGAAGTAGGGCACGATTTTCCCTTAAGCTTTTGCAGGACCCGTGGAATTAGCCGAAGTAAGGAAAATGTCTTGGAACCCGAATACCTTTCGTCGGAGACTTGGGTGGAACCTGAGGCCGATGCAGAATGAGAGCTACCTGCCAAGAAACAAACCCTGAAATTTAGTCGTCATTCGAATAACAAGTAACAAAAGGAAATTTACAAAAGAGATAGGGTAAACAACAACAGTAAATACTCATCTTTGGTACACGAATCTGAAACCTCGTTCACCGCTTGCATTCTAGAAGACTGTCTGAGTGAAGGGGAAGGATGCAGTAAGCCTCTGATTGTTCCTCGCATGAACAAGGCCCACCATTAGTGCCAATAGTAACCCTTAAGTATTTCTTTTGAGTAAAACGTATCGACAGTAAAGATAAATTAACCTTTATAAACATACTATAAGTGGAAATGAAAATAACAATGATTTCATTAAAGGGAGGAACTGCAAAAATCGTTCAAAACAAAATGTTGTAGCTTATCTTAAAAGAAAAAAAAACAGAGTCATCAAGTCTCGGTAAGGATAACTTTTCGCATACAAGAATCTTCGGTAAATCTCTTAAGGACTTCCAGTAAAAATGACCATAGGAAAACATAGGAGAAAATCAAATTCTAGACGCAGGAACGAGTATGAGAAAGAACGACTTCGACCTGTTCAAGACTCTTAACATTCTCATCAATTGAGTCGATGGATTATTTCATCGGTGAATCACCCACGGGGATGACTTACTTCATCGAAAACTGGCTATAGGAAGACAAGGAAAGGCCCGACAAGTAAATAGTTTGTCCTAAACAAAAGGGTTATCGCAGAGAAGGATATAACCAAATTCATAAGACAACCCTGTTAACATTGCCAAGTATTTATCAACCTACTTAACCTATCAAGGTTTGGTTAAGGAAGCACTTACCATCATTTCCCGTACATGCCATCGAATATAACCATGGTGCGTCCGCCCTTAGGACTGGGAGTTCGCCCCTGATACGATAGTGTGATATACAGAACCCCAGGGACATTCTTTCCACCATGTTTTTCAGTCCTAGCCTCAAGAAGAACATAGCAACACCCAAAACCATTCATAGGAGGAAATGATCGGAAATGACAAAATTGTGAGCCTTCCTAAACCCTAGGCGACACACTCTTGTCTTGGAAATAAATGTGGAAAGTACATAGGACAGGTAACGATGTGACAAGACAAGGTTGGTATGGTATCTCGCTTGTGAATCTAGATGAGTTCAGTAGAGATCAAAGGACGACTATTAATGATTATGCAGAGGTTTATCTATTGTGGCAGAGAACCATCTCTTTCGTGTTGAAGGGTGATGCGATTTGGCACTCTGTGTTAATTTTTCTAATAAAGTTTACCTACCCTTTCATTAACTGAATCATAAGTGCTATCCAACTTGGCCACATCTCACTGCTTTCATGAGCTAACTAATTCACCACGAGAAACCACCGGATTCGAGGACCCCAAGTTGACTGTGACTTGGCAGTCGTGATATCATTCTAATGGGAAAGTTTACCCATAACCTTATCAATAGAAAATGAGTTAAGACTCCCAAAGCATTAAGATCAACCCATAGATATATGACGTAACTTTATGATAGGAACGAACTCTAATATAATTTATCCCTCGATCCTTTACAAGTCCTATGTACATAGGACAAATAACAAAAAAAAAAATATTGTGCAAATTGGAGGTATGTTACATATGGTATGAGAGAAAAATTTACAACATTGGGCCTGAATAGGGCCATTTTTATTGCTTAATAGTTATTATGTTTTATATAAAAACTAATAAAACTTTTGGTTACAAACATAAATCTCTTTCTGTTTTGGTGATTAATTATGGCAGCTCAGGACAATGCAGACAATAGGATGGAAGAAAATCTGCAACAAAGACCCCCTTGAGATACAAGGCAGAACAATGACAGAAGTTCACCCACAGAAGTCTTGGAAACAATGAGGAATCTTATTGTTGAACTACATATTTGTAAAGCCAATAATGAAAAATTGAAGAAGGCACAGTAGGAACAACAAGAGATAAACGAAGTCCTTCTGCGCAGTATAGTGACCAAGAACATGAATGATTTTAGGGGCTAAATTTCGCTCATGGGCTAATTTTCCATGGTTTTTCCAAAAACAAGATTCGCTATTTTTAAAATGATTTTCCCAAATTCTATTGGATAAAATTATTTTACCTTAGAAATCGCCATAAGTTTATAAAAACTATATAAAATCCTTAGAAATTTGAGTATTTTTACAAAAATATCGCCAAACATTTATAGTTGGCATATGAAGGCTAAGTAAGATTCACCAAGGTTTCTACATTTTAAAATAAATTTCCATCCTTAAAATCATCCCTAACCAAGAAAAGTCCAAAAGACAATAATAACGACGGAGAAGTCAGCAAGAGAGCCTCCAAGAACTCAGGACGAGAAACAAAAAAAGGAGATAGTTCGTCTGAAGGAACACCTCCAGCTGAAGATAGAGCTATAATGGACAGAAGAAGAAAACAAGTGGACCACCTTGAAGGAGAATTTAAAAATATTAAACCAACTATCTTTGATGGAGAATCCAGGACTGGGGAAGAAGCAGAGGCATGGTTGTTGGACATCAAAAAGTACTTCCAAATCTACAATTATTCCAGCAACATGAAGGTCAGGATGGCCATCTACAATCTGAAAGGGAAGGCCAGTATATGGTGGAAAGATCTGAAATTGGCCAAGGGCCTAAAGGAGAAACAGTTGGAGTGGTCTAATTTTAAGAAGTATTTCAAGAAACAATACCTTTCTGAAAATTATTATGAAAGGAAGACGAAACAATTTTACGAGTTACGACTCAGACATATGACGATGGAGGATCTTATAAACAAATTTCTGGAACTATTAAGGTTCGTACCGTACATCCGAGAGGATAAAGTAAAAATCCAATGATTTTTAAGTTGCTTAACAAAGTCCTACAGGGACAGGATTGAGTTTGACAACCCCAAATCCTTGAGTGAGGTATTCAGGAAAGCACGAATGTGTTATGATCAATATAAGCAGTGGATGGAGTTTCCCAAAACCTAGAAGGATAAGAAGCAAGATCGAATGAACCAGCGGAAGAAGGGATACCAGCCAGCTCCTTATCAGAATGCAGTAAAAAGTTTTTTGAGAAAAGATTCTCACTTCAGTCACCTGAATACGCAAAGCAGCGGTAAACTGGTAAAACTGGGAATTAAGAAGTTTGGGGATAACTCTCGCGAGCCACTAAAGTGTTGGGAATGCAGAGAGCCTCATCTAAGGAGGAACTGTCCACATTTGATTTCAGCAAATAGAACTGATGTTCATAATCTACAAGAAGCATCGACAGTAGGAGACATGTTCAGGAGCCTACATCGGATAAATGCAACCATTGATGGTCAACAAGCTGACCACCAGTCCTCAGTGGTAGAAATCGAAGGTAAAATCCATGACACTCGAATTTCTGTTTTAATTGAACCTGGAGCAACATTAAGTTATGTTACTCTGAATGTAGTAGAGTCAAATAAACTTAAGAGACTAAAGCACGCAAAATCATGGCTTGTGCAACTAGCGACAGGTACTAAAAGGAAAGTAATTGACTTTATTTCTGATTTTGAGTTCAGTTTAGATGGTCAAACTATAAGGACCAATCTGAACATCCTACCACTAGGATCTTACGATATTATTATTGGGATGGATTGGTTGGAACGACACAAAGAAATATTAGATTGTTATACAAAGACACTTAGCTATCAAGATGATTCTGGCACTACCACGATAGTTCAAGGTATACCAAAACCGGTATCGGTCAGACAAATTTCAGGGATGCAACTAAAGAAATGTATGAGAAAGGGATGTCAAGTTTATGCCATCCAAGTGACGAATCTAGCAGAAAAAGAAGATAAGCCAAAGTTAGAAGAATTTGTTGTCCTATGTGATTTCAGAGACATGTTTATGGATGAGATACCAGAATTACCCCCTAGAAGGGAAATAGACTTCTCCATAGACCTACTACCCGTTTCTGCCCCTATCTCAAAAGCGCCCTACCGAATGAGTCTACCAGAACTGACATAATTAAAAATACAATTACAAGAATTGTTGGACAAAGAGTATATTAGACCGAGTGTCTCACCTTGGGGGGCACCAATCCTCTTTGTGAAAAAAAAAGACGGTAATCTAAGACTATGTATTGATTATAGACAACTGAACAAAATGACTATTAATAATAAATACCCCTTACCAAGGACAAATGATCTGTTTTATCAAGTAGGTGGGGACAAGATCTTTTCAAAGGTGGATTTACGATACAGGTATCATCAAGTTCGGATAAAAAGACAAGGACATAAACAAAATAACTTTTTGGACAAGATATGGACACTACGAGTTCGTAGTCATACCTTTCGAACTCACTAATGCACCAGCCACGTTTATGTGCCTAATTAACAACATTGTTAGTCAGTACTTAGAAACGGTCATGGTAGTATTTATCGACGATATCCTGGTCTATTAAAAAACGGAGGAAGAACATGAGGAACACTTAATAATAGTTCTGCAAACGTTGAGGAAGGACAAACTGTACGCCAAATTTGACAAGTGCAACTTCTATCAAAAGGAAATACAATATCTAGGACATGTAATTTCAACAGAGGGCATTGCAGTAGACCCAGAAAAGACAAAATCCATTATGGAATGGCCGGTACCTAAAGATGTAGCAGATATACGGTCATTCATGGGAATCACTGAATATTATCGCAGGTTTATAGAAGGGTTTCCAAGATAGCCTACCCTATCACGTCATTATAAAAGAAGGGAACCAAGTTTAACTGGTCAGAGAAGTGTCAAGACAGCTTCAACAAACTAAAGGAATTATTGACAACTGCACCCATATTGAAAGTAGCAGACCCAGATAAAGACTTCACCGTATGTGTTGATGCAAGTAAAGAAGGACTAGGTGGTGTCTTAACTCAGGAAGGACACGTCATTTGTTATGAGTCCTGGAAATTAAAAGAACACGAACGAAATTATGTCACTCGTGACTTAGAATTGGCGGCAGTAATACACGCCTTAAAAATGTGGCGCCACTACATAATGGGCAGAACATTCCTACTATTAACGGATAATAGCAGGGTAAAATATATGTTTAACCAACCAGATCTTAATGAAAGACAAGCAAGGTGGCTAGCCTTCTTGAGGGAATTCGACTTCGAGGTCAGACATATCAAGGGTAAGGAAAATAAAGTAGCAGACGCTTTAAGCAGAAGAATCCATGGGCTATTTGAGATAAATATCAGCAGGGCAGAAAGTGATCTGGAACAAAGAATAAGGACAACAGGTATTAACGACAGAAATTACACTAAGGTAGTGGCAGAATTACAGAACAGTACCGCAAACTCAGATAAGTCAAATCTAAGTATCGACAAGAAGGGACTACTACGATTTAAAAACAGGCTTTACTTACCAGATTCAACAGAGTTAAAATTAACAGTCCTGGACGAAGTGCATAAGAAACCGTATTCTGGCCATCCAGGTTACCAGAAAACGATAACCACACTTAGGAAACTATTTTATTGGCATAATATGAAGGGTGAAACTACATAATACTTGTCTAGGTGCCAATATTGTTAGTAGGTTAAGGCCAAGCACCAGCATCCAACCGACCTATTACAACCATTACCAGTACCAGAATGGAAGTGGGAGACCATATGACTGGATTTTATAACAGGTTTGCCTAAAACTTAGAAATAAAATGATTCTATTATGGTTGTAAACGATAAAATCAGTAGGTCCTCACACTTTATTCCCATAAAGTCTACTTCTAAAGCTATAAACATTGTTGAAATATTCATGAAAGAAATTTTTAGACTGCATGGTATTCCTAAAATGGTGATTTTAGATAGAGACGTAAAATTCACATCCTCCTTTTGGAAGGAATTGTTTGCAGGACTAAAAACTAACTTGAATTTTAGTATGAGTTATCATCCAAAAACGGATGGACAGATTTAAAGGACAAACCAAATCGTAGAGGATATGCTCTGCATGTACGTAAGAACCAAACCGAACAAGTGGGAGGACTATCTACACTTGGTAGAATTTGCATATAACAATGGATACCAAACTTTGGCTAAATTTAGCCCTTTCGAATTATTGTACGACAGAAAGTGTATGACTCCACTTAGTTGGGATAACCCGACTGACAGACTCATGGTGGGACCAGAGATGCTCCAAGATATGGAAAATACGGTAAGGAAGGTACAACAAAATTTGAAAGAGGCACGGGATAGACAAAAGAGCTATGTAGATCAGAAAAGAAGACACTTGGAATTTCAAGTGGGAGACCATGTTTATTTGAAGGTCAAAGCCTGAAAAATGTCGTTGAAGTTAGGGAACTGTGCCAAGATGGCACTCGGGTTTTGTGGACCCTTCGAGATACTAGCTCAAATTGGACCCTTAGCATATCAACTTGCACTTCCCGCTAATCTAAGAATTCATAATGTATTTCATGTTTCTTTGTTGAAAAAATATATTCACGACCCTACTCATATGATTGATTGGAACTTGGTATAGGTGGAACCCGAAGGCGAGTTCCAGGTGGAACCCCTACGCATTCTTGACCAGAGAGAAATAACACTTCGGAACAGAGTCGTCACTCAGGTAAAGGTGCAATGGAGGCACTTTAGTCATGAGGAGGCCACATGGGAATTGGAGGGGGAGTTGTGGAAATCTCACCCAATAATGTTCCAAGAAAGGAAGGAACACTGAGGACAGTGTTTTATTGAAGGGGGAAAGGATGTGACATCCCCCAAAAATAAAATATTTTTGAAAATTTAATTTTTGGTGGAAAAATTATTTTCGTTTTTAGTAAATTCGAATTTAGAAAATGTTTGCCATTTATGGCAATTCCAAATTTCGAATTTGATATTTGTAATAAATTATTATGACTGTTGGGTAGAGATCTGATTTGACTCAACTAATTATTTGACAATGACACTAGTATAAAAACAAAATATTTTATATTGATTACAGGAGGACAAATGGAACAACCATGTTAAAATTAACTGACCATGACTCCATGAGTGGGGAACATGTTGGAAATACCCCTAGGCTGATTTTTACAGATGGAAAATTAGTGATTTGGCCATTGGTAACCCCTGAAAATCAGGGATTTAGAAGGCTGCGAAAATTCCCAAGGGAGGGAAAAAAAAAGACCTAGGCAAATGAATAAAGAGGCATATGTGAGGAGGTAGGACGTTGCCAAGTATGTTGAGAAGAGACTATTGATTTTTTTTATTGTTGTTATGAACACTAAATGAGTATGAGGCAAGAGGGATCAACTGCATGGAAGGGACATTGTTGAAGATGGATTTTCCAAGTTTGCCCTCATGGACTCATGATCAGGCTAGGGGGTGAACCATGCAAGTGATCTTGACTGCTAGGTTCTATGGCTGGGAGGAACGTGGTGGTTCCCTTTGTCTTCCCACAATTTTAGTTCAGATATGCTACTCTAACCCTTATCTGTCTGAATGATTTTATAGCTGATGTAATGTACATGTTAAATCTGAATGGAAATGGTTCCTAGTATCTGTATGAATGGTTGTATATTGTTGTAAAGTGTATCCCTGTATCGAATTCGAATTATTTACATGTCTATAGAATGGATTGGTTACAGAAGTAGCGAGTTCATTAATGCCTGTATGAACAATTATATATTTGGTTGAATGTATTTTGTTGTATCAAGATTGAATTATTATAAATCCATAGAATGAATTAGCTACAGAAATAGTGAAGCCATTAACACCTATAGATATGTCTTATAACCAAGTTGAGAATAAAACTGTTTGATCGTATGATGGGTGGAAACAAACTTCCGACAGAACCGTCATAATAGATCCCTGAGTAAGTCTTATCGACTAAACTGGTACGAGAGTAAGAATAAGTTGATTGTCCTACTAAATCATTTCGAATAGATTATGTGACTAAATTCTGGGGTAATTTATTCTAAGATTGGATTGTCTCCTTTTTGTTTCTCTCGGGTATAACAAAGACATCTCCATATCGAATTTTTTTGGCATAGGTCGTCTAATTATGGACAATGTTGAAACTAGATTTTATATATGTATACGGAATAGATAATTATACAAGTTCAGATTTATAAAGGAAATCAAAACACCATATTCCCTTAGTAAAGAATAGTTACTACAGTTCAGGACTCACCCACTATAGACCTAAAATCAATATGTATCATGTATACATATGAACTGGTATACGCACACCCCTTTCAATTTGACGAAATACGATAACAAATATGGGATCTAATACCTACAAAAGTCAATACACACAAGGGATCGTATGTACATAAGAAATCTTTGTTTTCAGAATATGATAAAGGAATTAAGACAGGTGAATATTCACCATTATGAAATAAGTATGGAGCTCGAGCATTTCAGAAAAAAAAAACAAACGATGCACAGTTACATTGAGGCCCGAAAGCAATGAACCCAATAGTATTAACGACCACATCATTTAATCTTGGGAGGGTTTCCTTCTTTTGGTAATAAATTTTAGATAATTGGAACAGGACACAGTCAGACTATATAGATAGACTTAGATCTTTCCAAGGAACAAATACAGAGAATGAAATCATACATGTGAGTCACTATTGAAATTCGACACTTCAAATAACAATGGCCAGGTATGTCCTTTAAATAAACAAGGAAACAAACTACACAGTAGACCAGTCTGAATATCAAGTTACCGAATTAATATTTTACAAAGACGGGCGAATGAACCCGGAAATTCCTGTGACAACCTCTTCTCCATTCCATAAGTTAAATAAACTATTTCTATACAGAACCATAAGTAGGGCACAATTTTCCCTTAAGCTTTTGCAGAACCTGTGGAATTAGCCGGAGTAAGGAAAATGTCTCGGAACCCGAATACCTTTCGTCGGAGACTTGGGCGGAACCCGAGGCCGATGCAGAATGAGAGCTACCTGGAAAGAAACAAACCATGAAATTTAGTCCTCATTCGAATAACAAGTAACAAAAGGAAATTTACAAAAGAGATAGGGTAAACGACAATAGTAAATACTCATCTTTGGTACCCGAATCTGAAACCTCGCTCACCTCTTGCATTTTGGAAGACTGTCCGAGTGAAGGGGAAGGATGCAGTAAGCCTCTGATGGGTCGTCACATGAACAAGGCCCACCATTAGTGCCAATAGTAAGCATTAAGTCTTTCTTTTGAGTAAAACGTATCGACAGTTTAGATAAATTAACCTTTATAAACATACTGTAAGAGGAAATGAAAATAATAAAGATTTCATTAAAGGGAGGAACTGCAAAACTCGTTCAAAACAAAATGTTGTAGATTATCTTAAAATAAAAACAAACAGAGTCGTCACGTCTCGGTAAGGAGAACTTTTCCAATACAGGAATCTTCGATAAATCTCCTAAGGACTTCCATTGAAAATGACTGTAGGAAAACAGAGGAGAAAATCAAATGCTAGATGCAGGAATGAGTATGAGAAAGAATGACTTTGACCAGTTCAAGACTCTTAACATTCTCATCAATCGAGTCGAGGGATTATTTCGTCGGTGAATCATCCACGGGGCTGACTTACTTCATCAGAAACTGGCTATAGGAAGACAAGGAAAGGTCTGAGAAGTAAATAGTCTGTCCTAAACAAAAGGGTTATCACAGAGAAGGATATAAATAGATTCAGAAGACAACCCTGTTAACATTGCCAAGTATTTATCAACCTACTTTACCTATCATGGTTTGGATAAGGAAGCACTTACCATCGTTTCTTGGACATGTCATCGAATATAACCATGGCGCGTCCACCCTTACCATTGGGAGTTCTCCCCTGATACAACAGTGTGATATACAGAACCCCAGGGACATTATTTCCACCATTTTTTACAGTCTCGGCCTCCCTAAACCCTAGGCGACGCACTTTCGTCTTGGAAATAAATGTGGAAAGTACATAGGACAGGTAACCATGTGATGAGACGAGGTTGGTATGGTATCTCGGTTGTGAAGCTAGACGAGTTCAATAGATATCACAGGACAACCATTAATGATTATGCAGGGGTTTATCTATTGTGACAGAGAATCATCTCTTCCATGTTAAAGGGTGATGTGATATGGCACTCTGTCTTAATTTTTCTAATAAATTTTACCTACTCTTTCATTAACTGAATCAGAAGTGCTATTTGATTCGTCCACATCTCATTGTTTTCATGAGCTAACCAATTCACCACGAGAAACCACCGGATTCGAGGACCCCAAGTTGATTGTGACTTGGGAGTCGTGATATCAGTCTAATGGGAAAGTTTACCCATAACCTTATCAATAGAAAATGAGTTAAGACTCCCAAAGTATTAATATCGACCCATAGATCTATTACGTAAACAAACTTTATGATAGGAATGAACTCTAATATAATTTATGCGTCGATCCTTTACAAGTCCTATGTACATAGGACAAATAACAAAAAAAAAATTATTGTGCAAATTGGAGGTATGTTACACCTTGGTCTGAAATTTTCACCACACTTGGCTCTTTTCATCTCTTGTGCACTTGTTTATGGTTATATATTGGTGAATGGTTGATGGAAGTCTGGCACTAGCCTTGGATGATGCTTTCTAGCTCTTGTGCTGGATTATTTTGGCATTTCTCTTGATCTTGGTATGGTTTTCTACTATTATGCTATCATTTTTCAAGTTCAAGTATTGTTAATATGCTAGGATATAGGTGGGAAGTATACGGGCGTACACCCCCACCATAGCATTCATCATTTTATTTTCTTCATTTCATTGATTATATAAGGGTTTGCTAAGAGAAGTATAAGGGAATGCACCCTCTTAGCCTAAACCCTAGCCTAGAGAAAATTTCCTTGGGATGTAAAAGGGCTTACACCTCCAAGGAAGTAGCTTCTATAAGCTCTCTTTGAATCCATTAACCCAATATTAAAGGTACTAGTTATATGTTTTTCCATTGGAGATATAAAATCATTGCCTTGGGAAACATAATTTTTGGTCTTTTAAAATGTTTCTTGCTTGAAGTTGATTTGCCTCATTGAGAGGAGACTTCCCCCACTAGGGCATCCCCTCTCTCCCACTACTCTAATTAATGTTACAAAATTCAACCTACAGCCATTAGGGCTTCATAACCCTAGCTACTAACACTCTCATAACTCCTAAAATAACCCTAGACTAGCTCTCTAACTTCACTCACCTAGTCTACTAACTAGGGCACACCTTTTGGGATAGTTATTGGCACTTTTCCATGTTTTATTTTTCTGCTACAGTAAATTTAATTCTACAGCCATAAGGCTGCAATTTTCTGCAGAAAACACATGTTTACAACATTCATCTTCTCTAGCTTATTAAGTTCCATCTTTTAGCCTATGTTCATTGCTAAAATTGATGTTGATTTTCTTAAATAGTTTAGATATTTGCATGATGATTTAGATGTTTTACTTGTTGATATAAACTATAATTTACTGCTACAAATTAGGGACAACAAGATTAATTTTCTGATCCAACTAACATATATCATTGCAAATTGTTTTTTCTTTTGTCTCGGGAAGGTACAATCATCCAGAGAAGTACTATACCTGTGGGGAAACAATTACTTGAATTACAAGGAATCTCTTCCCACATTTAATCCTACTTAGACTTGACCTATAGGGGCTTAAATTCCATCCATATCCATATCCATCTCAATCCCCCTAGGGTCATCGAGATCGCCTCCCTAGAGTGACCTAGTCACCCTTTAAGTGTGAGACCTACATCGAGGTTACATTGGGTGTAGGATTCCCAAGTTGTGGCACTTTCTTTGTGGTTGGGTCAGGATTTTCCTAGCCTACAACTTGCACTATAACACTTCCATTCCACCGCACTTGGAGCATGTCCCATATAAGCATGCATTTTGATAATATGTAAAACCCTCTGACCTTATACACATGATGTTGTGAATAAAGTCTCTAGATGATGACGATGTAAATATAATTGGGCATTCCTACAAAAGGGTGTTGTGCAAAACATGAAATATATATATGTGTGTGTGTGTTTGTGTGTGTTTTTCATAATATTAACCATACTCAATGTGATATCTAAAACAACATGTGTTACGAATTGTGTTTATTCGAACATACCAAGGCTTGCATTTATGGAAAGATCTTTGGCCTAAGTTAAGTGCACTATGTATTGTTCTAAATCTCTTATACAATTCTATCTGTGTAATGTCAAGATATTGTTTAATATGGGGTTTACATTCCCTAGATTCCCTTCTCAATTTTAGTAAATCATATTGGTTGGAAGAGATCATTGTGTTATCATTCCATAAATCCTAAAGTAGTCTCTTAACCACTCCAATTAAATTCATGTCAGAATGAGGTAACCTTCCAGTGAAGGCCCAAAAATCTGTTGGGCCACCTACGTCAAGGGTATATCGTCTATGAGAACACTTTCTAAGGGCTTTTACATTACATTTCAATAGGTGAGAGGGTTTTTGTAGAAAACAACGTTTTCTTGTAATCTTGATAACAATTGACTGGGACAAGACACCTCGAGCTGCATTTTTGTCTTTAGAACAAGACTTTTTACCAATTCTTTGAAAATCATCTACAAGGTTTTGTACTATATGATGACTTGTTTCAACACTTTTGATTGTTTTAATGTCTAAAATTCTCCTAACAACACTCAAACTTATAGATTTTAACAAAGATAAAAATAATTGACATTTAGCAGCATCAGATTTTGGTTCAAAATATTCTTGAATGATTTTATAAGAATGATAACAAATAGTATGATTAGATAACTTACCTTCAAGTGATGCTAGAACACTTTCATCGAACTGAATGTGTTTAGGAGTTCTTCACCGTGCAGTGCTCAATCTAGGTAGGGACGATGAACCCCTTTCTGGGACTCTTGACCTCCCTATTGTGGAGTTAACAATGTTGTAGTTCTTTCCCATTCAATCATTGATGGATCAACTATGGGAGGAGAGTGCACATTTGACTATCCAACAAGAAATTGCACCACATGACCTTATTCACCGCAATGTTGTACAATGGTTGCTTCTCTAATTTCATCCATTGTACAATGAGCTCCAAGCAATTCCTCCATCATCTGTTCATCCACAAAATGTTGTTTTCATGAGATATTGTTTGGATTTATCTGTAATGAAATCTTTCTCTTTGGTTCTGGTGATGGAGGAGAAACATTAGTGGCATCTATTGCGCTATAAATTGGATTTCCCTCATGTGAAAGCCTATGCTTTGACATACATAACTTTATTTTTTTGTTTCTTCTTCTACCTTTTCGATCAGTTTCTTTTTCCTTGAGGACATTGTTTCTTGAATTTGGTGGTTCCCCATGTTTAAATATAATAATTGGCTTCCAAAAACCTACCACACATTTCTCTTTGTATTATGTAATAAGGCACGACCAAGTGGAGAAATTTGTTTTTGTATTACAAAAGAAGACACATCTATTAATTCCAATT
>JZKD02S2026027.1:9822-32959 GCA_000966675.3 Picea glauca
AGTAAGCTTCTTTCCTTTCACACTCGTTAAATGGATTTGAAAGGGCATCTATTTGGTGTAAGTTTAACCCTTTTTCAGACCAGATGGACTAATTACGAAAAAATAATACTCTAGTCTACCTCAACTAAAAGAGTTCTCCCTTGTATTGTTTTATACTTTGTTGGGCTTGGGGGACTAAATTTACGAAAAAAGTATACACTTGAAGTCTTTTTTGTCATTTCAGACTCTCTAATTATGAAGTGAAAAATGAGAATTTACTTTCTTGGGCTTGTTAAATCCACGATATTGTATATGGAGTTTTCTTTTAGATCTTTCTAAACTCCTTAGATATCGAAAAGACAGTTGAAAACCATTCTCTGCCCCTGGATCGAGAATAAATCCAAGAGGGAGAATATTGAGAACACGTTTATTTTCTTTCATGCTCATTTCAAACATGAAAAAGAGAAAAAGAGTGGGGGGTTTTCATCTAGTCATCTTCACAAATGGCAATTGTCCATTGAGTCGCCCTTAAACAATGCACTTGTTTTGAGTTTATGTCCAACAGTTGGGTTATCCATTATCTCCGAGTCATCACCATATCCATGAGTTCTTGAACTCTTCCAATTGGTTACTCTTCTAGTCATTCATGGTGAATGTTTTGGTCTTTACCAAGTCAATGTTGTCAAGTCAATTAATTCGTTGTGCTGATTTGTTCAAGGGAGGTTAGCCCGTGTCATCCATTTTCAATCGTTTAACCCATTCATCCCAACCATACCTATGTCAGTTGTGCTCTACTATTACATTCTTCACACCAAATACCTTTCTATGTTTCATGTCGATTGATGGGGGACACATTAAGGCCCTCCTTTGATGGATTTCATCTTGTTGACACCAAATCATTATCCGGTATCGAAATCTAGAAACCAGTTAGTACCATGGGATTTGAAGACATCAATGGCAGATTCCATTGCATTTAAACAATGGGTTTACATCATTGGCTCATGTTAAATGACTCTACAAGTGTTCGACGTCAACTCATTTATTCACACCCATTAGATTGTACTAGGTGTCTTGGAGTCCACCACCATCATCGGTGGGTTCCCTCATACTTGTTAACAATATACATCAATGACTGATAATCAAATGGTTTCTACCATGCTCTACCTCAACTCATTTATTTTCATGTTGTAGATTCATACCATTTGGATTTGGGACAAATACCTTGGGTTGGGACCACCACATTCCTTGATGGCATTCCCTCCCAATTTGCGATGGAGTTATTCATGAGTACTTCAGAGATCACTCCGACATCGAGTCATCTCATTGATTTGTATATTGTCATATAGATCGACATTTGTACTTGGTTGTGGCTATGTCTTCACTTGTGACATGGATCCATAGTGTATTTTTCCATGGCCATAATCTAATTGTCTGCGTCATGCATGGATCTGCAATGTACTATTTTTGGTGGATATGACTAGTTTTTATTACCGAGAATGGGTATGTCTAACACACCCGACCCCTAAAGTACGTTTTTAAGGGATGGGGCATAAACTTTTTTATTTTATCAATCCTCTCGAATACTCTTCCCAATATCTCCATCACATTATGCTCATAAAGAGATTTCCAATGATTGTTACCATGCTCAAATACGAGCTCGGGATTGGAGGTTATGCCCTTCTGAAGTTCTTCAGGCATCATTGGTCAAAGCCCATGTGGCACCCATGTGGTTTCACCTCATTCGTACCATCCCACCTGGCACGGACTCAACCAAGGTTTCCATCCTTTACCAATGACATGGCCACTGGAGGGGTAGTTTCAGGGAATGTTCCATATGCCTTTGTGATTATCTGCCCTTCGTCCTTCCTTCCCATGTCTGAAACACTCTCGGAGTCCCAAAGTCCTAGAGTTCCCTAACACTCCTACATATATGGTGGATATCAATCCACCGTTAAATCCAATGGTTGAGATTCACCCTCGTTCAACATATAGGTTTAAGGGATTTCAATGTTTGATGCTTCGATGTAGAACGCCCTTTTCTCTAATCGCATATCCTTTGGAGTTTCGAACCCCAAAGTCCCGTCAAGTGGCTCCACCCTTCAAACATTTTTGGAGCTTGCGTATTAGAACTCCAAACACCTAGAGTTACAAAGTCTCTAACTCTTGGAGCGGGTCCTTCTTGCATACATGGCTTTCTGCACGAGTGTCCCTACTACCATATGCCACCTGGAAGATACGTGGCGATGGTGCCACATTGAAACGTTGTACCCATATTTCCAACTCTATGCCATATATGATAAATCAGTAGGACACATGGCTTAGCCATGTGCTGAGATGCGGTGGCTCTGTGACACGGTTGTAATCCACCGTTTACTTTGTCCATGTCATTTGCTAACGTCACTTCGACCTTCAAAGCTTTGGGGAAACTCCACGCCTTGCATCCTAAGTCACCTGAAGTGGGGTTTATCCAGAGAGATGAATAATTATTGGATGACCCATAATATTCCTTGGTTTGATCCAACAGAAGACATTTGGCAGAAGACAAGGGTGATACGTGGCCCAATCAATTGGTGACACATTTCAAGGTCTATTTGACAGATAATTTCTGTGAAAGTCACGAATCAGGGTGACATGTGGCACACCTACTATGGGTCCATGTCACCCTAGGTGACATTAGAATGCCACATCACTCTAGCCTTCGACTCTCCAACGATATTCTCATTCACCAACATGTCAAACCTCCCAGAGTAGGACTTCTTTG
This sequence comes from Picea glauca, assembly GCA_000966675.3. NCBI lineage: Eukaryota > Viridiplantae > Streptophyta > Pinopsida > Pinales > Pinaceae > Picea > Picea glauca. The sequence continues at coordinate 12,563 of JZKD02S2026027.1, forward strand.
AAGTACTTTAAGCTATCCTTTCACTAGGTTCGATCTAATGATCGAGAAGGGTCCTAAAGGATCCTTAGATTGATGATCCTTGTCACTTCACGACTTCGGCATTTGGGGTTTTCGCCTGTTTAACACTCCTTTTCTCCCAGAGTGGTAAACGTCAGACTGACCACTACTTAGATCCAACGATTAGGGGAGATCCCAAAGCATCCTTGGATCGATGGTCATCATCTCTTTGAGACTTCGACGTTCGAGGGTTTTTCTCATTCAACGTCATACTGACCACGACTTAGATCCAATGGTTAGGGGAGATCCCGAAGCATCCTTGGATCGATGATCCTTGTCACTTCGGGACTTTGGTGCTCAGGGGTTTCTCCCATTTAACAATCTTGTTCTCCTGTAGTGGTCAACGCTGAATTGACCATGACTTAGACCCAATGGTCAAGGGAGATCCTGAATACCCTCATATCTACAGCTCGCGTTACTTCATGTCCAAGAAGTGGATCAGGGTTTAACAAAGGGATGAATCCAATGATACTGGGTAAATGACTATCATTTTTCTGTCAACCATCAATTTATCGGTCCGATAGGTCACCTTCAACACATTTGAACGCTGCAATGTTCATTCACCTAGGAGCTCTGGACTCCCGGAGACCCAAATAACTTAGCTTCTTTTTTAGTGTAGTGAAGGGTTCCATGGATTTGGTCCTATGGAACTTTGTCAAGCTCCAATGACTACACTCATAACTATTAGCCAATATTTGGTTAAGGCTGTGAGAATGAGCTTGTGGTCTCTTAGAAAAATGGTTTGAAGGAAGTGCCTTCCATTCACAGAAATTAAGTTCTAAAACAGGGAAAGGTATTTTCGAGGGATCAACGAGCCTGTAGAAGTCCTATAAATTTTGCCCTGACTCTATAACTGTGAAGTTGATCCTTGGTAAAACACATTGAGGCTCTTCCAACTATCCCTAAGGCTAAAATTTTCATCTTACAAACATTTAAATGCAACAGTTTACATAAGAGCAATAAGTATTATTACCATCAATTTTATGTGAAGCACAATTTATCACAATTATAGACATTCAAATCATGCATTTCAATTCTAGTACATAGGGTATATGAAATACTTATCCATTACCATCAATCACAGACCAACTGATTGTGGGTTTTCACCTTAACACCCAACCATAGGCTTAGAGGAATTCATTCTTAGTGCTCTGGAAACCCCCATGCCAAGCCATGATATCACTATGGAAGTTTTTCAATTTCTCAAAGATCCTTTCTCTATCACAGCCTCTGCGAGGTTTATCAGATGGTCCCTCAACATCAAGCTCGCGACCTTCTTCTCATGTCATGTTTTCTACAAACTCTCAAAAATAATTTCTCTTGTTCTCTCTTTTTGACTAGAACAACTTAATCCTTCAGTTCTTCTTCAGAACCCCAGAGCCTTGGGCATTCTTCTCTTTTCTCTATGCATATCCAGGTTGCACACCCCCACATGAGAATGGTATTATTCATGTTTTCCTTCATGACCATTCTTGCACACCTTTTTCCTCGCCAGGAAGGATTCTGGACTTGTCCTCTTCCTTCTGTCCGAAGGAACTCGGGTCAGTCTGGGCCTGCAGGAAATTGCCCTCTGTGGTACTTCGAGATGACAATTTTCTGTCTCCTCAGCCATACCCTCCATGCTTCCATTCATTGGGTTAGTTGATTGTTCAACCACCAGTCCTTTTCTCATTTACTGATTTTTCCTTGGGATCAGGATNAGTAAGCTTCTTTCCTTTCACACTCGTTAAATGGATTTGAAAGGGCATCTATTTGGTGTAAGTTTAACCCTTTTTCAGACCAGATGGACTAATTACGAAAAAATAATACTCTAGTCTACCTCAACTAAAAGAGTTCTCCCTTGTATTGTTTTATACTTTGTTGGGCTTGGGGGACTAAATTTACGAAAAAAGTATACACTTGAAGTCTTTTTTGTCATTTCAGACTCTCTAATTATGAAGTGAAAAATGAGAATTTACTTTCTTGGGCTTGTTAAATCCACGATATTGTATATGGAGTTTTCTTTTAGATCTTTCTAAACTCCTTAGATATCGAAAAGACAGTTGAAAACCATTCTCTGCCCCTGGATCGAGAATAAATCCAAGAGGGAGAATATTGAGAACACGTTTATTTTCTTTCATGCTCATTTCAAACATGAAAAAGAGAAAAAGAGTGGGGGGTTTTCATCTAGTCATCTTCACAAATGGCAATTGTCCATTGAGTCGCCCTTAAACAATGCACTTGTTTTGAGTTTATGTCCAACAGTTGGGTTATCCATTATCTCCGAGTCATCACCATATCCATGAGTTCTTGAACTCTTCCAATTGGTTACTCTTCTAGTCATTCATGGTGAATGTTTTGGTCTTTACCAAGTCAATGTTGTCAAGTCAATTAATTCGTTGTGCTGATTTGTTCAAGGGAGGTTAGCCCGTGTCATCCATTTTCAATCGTTTAACCCATTCATCCCAACCATACCTATGTCAGTTGTGCTCTACTATTACATTCTTCACACCAAATACCTTTCTATGTTTCATGTCGATTGATGGGGGACACATTAAGGCCCTCCTTTGATGGATTTCATCTTGTTGACACCAAATCATTATCCGGTATCGAAATCTAGAAACCAGTTAGTACCATGGGATTTGAAGACATCAATGGCAGATTCCATTGCATTTAAACAATGGGTTTACATCATTGGCTCATGTTAAATGACTCTACAAGTGTTCGACGTCAACTCATTTATTCACACCCATTAGATTGTACTAGGTGTCTTGGAGTCCACCACCATCATCGGTGGGTTCCCTCATACTTGTTAACAATATACATCAATGACTGATAATCAAATGGTTTCTACCATGCTCTACCTCAACTCATTTATTTTCATGTTGTAGATTCATACCATTTGGATTTGGGACAAATACCTTGGGTTGGGACCACCACATTCCTTGATGGCATTCCCTCCCAATTTGCGATGGAGTTATTCATGAGTACTTCAGAGATCACTCCGACATCGAGTCATCTCATTGATTTGTATATTGTCATATAGATCGACATTTGTACTTGGTTGTGGCTATGTCTTCACTTGTGACATGGATCCATAGTGTATTTTTCCATGGCCATAATCTAATTGTCTGCGTCATGCATGGATCTGCAATGTACTATTTTTGGTGGATATGACTAGTTTTTATTACCGAGAATGGGTATGTCTAACACACCCGACCCCTAAAGTACGTTTTTAAGGGATGGGGCATAAACTTTTTTATTTTATCAATCCTCTCGAATACTCTTCCCAATATCTCCATCACATTATGCTCATAAAGAGATTTCCAATGATTGTTACCATGCTCAAATACGAGCTCGGGATTGGAGGTTATGCCCTTCTGAAGTTCTTCAGGCATCATTGGTCAAAGCCCATGTGGCACCCATGTGGTTTCACCTCATTCGTACCATCCCACCTGGCACGGACTCAACCAAGGTTTCCATCCTTTACCAATGACATGGCCACTGGAGGGGTAGTTTCAGGGAATGTTCCATATGCCTTTGTGATTATCTGCCCTTCGTCCTTCCTTCCCATGTCTGAAACACTCTCGGAGTCCCAAAGTCCTAGAGTTCCCTAACACTCCTACATATATGGTGGATATCAATCCACCGTTAAATCCAATGGTTGAGATTCACCCTCGTTCAACATATAGGTTTAAGGGATTTCAATGTTTGATGCTTCGATGTAGAACGCCCTTTTCTCTAATCGCATATCCTTTGGAGTTTCGAACCCCAAAGTCCCGTCAAGTGGCTCCACCCTTCAAACATTTTTGGAGCTTGCGTATTAGAACTCCAAACACCTAGAGTTACAAAGTCTCTAACTCTTGGAGCGGGTCCTTCTTGCATACATGGCTTTCTGCACGAGTGTCCCTACTACCATATGCCACCTGGAAGATACGTGGCGATGGTGCCACATTGAAACGTTGTACCCATATTTCCAACTCTATGCCATATATGATAAATCAGTAGGACACATGGCTTAGCCATGTGCTGAGATGCGGTGGCTCTGTGACACGGTTGTAATCCACCGTTTACTTTGTCCATGTCATTTGCTAACGTCACTTCGACCTTCAAAGCTTTGGGGAAACTCCACGCCTTGCATCCTAAGTCACCTGAAGTGGGGTTTATCCAGAGAGATGAATAATTATTGGATGACCCATAATATTCCTTGGTTTGATCCAACAGAAGACATTTGGCAGAAGACAAGGGTGATACGTGGCCCAATCAATTGGTGACACATTTCAAGGTCTATTTGACAGATAATTTCTGTGAAAGTCACGAATCAGGGTGACATGTGGCACACCTACTATGGGTCCATGTCACCCTAGGTGACATTAGAATGCCACATCACTCTAGCCTTCGACTCTCCAACGATATTCTCATTCACCAACATGTCAAACCTCCCAGAGTAGGACTTCTTTGAAGTACTTTAAGCTATCCTTTCACTAGGTTCAATCTAATGATCGAGAAGGGTCCCAAAGGATCCTTAGATCGATGATCCTTGTCACTTCACGACTTCGGCGTTTGGGGTTTTCGCCTGTTTAACACTCCTTTTCTCCCAGAGTGGTAAACGTCGGACTGACCACTACTTAGATCCAACGATTAGGGGAGATCCCAAAGCATCCTTGGATCGATGGTCCTCATCGCTTTGAGACTTCGACGTTTGAGGGGTTTTCTCATTCAACGTCGTACTGACCACGACTTAGATCCAATGGTTAGGGGAGATCCCGAAGCATCCTTGGATCGATGGTCCTTGTCACTTCGGGACTTTGGTTCTCAAGGGTTTCTCCCATTTAACAATCTTGTTCTCCTGTAGTGGTCAACGTTGAATTGACCATGACTTAGACCCAACGGTTAAGGGAGATCCTGAATACCCTCATATCTACAGCTCGTGTTACTTCATGTCCGAGAAGTGGATCAAGGTTTAACAAAGGGATGAATCCAATGATACTGGGTAAATGACTATCATTTTTCTGTCAACCATCAATTTATCGGTCTGATAGGTCACCTTCAATACATTTGAAAGCTGCAATGTTCATTCACCCAGGAGCTCCGGACTCCCAGAGACCCAAATAACTTAGCTCCTTTTTTAGTGCAGTGAAGGGTTCCATGGATTTGGTCCTATGGAACTTTGTCAAGCTCCAATGACTACACTCATAACTATTAGCCAATATTTGGTTAAGGCTGTGAGAATGAGCTCGTGGTCTCTTAGAAAAATGGTTTGAAGGAAGTGCCTTCCATTCACAGAAATTAAGTTATAAAACAGGGAAAGGTATTTTCGAGGGATCAACGAGCCTGTAGCAGTCCTATAAATTTTTCCCTGACTCTATAACTGTGAAGTTGATCCTTGGGAAAACACATTGAGGCTCTTCCAACTATCCCTAAGGCCAAAATTTTCATCTTACAAACATTTAAATGCAACAGTTTACATAAGAGAAATAAGTATTATTACCATCAATTTTATGCGAAGCACAATTTATCACAATTATAGACATTCAAATCATGCATTTCAATTCTAGTACATAGGGTATATGAAATACTTATCCATTACCGTCAATCACCGACCAACTGATTGTGGGTTTTCACCTTAACACCCAACCATAGGCTTAGAGGAATTCATTCTTAGTGCTCTGGAAACCCCCATGCAGGGCCATGATATCACTAAGGAAGTTTTTCAATTTCTCAAAGATCCTTTCTCTATCACAGCCTCTGTGAGGTTTATCAGATGGTCCCTCAACATCAAGCTCACGACCTTCTTCTCATGTCATGTTTTCTACAAACTCTCAAAAATCATTTCTCTTGTTCTCTCTTTTTCACTAGAACAACTTAATCCTTCAGTTCTTCTTCAGAACCCCAGAGCCTTGGGCATTCTTCTCTTTTCTCTATGCATATCCAGGTTGCACACCCCCACACGAGAATGGTATTATTCATGTTTTCCTTCGTGACCATTCTTGCACACCTTTTTCCTCGCCAGGAAGGATTCTGGACCTGTCCTATTCCTTCTGTCCGAAGGAACTCGGGTCAGTCTGGGCCTGCAGGAAATTGCCCTCTGTGGTACTTCGGGATGACAATTTTCTGTCTCCTCAGCCATACCCTCCATGCTTCCATTCATTGGGTTAGTTGATTGTTCAACCACCAGTCCTTTTCTCATTTACTGATTTTTCCTTGGGATCAGGATGAGACTTATTATTTCAACAAAGCGAATTTGGGGTCATTTTGACATAATGAACCCTCTCTACAATTTTCTCACACTTTCCTCTAGTGATATCATGGCCAGTACTTCAAGGMTTCACCCCCATAATCGGTTGTTGGAAATCTAAAAAATAATACATTTACATTGTTCACATGCCATATCATGGTGATCATAATTAATGATTAATTACAAGTTGGGGAAAACATGGGTATTACAATCCCCTCCCCCTTAAATGGAGCACTATCCTTGATGTTCTTTATCAGTAACATCTACCATGCCTTTGTCATTGATATGCTTCATAAATATTGATCCTGTTTTTTGGTCAGTTCCTTTCCATACCCTTTACCTTGGTCACATGCCTTCAATTATTTTGGACAACAAGCATATTAATCACAATTTCATGTGAAAACATCTTACTTTTGTGCAAAATTCAAGAGGAAATATTTCATAATCTAGCACAATACTTATCTGTGAAGTTTGTGGATTTGGATCCATATGGATGTCTTGTTATCTTAGCTCACTATTTTTCCTTGACATACCCATTGTGTGCATGATCCCAATCAATAGTTTATAAGAATTATCAAAGTCCTCTCTTCCTTGCGGTCACTCACCCTCCAGGCCCAGGCTCAAGCATCCCCTTCTTAGCTATACAGTCCCTTGGGAGATCCATCTTTCCTTTCCAAGGATTTATTCCACATGAAGAGTTCTAAAGACTTCATTGAGCCTTACAGTCGAGGCATCCCTCAGACTTTCTCTGTCGAGGTGTTCCTCCGGCTTGTGTTTCCACAACACCACATAGTCTAGGGAGATCATGGCTTACCACAGGGTTCTCATGTCTCAACAATATCATTTTTCATGTGTTCCATCTTGACAACCTTCACCTACCCTCCCTAGACATATATTTTTTGTCTCACCTGTATCACATGTATACAAAAATTATGAGACATTATCATCAATTTCAAATTCAGAATTTTCTTGCAAATCTGTCACCCATAGATTTCCAAACTCCACATTTATTTTCAAATCTGTTCTACATAGGAACCAAAATTCACAAGTATGGGACTTTCCTTCCCATATAATTTTATCTCAACATGAAATTGGTCTTCCTTATGGGCTTACAACACTACCATATCCAGGACACTTTTCTTCCTGCAATTTCAACATTCCTCATCCAAACAAATTGTTAGTTTTCATGCACATTATATTTTCAAAACTATGCATACTAATAGTCCAAATCATTTTCATCTATTCAAGGTTACAAATAAAAATTAAATATAATTATTTACGTATGCATCCTTTCAACATACCAAATTTTCCAAATGCAACTCAAATATTAGTTGACTTTAATCAGTGTGCCAATATTCCGGGTCACATACATACCCAATGTACCCTTACATTGGGTTCAAGTTTTCCATACTTATGAAAAACACCTTGCCATCGTGTGTTGGAGCTCAAGCAACCTCTTCACCATAGGTTTAATCTTTCTCATTCACTCTTACAATAGGACTGTGCTTCTCGTTACAGGCTGATGAATATCCCAAATCAACACATATGAAACTAGAAATTTCTCTTGAATTCACCCAATCATTCTTCCTTCATTAGTAACCAGGGTGCCAACATTCATGGCCACCCAAAATTATCTTTTCTTTAACACCAATACAATTCAAGTAGAGTATTGGAAGATCCTCCTTCCCTAATGGGCAATCCATTGTCTACCCTCTTATGAAAACATGCATTTCCTCAATGCATTCCATGCAATGTGATAACTATGAGCACCTTTAATCCCAATATCCCTAGATTGGTCATTGTACCCATGGTGCTCCTTACTCATGAATTTTCTTGCAAGGATTATAACTCATCCTTGACTGACATATAATTCCTCTCTCTACTATTCAGATTCTTCTTTCCTGAATCTTACCCTGCTTGGGTAGTAATGGCATACAATAGCCACTCAAAATTATTTTCATATCAGTAAGATAATGAAATATTTTTAGAAAGGGGTTCTTACCAAATCCCTTCATACCTTATGCCATACAAGAATATACATTTTTATACTTGTTTTGGCTGCTAGCACCCTTTTTTTTTATTTTTACCTCATCAATAGTGCTTCATGGGGTTCCCAAAGTCCCCTCAACAATCTTTCAATAGTGGCCTTCTAACCTCCATCCTCTTCTTGAGGTTTTCTACCATTGGTAACTGTCTTTCCCAACCATTTTAATTTCTTTCTACACATGACATACATCATAATTATATTATTCATCATGTAAAATAAAAATGCATGTATCATAGCATTCCAATCAATAAAACATTTTCATATATGTCCTACCATATCTTTATGCACTTCATCACATTATCCTTAATGTTTTCATGAGTGCAACACAAATAATTCTCAATTTTTTTTACAATCATACAACCATCATCATTATGGTGTCAAAAAATTTACCCGCATCATTAAATCAATCTCTCATACCAGAGAAATACAATAAACAACAAGAAAGGAGTCAAGGAAATATTCCCTCGTCCAACTCCTACACCACCCTGGACTTTTGGTCCAGCTGAGTTATTTTCCAGGGCCTCACTACCTTTATTTAACATGGTTTTAACCAACTTTATACATGTTTGTTCATTTTACTTTTTACTAGTTGTACTTGTCTCCACAATTGCTCTTTTAAGGCTTACAACTCTATTAAGCAATTCAGAGTTTTAAGGTGGGGGAAGTATTCCTCTCTTTTCTTCTTCTTCTTTGCTTCTGCAATTTACTCCCTATTGGGATCTCCATACTCTTTTCCTTGAGCAACCTTGGTTAGGCTCACCCTAACTTATTGGATACATCAATATGCACCAATATCCAACTTTTTGTTCATAATGAATCATGAATATGTGCATTCTACACATTACCATTTAGTTATCAGAATGATCAACATTCATTTGTTAGTCTTCCACTCATACATTTTGTTTTAGAATGTAATCCATGATTCTTATATAAATAGGCTTTTAGCTCACTTCTTAATTCTGAACAGTCATTAAGGTTGTGATTATGTTCTTTTGGCAGAGTCTTTACACAGTTCCTTCACATGGAACTCCTTTGGCATGCAAATTCCTTATTACATATCTATCGCTATCTTTGATGGCCTCAACCTTGAGTTAGCTTCAATTTTTTACCAAATATTCCATAAGGAATATAAACATGCATCTTTTTTATGCCTCCAACTTATTTATCCACACACATTCCTTGTTTTGTTAACTTACATCCATGATGTACTTAACCACATGCATAATCATAAGCCTATGCGTAGCTACCATAGGTATATTTCAAAACTCACATATGTATTTACTTTAAAATGATTCAACTCGTTATTTTTCACAATCATTCTCATGCAATCCTCAAAGGAATAATCATGTTTCCTCTTATCATGACAACATAACATCCTTGCTCATTTACTCTTTTGTCTATTTATACTATTCTTTCCTAAGGGAATGGAGCACATTCCCCTCAAGCTATCATTCAAAAAAAAACTTTCATGACTCTTCAGAATAAAGTCAACCATGCATATATGGTATTCATTCAATCTTGGAAAGTGCAATTCTTTCCTTACATTTCACTCATACATCATACATGTGCATAATATGCACGTTTAACATCATTCAGTCGTATCTATTCGGTCTTAATATCAATCCTTTTATCAAGCAACCTTACGATGCGTTAAATCCATGAACTTGGGCATAAATAAACACATCTAAACATTCATCATGCAAGCTCATTGCTTGCCCCCTTTCCATGTAATTAATACACATGGACATATTAGACTTCCAGATCCTTCTCCCAAGGATCTTACTGCCATTCTCATAACAAGTCTCATAAAGACACTCAACACTGATCTCCCCTCTTAGTTGAGAGCTTGCAATCATTCACATGATATCCACATGGTAAGTTTAATAGACACAGTCATAACTAAGTCCCTCTTTCCATATGACAACAACCAACAATAAATTATTCTTTCCTCTGGTATTATAAAATTACTCAACAACCTAGAAATATTATCTTGGAAACTCCAATAGTGCCCAAGGAAACAAGACAACTTATCAAGCTTCTCTTTCATGCCTCAAACCAGTTTTGGTTAACATACATTTTTATCAAGGGAATCCTTTTCTAGATTCCCTCTCATCACTACTTGAGAATATCAAGTCATACCTTCTATGGATACCATCCACCTCTGGATTTCAATCTGACCCATTGGTCATCTAGAAGTGCTCCAACACTTCCCTTACCACATTCAAGATCAACATTTCATTAACCATTTTACCTCATTTATAATGAATTTTAAAGTCTAATAACATTTGGAATATTTCCTTAAAGACCAAATACAATTTTTGAAGTATGTTACTTACTAAGTCTTTTAATATAGAACTCCAGAGTATCTCTAAATCATAATTAGTATTGGGTAGAAATTCCATTTCTTTCCTTTTAAACTTTTGTAGAGGTTCTAGTTAATTTTCCTATTCTCATTAAAACAAAAGATAGGTTGTAAATGTAGATCAACCTTAACCATTACACCCATAATTCTTCCTTTTGTTAAAAAATAGTTAGGGATGGAGGTCACTCTCCTCCTCCCACATGAATGTTGGAAGATTANTTCACCCCCATAATCGGTTGTTGGAAATCTAAAAAATAATACATTTACATTGTTCACATGCCATATCATGGTGATCATAATTAATGATTAATTACAAGTTGGGGAAAACATGGGTATTACAATCCCCTCCCCCTTAAATGGAGCACTATCCTTGATGTTCTTTATCAGTAACATCTACCATGCCTTTGTCATTGATATGCTTCATAAATATTGATCCTGTTTTTTGGTCAGTTCCTTTCCATACCCTTTACCTTGGTCACATGCCTTCAATTATTTTGGACAACAAGCATATTAATCACAATTTCATGTGAAAACATCTTACTTTTGTGCAAAATTCAAGAGGAAATATTTCATAATCTAGCACAATACTTATCTGTGAAGTTTGTGGATTTGGATCCATATGGATGTCTTGTTATCTTAGCTCACTATTTTTCCTTGACATACCCATTGTGTGCATGATCCCAATCAATAGTTTATAAGAATTATCAAAGTCCTCTCTTCCTTGCGGTCACTCACCCTCCAGGCCCAGGCTCAAGCATCCCCTTCTTAGCTATACAGTCCCTTGGGAGATCCATCTTTCCTTTCCAAGGATTTATTCCACATGAAGAGTTCTAAAGACTTCATTGAGCCTTACAGTCGAGGCATCCCTCAGACTTTCTCTGTCGAGGTGTTCCTCCGGCTTGTGTTTCCACAACACCACATAGTCTAGGGAGATCATGGCTTACCACAGGGTTCTCATGTCTCAACAATATCATTTTTCATGTGTTCCATCTTGACAACCTTCACCTACCCTCCCTAGACATATATTTTTTGTCTCACCTGTATCACATGTATACAAAAATTATGAGACATTATCATCAATTTCAAATTCAGAATTTTCTTGCAAATCTGTCACCCATAGATTTCCAAACTCCACATTTATTTTCAAATCTGTTCTACATAGGAACCAAAATTCACAAGTATGGGACTTTCCTTCCCATATAATTTTATCTCAACATGAAATTGGTCTTCCTTATGGGCTTACAACACTGCCATATCCAGGACACTTTTCTTCCTGCAATTTCAACATTCCTCATCCAAACAAATTGTTAGTTTTCATGCACATTATATTTTCAAAACTATGCATACTAATAGTCCAAATAATTTTCATCTATTCAAGGTTACAAAGAAAAATTAAATATAATTATTTACGTATGCATCCTTTCAACATACCAAATTTTCCAAATGCAACTCAAATATTAGTTGACTTTAATCAGTGTGCCAATATTCAGGGTCACATACATACCCAATGTACCCTTACATTGGGTTCAAGTTTTCCATACTTATGAAAAACACCTTGCCATGGTGTGTTGGAGCTCAAGCAACCTCTTCACCATAGGTTTAATCATTCTCATTGACTCTTACAATAGGACTGTGCTTCTCGTTATAGGCTGATGAATATCCCAAATCAACACACATGAAACTAGAAATTTCTCTTGAATTCACCCAATCATTCTTCCTTCATTAGTAACCAGGGTGCCAACATTCATGGCCACCCAAAATTATCTTTTCTTTAACACCAATACAATTCAAGTAGAGTATTGGAAGATCCTCCTTCCCTAATGGGCAATCCATTGTCTACCCTCTTATGAAAACATGCATTTCCTCAATGCATTCCATGCAATGTGATAACTATGAGCACCTTTAATCCCAATATCCCTAGATTGGTCATTGTACCCATGGTGCTCCTTACTCATGAATTTTCTTGCAAGGATTATAACTCATCCTTGACTGACATATAATTCCTCTCTCTACTATTCAGATTCTTCTTTCCTGAATCTTACCCTGCTTGGGTAGTAATGGCATACAATAGCCACTCAAAATTATTTTCATATCAGTAAGATAATGAAATATTTTTAGAAAGGGGTTCTTACCAAATCCCTTCATACCTTATGCCATACAAGAATATACATTTTTATACTTGTTTTGGCTGCTAGCACCCTTTTTTTTTATTTTTACCTCATCAATAGTGCTTCATGGGGTTCCCAAAGTCCCCTCAACAATCTTTCAATAGTGGCCTTCTAACCTCCATCCTCTTCTTGAGGTTTTCTACCATTGGTAACTGTCTTTCCCAACCATTTTAATTTCTTTCTACACATGACATACATCATAATTATATTATTCATCATGTAAAATAAAAATGCATGTATCATAGCATTCCAATCAATAAAACATTTTCATATATGTCCTACCATATCTTTATGCACTTCATCACATTATCCTTAATGTTTTCATGAGTGCAACACAAATAATTCTCAATTTTTTTTACAATCATACAACCATCATCATTATGGTGTCAAAAAATTTACCCGCATCATTAAATCAATCTCTCATACCAGAGAAATACAATAAACAACAAGAAAGGAGTCAAGGAAATATTCCCTCGTCCAACTCCTACACCACCCTGGACTTTTGGTCCAGCTGAGTTATTTTCCAGGGCCTCACTACCTTTATTTAACATGGTTTTAACCAACTTTATACATGTTTGTTCATTTTACTTTTTACTAGTTGTACTTGTCTCCACAATTGCTCTTTTAAGGCTTACAACTCTATTAAGCAATTCAGAGTTTTAAGGTGGGGGAAGTATTCCTCTCTTTTCTTCTTCTTCTTTGCTTCTGCAATTTACTCCCTATTGGGATCTCCATACTCTTTTCCTTGAGCAACCTTGGTTAGGCTCACCCTAACTTATTGGATACATCAATATGCACCAATATCCAACTTTTTGTTCATAATGAATCATGAATATGTGCATTCTACACATTACCATTTAGTTATCAGAATGATCAACATTCATTTGTTAGTCTTCCACTCATACATTTTGTTTTAGAATGTAATCCATGATTCTTATATAAATAGGCTTTTAGCTCACTTCTTAATTCTGAACAGTCATTAAGGTTGTGATTATGTTCTTTTGGCAGAGTCTTTACACAGTTCCTTCACATGGAACTCCTTTGGCATGCAAATTCCTTATTACATATCTATCGCTATCTTTGATGGCCTCAACCTTGAGTTAGCTTCAATTTTTTACCAAATATTCCATAAGGAATATAAACATGCATCTTTTTTATGCCTCCAACTTATTTATCCACACACATTCCTTGTTTTGTTAACTTACATCCATGATGTACTTAACCACATGCATAATCATAAGCCTATGCGTAGCTACCATAGGTATATTTCAAAACTCACATATGTATTTACTTTAAAATGATTCAACTCGTTATTTTTCACAATCATTCTCATGCAATCCTCAAAGGAATAATCATGTTTCCTCTTATCATGACAACATAACATCCTTGCTCATTTACTCTTTTGTCTATTTATACTATTCTTTCCTAAGGGAATGGAGCACATTCCCCTCAAGCTATCATTCAAAAAAAAACTTTCATGACTCTTCAGAATAAAGTCAACCATGCATATATGGTATTCATTCAATCTTGGAAAGTGCAATTCTTTCCTTACATTTCACTCATACATCATACATGTGCATAATATGCACGTTTAACATCATTCAGTCGTATCTATTCGGTCTTAATATCAATCCTTTTATCAAGCAACCTTACGATGCGTTAAATCCATGAACTTGGGCATAAATAAACACATCTAAACATTCATCATGCAAGCTCATTGCTTGCCCCCTTTCCATGTAATTAATACACATGGACATATTAGACTTCCAGATCCTTCTCCCAAGGATCTTACTGCCATTCTCATAACAAGTCTCATAAAGACACTCAACACTGATCTCCCCTCTTAGTTGAGAGCTTGCAATCATTCACATGATATCCACATGGTAAGTTTAATAGACACAGTCATAACTAAGTCCCTCTTTCCATATGACAACAACCAACAATAAATTATTCTTTCCTCTGGTATTATAAAATTACTCAACAACCTAGAAATATTATCTTGGAAACTCCAATAGTGCCCAAGGAAACAAGACAACTTATCAAGCTTCTCTTTCATGCCTCAAACCAGTTTTGGTTAACATACATTTTTATCAAGGGAATCCTTTTCTAGATTCCCTCTCATCACTACTTGAGAATATCAAGTCATACCTTCTATGGATACCATCCACCTCTGGATTTCAATCTGACCCATTGGTCATCTAGAAGTGCTCCAACACTTCCCTTACCACATTCAAGATCAACATTTCATTAACCATTTTACCTCATTTATAATGAATTTTAAAGTCTAATAACATTTGGAATATTTCCTTAAAGACCAAATACAATTTTTGAAGTATGTTACTTACTAAGTCTTTTAATATAGAACTCCAGAGTATCTCTAAATCATAATTAGTATTGGGTAGAAATTCCATTTCTTTCCTTTTAAACTTTTGTAGAGGTTCTAGTTAATTTTCCTATTCTCATTAAAACAAAAGATAGGTTGTAAATGTAGATCAACCTTAACCATTACACCCATAATTCTTCCTTTTGTTAAAAAATAGTTAGGGATGGAGGTCACTCTCCTCCTCCCACATGAATGTTGGAAGATTATTTTTCTATCCACCAAGAAAGGGAGACTACTGTGATATTTTATTCACTCCATATTTTTGTAGCTCCATTTATTAGCTTGATTAGAAAAACATTTCCCAACAATTCCTGTACCTAGAAACAACTTTGTTTCTCAGTTTCCTTCAGAACCAGAGAGTTGCACATGCTTTCCCTTGTCAGAAAATGGTCACCATACCTATTCCTCTTTCATATAGACACCCTTAAGTTAATAGGGATACACACTCTCATAACACAACAATGATATTTTGAACTTTCTCATGTCATTTCACTTCTTCCATGGGGTTCATTATGAGTCCATGTGACTTATTTTATTTTACAAAGAGTGATTACCCCAGTAGGAAGTTTTTCAGTTATGACAGGTCAAGTAGGCTGATCTCACCTACATCTAATAAGGCCTCTAGACATGGAGGATTGTTCTCCCAATTCAAAATCCTTCATTTAATCAACACTTTTAATTAACACAGGCTTCATAAGCCCACTTTTTAGGCAATTATTGCCACCTATTCAATCCATTTTCCTTCTGGACTCATATACTCCTTAAAACAAGTTTATGCCATTTGTATTCAAGTTTTATTATTAATTCCCCTTGACATAATCCCACTTTTGTAGGACTCTCTATCATTTCTTCAAAAGAAATGATAGGATTATTCTGCCACAGTCTAGCATGATTCAATCTCGTTGGGTAAAATCCCAATTGAATTTTAACATGCATCCTTCTCCTCAAGGAATTTATGCAGATAATTTCCACATGACATTAATACTCTCAACAGTCTCATCTTAGCCTCGGTAAAATAGTCTTATGTCTATTCTCTGACCCATCCAGGCCTGTGTTTGAATCATGCTCTGCTAGATAGGGTAAGGTAGGGAAGGGTGCCCTCTCCCTTAAAGTTTTCTAGGAAAGAAAAATAATCACTTAACTATTTCATGAGCCCAAGTAGGCCAAGTGTTGTTGCCCACTCTGATACCACTCTGTAACACACCCGACCCATAAAGTACCTTTTTAAGGGATGTGGCATCAAAATTTCACTTTTCTCAATCCTCTCGAATCCTCTTCCCAAGATATCCATCACTTTCTACTCATCAAGAGTTTTCCAACGAATATTACCATGCTCAAATCTGAGCTTTGGATTAGAAGTTATGCCCTTCCAAAGCTCTTCATGAATCATTGGTCAAAGGCCATGTTGCACTCACATGGGTTCACCTCATTCGTAGCATCTCACCTGGCACAGACTTGACCAAGGATTTCATCCTTTAGCAATGACATGGCCATTGGAGGGGGGGTTACAAGGAATGTTCCCAGTGCCTTCATGATTACTGAGCCTTTGGCCCTTCATCCTTCCTGTCCATGTTTGAAACACTCCCGGAGTCCCGAAGTCCTAAAGTTTCCTAGCACTCCTACATATATGGTGGAGATCAATCCACCTTTAAATCCAATGGTTGATATTCTCCCTCATTCAACGCATAGGTTTAAGGGATATTGGCGATCGACGCTTTGGTTCTCCAACACCCTTTTCTCTACTTGCATATCCTCTAGAGTTCCATACCCTGGATTCCTGTCACATGGATTTGACCCTTCGACCCTTTTTGGAGCTTGCATATTAGTACTCCAAACACCCATAGTTTCGAAGTCTCAAACTCCCAGAGCGGGTCCCTCTTACATACGTGGCATTTTATATGAGTGTCCCTACTACCATACGCCACTTGGCAGATATGTGGCGATGATTCCATGTTGACACATGATACCCATTTTTCCAGCTCTATGCCTTATATGATAAATTAGTATAACACATGGCCTAGCCACATGATGACATGCAGTGGCTCTGTCACACGGTCAGAATCCACCGTGTACTTTGTCCACATCATCTACTGACATCACTCCAACCTTTGACGCTTCAGGGAAAATCCATGCCTTTCATCCTAAATCACCTGAAGTAGGGTTTAGGCGGAGAGACAAATAATGATCGGACAACCCATAATCTTCCTTGGTTTGATCCAATGGAAGACATTTGGCAGAATACAAGGGTGACACATGGCCTAATCAACTGGTGACACGTATCAAGGTCTATTTGAAACATAAGGTCTATGAAAGTCATGGATCAGGGTGACACGTGGCACACCTACTATGGGTCCACGTCACCGTAGGTGACATTAGCATGCCACGTCACTCTAGCCTTTGGTGCTTTGAAAATATTCTCATTCACCAACGTGTCGAACCTCCCAGAGTAGGACTTCTCCAGAGTAATTTACATTATCCTTTCACTAGGATCGATCTAATGTTTGAGAAGGGTCCCGAAGGATCCTTATATCCATGGTCGTCGTCGCTTAGTGACTTCAGTGTTCTGGGGTTCCACCCGTTTAAATCTCTTTTTCTCCCGAAGTGGTCAATGCCATATTAAACACTACTTAGATCTAATGGTCAAGGGAGATCCCAAAGAATCCTCAGATCGATGGTCCTTGTCACTTTGTGAATTCAAAATTTGGGGGTTTCGCTCGTTTAACATTCTTTTCCTCCTAGAGTGGTCAACTTTAGACTGACCACAACTTAGATCCAACAGTCAGGGGAGATCCTGAATCATCCTCGGATCGAATATTTTTGTCACTTCACGATTTCAGTGTTTGGGGGTTTCACCCATTTAACACTCTTGTTCTCCCAGAATGGTCAAATTTGGATTGACCACGACTTAGAGCAAACAGTTAGGGGAGATCCTGAATACCATCAGATCTACGACTTGTGTTACTTTAAGTCAGAGAAGTGGATCAAGGTTTAACAAGGCAATGAATCCCATGATAACGGGTAAATGACCATCGATTTTTGTTCAACCGTCAAGTTACCAGTTTGATAGGTCGCCTTCAACACATTTTAACATTGCAATGTTCATTCACCTCAGAGCTCCAGACTCCCGGAGACCCAGACAACTTAGCTCATTTTTTAGTGTAGCGAAGGGTTCCATGGACCTGGTCCTATGGAAATTTGTCAAGCTCCAGTGGCTACACTCATAACTCTTAGCCAATATTTGGTTAAGGCCATGGGCATGAGCCGGTGGTCTCTTGGATGACTAGTTTGAAGGAAGAACCTTCCATTCACAAAACTTTAGTTCTAAAATAGGGAAAGGTATTTTGGAGGGATCAACAAGACTGTAGTAGTCCCATAGAGGGATCCAGAAATCCCATCAACATCCATTGATACTGGTCAAAAACTCCATCCTCATGTGGAGTATGATCAACCATATTTTCCCATACAGGTTGTTGACTCTCTCAGTTCACATGCTTTCCTAAATACTAAGTTGCCTTCAAAAGAGGCCATCTCGAAAGTCATGGATTCCATTGATAAGCCTAGAGAGGATGACAATCATCACAATGTCCTTCTCCCTGATTTAGAACTGATGAGATTTAACGTGATGAGTTTTGATCCAGGGCTAGGTGCATTTGATGGGGCATATAGTGAAACCCCTAGTCTTAACCTTTTTCCTCCCTGAATTTCATTTTCATAACTCGCCACTAAATTTTCGGTTATGCCTCGCATCGAATATTTGTGTTTTATACTTATCTCATGTATTAATGGATCCCATAAAGGAGCTCCCATAGCTCACAAAACCACTCACGATCAGTATATTCATATCCATAAATTCCTTCCTATGTGGCATGGCCCCAACATGGTGAGCCTATGATGTCAATAATGGCTCATGAGTTCATTGATTATGAAAAAGATCCTTGGACCGAGCCTAGCAATGGGTTCTACTTGGCATAAATTATCAATATGTGTAGTGCCTTGTACATAGGTGTGTGGTGTGAGTGCCCTTTTTTGGTGTGTATATGATATCCAAAAAATCCAAAAATATTTTCTCTTTGGTATTTCACTATGCGTTTTGACCTTGGAATCTAGTTTTCATGTGTTGACAAGATTCTAGGGATATTTTTCTTTTACATGGGGACATATTTTGAACTTGAGGTACGTGTCTCTAACTTGGAATACAGGGATAGAGTTTTCCTTGCATTTTCCTCTTTGCATTATTAACCATCCATACTACCAGCACTATACCTTTGGTTCAAGCCTTCCCGGAGGGGGTTCAAACCATTTATGTTGTTTAAATGGTCAAAATTTATTAATATTGTTGTCTCTCCACTTATTGCTGCTACATCACCAATTGATTCCATTGCTTATTGCACCGCAACCATGCTTGATCGCTAGCCACCTACTTGCTTCCATTTTCAACACTCCTGGACGAGAACTGCTATTATTAGTGGTCATCATTTTCTATGTCTTGTTGCAGTCCATTGCTTCAATCATGTTTCATGCGCTTGGAACTTCATCAAATACCACTTTTTGCCTCCAACTAAGCTTACTATTACCCCTTTGTCGCACTCGACAACCGACCATGACAAAGGTACACCCTGGAGTCTCCTTTAAGATTTTTTAAGACTCCCTAAACATGAAAACATTTCCAGGTGAGCTTGTTTCCTTTCACACTCATTAAATGGATTTGAAAGGGAATCTATTCAGTGTATAACCCTTTTTTGGACCAGATGGACTAATTATGAAAAATTAATACTCTAGCCTATCTTGACTAGAAGAGTTCTCCCTTGTATTGTTTTATTCTTTTTCGGGCTTGGGGGACTAAATTTATGAAAAAGTATACCCTTGGAGTATTCTTTGTCCTTTCAGACTCTCTATATATCAAATGAAAAATGAGCATTTACTTTCTTGGTCTTGTTAAATCCAAGAGATTGTATATGGAGTTTTATTTCAGATCTTTCTAAATTCCTTAAATATTGAAAAGACATTCGAGCACCATTCTCTGCCTCGGGATCGAGAATAAATCCATGGGTGAGAATATCGAGAAAAAAATTATTTTCTTTCACACTTGTTTCAAACATGAAAGAGAGAAAAAGAGTGGGTTTTTTTTCATCTATTCATCTTCACAAATGGAAACTGTCCACT
>JZKD02S2026027.1:40235-56617 GCA_000966675.3 Picea glauca
CCAACCAAGAGTAGATCGAGAGGAACAGACAAAGCTAGGTTAACAGGAAGGGTGTAACCTTCCTCAACCATAACTAAGGCTCTCTCAGGATTTGCTAGCAAAGGAGTAGTAGCACTCCCAACGTCTGAATGATTCTCAACCTCTTCACGGTAAGTGTCTTCGGGGGAGTTAGGAGGTAAGGGTTTGTATCCTTCTGGAGGACACCCTTGCATCCTACATGATCTATGAAGACCTTTATCAGCCATCGTACCAATTTCTAAGGACAACTAAAGTAAACAAACAACACTCGCTAAATAATATAGAAAACCAACAAGCAAGCAATTCCTTCTCTCAATGAACGTAATAGTTGGTGATGAAATCCAAAATCACATGATCAAATTGAGAAGGGGCTAGGATATGAGCAGCTAGATCAATTACATTGGCATCCTACTTAACAAAATTACACCTTGGTGCAAGATTCCTCAAGGTTTTACCCATGGGTTACCCTCCAAGGAGCCTAAGTGAGTTTGACCAACATTTGTTCCAAGTACAACAAATACTTCCCTTAATCATCACCTTGTGTAAGGACCCTAAATATTATGGTTACTAACGGTACCAACTTGCAGTCAGCCTCTAGGCAGGTACAGTCGACAGTTGAGTCTGAACGTATGGAAAATATATCAAGTATGTAATTCTTCAAGAGAACTGAGGACAAGTGGACCGATAAACTCTAGAGGACCCCGAACGTATTCAAAATTCATGAAGCTCTGAGACCAAATGAAAATAGTTGATCCTCAAGAAGAACCCCCAATATATGATCGTACTACTATGAATGGTTAAGCCTAATAGGGATAATCTATGTTTCTCTCTTGAATGTGGCCTCATGTGTAATCCTTGTGTGAGAGGGGGATCCCAGCTATGCTTATATGAAAATTGGATTTACTCTCCCTATCACAAGATTTTTAGTTTGTCTTGAATGCTTTGGAGAGTTATTCTCACAACCTATTCCAAAGCTCTAGTCCTAGTCTAGTGTTGGTGTAAAGAGCTTAAAAATAAAAGTGTCTAGATTGATTTTAATTAGCGCTCATTTTCATGGTTGTTCATTACACAAAGGTGAATGATAGTGAAATTGACGATGTTTGATACTCGACTCCAAAAAAGATGAAAAGAATGAGATGTAAACTTTCTTTTCAATGAAATTCTAGCTACAAGAAGGAGAAGAGTTTCTTTTCTTTCACTAATGAACACTCAAGAATGGAAAATTTTATACGATTTTGTCTTCAACGAGAATTCAAACAATTGCCAAATTATAAAGAAATCCTTTCCAATATTCAAAAACCAATGCATACAAGTATTTCTTTGTTTGATTGAAAATGTAAATTGAATAGTTCATATAATTTTTCTTGCTTTCATAATGAAAAATGGATTCACTACTGTGATTTGAAAAGAGGAAGCAAAAGTACATAAACAAAGACACTCTCAGCAGTCAATAAGAAACCAAAAGAAGAACAAACTATTCATTCAAAGAAAACACCCAAAAGAAAAAAATCACACCTAATAGTCTTCCAGAAATGAGTAAGGGATCAAAGACAAAGTAAAAATTATGAAGATCAATGACTTTCCTTATGAAAACCTCTAATCAATCAGATAATCGAAAAGAGCACCAAAAGAAACCAAGTTTGAGAAAAAACAATTGATCTTGCAATAAGGAAAAACAACACAAACCCAATCAAGACTAAAAGAATGAAAAAAAGCAAATTTTAATTCAAGCGGAAGACAAGATCTGACGGAATAGGATCTAAACCAGAGAGAAAGACCCAAGAACTATGCTCAGCAAGAAAACAGTCAACAATTTTTCAAAATTAAGAAAAATTGACACTCTGGTAATCACAACACCAGAGCACTACAACACTCCCTAACACACTATGGGGGAGCATCGATCAATATATCAGTGCTCTAACTTAAACTAGAGAGGGCGCTAGTCCTGAGAAAAGTTTTAGAAAAACCCAAAAAACTCAAAAACTCAAGGAAATTCAATCAGAGACTCTGTAAGACAACTTAGCAAAGATGAAAATATATAACAATAGATTAAATCAGAAAACAGGATCTAAAGATAGGAAAAAGGAAAGTACAAACCAAGGAAAGAACCAAAACTAAAAGTTTGATCCCCAGTGGAGTTGCCAATTTCTGTTACGGAATAATTCCCATGTAGATAGGTGAATCTTCCCTTGGAGTACAGACCCCTCTACCAAGACAGAAAACTACCTTTGGACACTACCATTCCTATAGATTAATTATGCCCGTCGAAAAAGAGAGAAGGAGAGATAGTATGATGTACCTCACTTTCAAAGTTTGTCCAAGCTGCTCCAATCTGTGAGTTCCGAACAATACCTGCAATGGATCACAAGAGACAACAACTATCTCCTACTCTAATGGATTAGACAAAATCAATCTATCTATGAAAGATTACGACAGGCATATACAAGTGCATTTAAACACATACTATAAGGAAATAGGCCAAGTATATTAATGATAACTTTAAAGAGACACTTACAATCTTTAGATGATGTTGCAGTAGCCTCCCCGAGTCCTCCTTGTCCAACCCCTTGCTCAAAAGATCCACGATTAGAATAACAATGCTTTGTTGATTATTTTCTCCTATTGTTCACCATAAGAATGCCTCCATTTATAGGCTTTGAGAGGCTCAACCACCTTGGTTATACTTGGGATTAGTTGAGGATATGACTCCATCAGTTGTGATATCTCCCTTAGATGTAGCCTAAGGGTTAGATTCGAGCCAAACCAACTCGATCCATCCATAGTTGTATTTAGAGAAAAGGGGATTTCTTGCAAGATTTTCTCAACCAATTTAGTGATCCCTTACAATGGGAAAAAGAGCGCTACAACGCTCCCTACTAGATATACAAAGAGCTCTAGCACTCACTGTATATGAGCAAGGGAGCATTGATCTTCCAAAAGGTTCCAAGATGACTAATTCCCATAGAAAAACACTTTGTTCTGATTGTCAAATGATGGGGCTTATTCTTCTAACATGTTCTAGGGGTTGTATTAAGTGTTCTCATGGTGTTGTTCATGATGCGACACTTACGTGATGAGAATGTGACACTTACGGCACTTGCGACAAAAGTGAAACACTTACAACAATGACAATGTGACATTATCGAAGTGGGGAATTTTGATGTGTAACACTTATGCAGCTGGTGTGAGTTCTTTTCCAATTCTCATTCATTGATGCTTTCTCCTTGGCACCGGTAAAAATTACCTCTCATACCTGGGCATTTCTTTGACACTTGAACTCTCAAGCTTTGAAATTTGTTATCTAGTGGTGTTTTTCATGATATGGGATATATCTCACATGCATAGGAAACAATATATTTGAAGTGCTTATATGGACTAGTGTTCCCATGTGTGTTCGACGCGTAGTGCATGGGAATGTGGGATCTTCCCTTGGCGCCTTGTGTGGGCATTGCTTATTGTTTCCTTTGTGACCTGAGCTTGGGTTTTGATAAACTTTGATGATGAATCGAGTGTTATTGATGCTTGTGCGATGCCCTTTGTTCCCATCTCGGCTCTTGGTGAAAGCACTTTGCATGATGGTTTACTTTGGAATTGACCTTGGAGATTGGGCCTTAGCTGAGGTTTGAATAAAGACCCAATAATTTTGGAAAAAATAAACAATAAAAATAATAATTAAAATAAATCATTAAAAATTATTTTTAAACAAAGATTTTATAATATTGAATTTTTCCAAAATGAATATTTTAACTTTGGGTATGACAACAATTAATGGGCAGTTGCATATCATGCTCTAGACTTTGACCCATAGAATTTTTTAATTTTGAAAGGAAAGGGAAGATCAAGAACCTTTAACAACAACAAAGGCGAGACTTGTCAAAGATATGGTAAGGATGACTTTGATATTTTGAACAAAGGAACATAGGAAGGAACACATATATCCAGACAACTAGAATGGAGGCTCGAAAAAATTTAAAAATAAATAAATAAATAATTATGCAAAGGATAGTGAGCTAACAAGGCTTACGCTTTGGGATTGATGATTTTTTGGTATTGCAAGGACGATGTCATTTTTGCAATCATGTAGGTTTAGGTATTAACATAATGTGTGACACTTGGATTTCCATTAACCTAATTATTATTATTATTTTAATTACAATATTGTAATCCATCGTTCAGATCCAATAGAGCTAGAAATTAGGGGACACCCTCCATCCTTAAGGTTTCAAAAGAAACACATTGGAAGGAACCTAAACAATCATCGATGGACTTTATCACCTTTTCTTACCAAAGTTGAAGAGGCAGCTATAACATACCTCATATCTAAATCATCAAAATAGGGACTATTTTTTAATTCCTTCCTTCTTGTATTATATGTTTATACTTAAACCATTGTCATGGAGTTGGAAACCAAATGAAAACACAAAAAAGGGAACTTAGACCTTTCAATCTATCCCAACTGGGACTATTTACCATAATCATTTGGGATAATTATTAGAATGTTTTATTAATTGAATGTTTTGTAGCACTTACTTCTGTCAATGGCATCATCCATTGTTCTTTTAATATATTTTTGTTTGCAAATCACAAATATAAAATTTTCAGGAGCCTAGGCAGATGGATTATGCATTTGACCAAATTGGAAAAATTATGTTCCCAGTTTTAATTTAACCACACATATAGGCATTTGTACCTGTGCATACAATAATTTTAAAATTTTATATACAACACTCTTAAGCATAATAAGAGGGTCACATAATGACAAACTCAAATGCTACTACATGGATATAAAAAAGTCATGTGACTCAAACTTTTTAGCGACTTGACAGATAAAATTGTGAGTCAGTTTGACAAAAATCAACAACACTTCATTAATCATTTGCATACTTGGACTCACTAGACTCACAATGCCATGTTTGTGATTCTTTAGGTTGGCCAACAAGTCTTTGCAAATAAATAAAATCCATGAAGCATTGAGCCAGGCTAAATTGACTCGCCAAGTCTCGACAAGTTTCAAGATGTATTGTGACTATGTCATATACAAAAGGAAATTTCTAATAATATTATCAATATGTTGACAAAAATAAACCAACATATAAGAAGACTACAAATATTTCACTTAGTTTTATTGGGGTTTTAAAGGCTCATTATAGACATTGTGAAAATTTGAGTACATAGTTACTTTCTACAATTGTTAACCATGTTAGGATATACCCATACTAGACAAATTCACAACCAATTACCAAGTGAAAAACCACAAGTAAATAAAATGGGAATGCATCAAACTATTCAAACCACCAATCATAGATCATGGGTTCCATTCCTAGTCTCTGCAATTGGGGAAACCAAACAAACCTAGGCATGTTATTGTTACTATTATTTTTTCCCAAACAACTATGCTAGTATAACACAATAGGATGGGTGATGATATATGTTACAGAATGAATGGAGAAAAACAACATGGACTTTGCACTATCCTCACTTGATTCAAAATAGAATTCCCAAAACTAAAATCTAAGAATAATAAACCCATAGTACCCCAAAACCAACTGCGTGATTGTTCTGGGATAATTACACCCTACAAGATTTACTTCCCTTGGGCTCTCCCTAGACCTAAGAAAGAATAGAGATACAAATGGTGGACCTTACTAGATCTAAATAATACATGGAAATGACCTATAAGTGAATGGAATAAAAGGGCTTACCCGGTCACATGATGGTTTTCCTTGCACACTCCTTTGTTGTTTTCTTTATCGAAGATGTCCTTCACTCTTGTCAATGTGGATCTACATACATGAAAACACAAAAAAAATCCTTTCAAAAGATCAAACGTATCATGTATAGATTTATTATAGATATAATGATATAATATGAAAATCATAATTCTCTTCAAAGATCATGATAATCATACACAATCAAATAAAGGGGAAAGTCATGTGCATCTTCTATTGATAAAATGAAACAATTTATAACATAATCTGATAGCCTCATGAAGCTCTATCCAAAATCCTTTCCCAAGCTCTGTGATTAATCTGACAGTATAATCTTACTTTCTCTTTTCCTCMTCCTTTCTCCCATGAGAGACCCTCAATATATACGATAATGAAGCCAAGATTAGGGATAMGTCTTAGACATTCAATATAGAAGGATTCTTGAGGCCAAATTTTGAATAATATGAGTTTTCATMTCATCATTTGGTAACTAAAGATAATTGAGGAATAACAKACTTGGTTGTGCCCTGCATTTKTGCAGAGAGYGAYTGGTCGTACCTTGTAAAAGGAAAGGGAGTGAMCATCAAATTTGTTCACGCAATGCAAAGGGACAACATGTGACCAAGAAAAAAAGTGGTGTGTACTAAATGGAAAAATGGAATCATTTAGTGTCTCAGAATACTAACATATGGATGATGCCCAYCAGGTGATCAAGTGGCAAATAATTGTATAATAGATTCCTYCTAAAGTGTGAGTTCAGAAGAGGTGTTTGATGGTCRAAATACTTTACGAAATGATCACAAAGATTTAGGAGAAGGAAGCTAGGAATAAACCATCATTAGTCCTGCATAATAATTAAATCCCTGAAGCATGCATACCCATGCTCCGTAATAAAAACTAATCATATCTGCCAAAAAGAGTACATTGTATATCCATGCATGACACAGACAATTAAATCACGGCCAAGGAAAAATACACTATGGATCCATGTCACAAGTGAATACATAGCCATGACCAAGTACAAATGTGGATCTATGTTACAGTATACAAATCAATGAGATGACTTGATGCCCGAGTGATCTCTGAACTACTCATGAATAACTTCATCGCAACTTGGGAGGGAATTCCATCAAGGAATGTGGTTGTCCCAACCCAAGGTATCCGTCCCAAATCTGAATGGTATGAATCTACAACATGCGAATAAATGAGTTGAGGTCAAGCATGGTAGAAACAGTCTAATTATCGGTCATTGATGTATACCATTAACAAACGCGAGGGAACCTATTGATGATGATGATGGACCCAAATATACCTAGTACAATCTAGCGGGTGTGAATAAATGAGTTGACATCAAACACTTGTAGATTCATTCAACATGAGCCAATGATGTAAACCCACTACTTAAATGCAAGGGAATCTGCCACTAATGTTTGCAAATCTCATGGTACTAACTAGCTTCTAGATTTCAATCCTAGATAATGATTTTGTGTCGACGGGATGAAATCCATCGAAGGAGGGCCTTAATGTGTCCCCCATCAATCGACACAAAACATAGAAATGTATATGGTGTGAAAAGTGTAATAGTAGAGCACAATTGACACAACGATGGTCAAGATGAATGGGTTAAATGACTGAAAATGGATGACACGGGCTAACTTCCCTTGAACAAATCATTACAACAAATGACTTGCCTTGAAAGCATTGACTTGGTAAGGAAAAAAGTATTCTCCATGGATGAATGGAAGAGTAACCAGTCAACGGAGTTCGAGAACTCATGGAGATTGTGATGAATCAGAGATAATGGATAACCCAAATGTTGGACATAAACACAAAATAGGTGCATTGTTCAAGGGAGACTTAGTGGACAGTTTCCATTTGTGAAGATGAATAGATGAAAAAAAACCCACTCTTTTTCTCTCTTTCATGTTTGAAACAAGTGTGAAAGAAAATAATTTTTTTCTCGATATTCTCACCCATGGATTTATTCTCGATCCCGAGGCAGAGAATGGTGCTCGAATGTCTTTTCAATATTTAAGGAATTTAGAAAGATCTGAAATAAAACTCCATATACAATCTCTTGGATTTAACAAGACCAAGAAAGTAAATGCTCATTTTTCATTTGATATATAGAGAGTCTGAAAGGACAAAGAATACTCCAAGGGTATACTTTTTCATAAATTTAGTCCCCCAAGCCCGAAAAAGAATAAAACAATACAAGGGAGAACTCTTCTAGTCAAGATAGGCTAGAGTATTAATTTTTCATAATTAGTCCATCTGGTCCAAAAAAGGGTTATACACTGAATAGATTCCCTTTCAAATCCATTTAATGAGTGTGAAAGGAAACAAGCTCACCTGGAAATGTTTTCATGTTTAGGGAGTCTTAAAAAATCTTAAAGGAGACTCCAGGGTGTACCTTTGTCATGGTCGGTTGTCGAGTGCGACAAAGGGGTAATAGTAAGCTTAGTTGGAGGCAAAAAGTGGTATTTGATGAAGTTCCAAGCGCATGAAACATGATTGAAGCAATGGACTGCAACAAGACATAGAAAATGATGACCACTAATAATAGCAGTTCTCGTCCAGGAGTGTTGAAAATGGAAGCAAGTAGGTGGCTAGCGATCAAGCATGGTTGCGGTGCAATAAGCAATGGAATCAATTGGTGATGTAGCAGCAATAAGTGGAGAGACAACAATATTAATAAATTTTGACCATTTAAACAACATAAATGGTTTGAACCCCCTCCGGGAAGGCTTGAACCAAAGGTATAGTGCTGGTAGTATGGATGGTTAATAATGCAAAGAGGAAAATGCAAGGAAAACTCTATCCCTGTATTCCAAGTTAGAGACACGTACCTCAAGTTCAAAATATGTCCCCATGTAAAAGAAAAATATCCCTAGAATCTTGTCAACACATGAAAACTAGATTCCAAGGTCAAAACGCATAGTGAAATACCAAAGAGAAAATATTTTTGGATTTTTTGGATATCATATACACACCAAAAAAGGGCACTCACACCACACACCTATGTACAAGGCACTACACATATTGATAATTTATGCCAAGTAGAACCCATTGCTAGGCTCGGTCCAAGGATCTTTTTCATAATCAATGAACTCATGAGCCATTATTGACATCATAGGCTCACCATGTTGGGGCCATGCCACATAGGAAGGAATTTATGGATATGAATATACTGATCGTGAGTGGTTTTGTGAGCTATGGGAGCTCCTTTATGGGATCCATTAATACATGAGATAAGTATAAAACACAAATATTCGATGCGAGGCATAACCGAAAATTTAGTGGCGAGTTATGAAAATGAAATTCAGGGAGGAAAAAGGTTAAGACTAGGGGTTTCACTATATGCCCCATCAAATGCACCTAGCCCTGGATCAAAACTCATCACGTTAAATCTCATCAGTTCTAAATCAGGGAGAAGGACATTGTGATGATTGTCATCCTCTCTAGGCTTATCAATGGAATCCATGACTTTCGAGATGGCCTCTTTTGAAGGCAACTTAGTATTTAGGAAAGCATGTGAACTGAGAGAGTCAACAACCTGTATGGGAAAATATGGTTGATCATACTCCACATGAGGATGGAGTTTTTGACCAGTATCAATGGATGTTGATGGGATTTCTGGATCCCTCTATGGGACTACTACAGTCTTGTTGATCCCTCCAAAATACCTTTCCCTATTTTAGAACTAAAGTTTTGTGAATGGAAGGTTCTTCCTTCAAACTAGTCATCCAAGAGACCACCGGCTCATGCCCATGGCCTTAACCAAATATTGGCTAAGAGTTATGAGTGTAGCCACTGGAGCTTGACAAATTTCCATAGGACCAGGTCCATGGAACCCTTCGCTACACTAAAAAATGAGCTAAGTTGTCTGGGTCTCCGGGAGTCTGGAGCTCTGAGGTGAATGAACATTGCAATGTTAAAATGTGTTGAAGGCGACCTATCAAACTGGTAACTTGACGGTTGAACAAAAATCGATGGTCATTTACCCGTTATCATGGGATTCATTGCCTTGTTAAACCTTGATCCACTTCTCTGACTTAAAGTAACACAAGTCGTAGATCTGATGGTATTCAGGATCTCCCCTAACTGTTTGCTCTAAGTCGTGGTCAATCCAAATTTGACCATTCTGGGAGAACAAGAGTGTTAAATGGGTGAAACCCCCAAACACTGAAATCGTGAAGTGACAAAAATATTCGATCCGAGGATGATTCAGGATCTCCCCTGACTGTTGGATCTAAGTTGTGGTCAGTCTAAAGTTGACCACTCTAGGAGGAAAAGAATGTTAAACGAGCGAAACCCCCAAATTTTGAATTCACAAAGTGACAAGGACCATCGATCTGAGGATTCTTTGGGATCTCCCTTGACCATTAGATCTAAGTAGTGTTTAATATGGCATTGACCACTTCGGGAGAAAAAGAGATTTAAACGGGTGGAACCCCAGAACACTGAAGTCACTAAGCGACGACGACCATGGATATAAGGATCCTTCGGGACCCTTCTCAAACATTAGATCGATCCTAGTGAAAGGATAATGTAAATTACTCTGGAGAAGTCCTACTCTGGGAGGTTCGACACGTTGGTGAATGAGAATATTTTCAAAGCACCAAAGGCTAGAGTGACGTGGCATGCTAATGTCACCTACGGTGACGTGGACCCATAGTAGGTGTGCCACGTGTCACCCTGATCCATGACTTTCATAGACCTTATGTTTCAAATAGACCTTGATACGTGTCACCAGTTGATTAGGCCATGTGTCACCCTTGTATTCTGCCAAATGTCTTCCATTGGATCAAACCAAGGAAGATTATGGGTTGTCCGATCATTATTTGTCTCTCCGCCTAAACCCTACTTCAGGTGATTTAGGATGAAAGGCATGGATTTTCCCTGAAGCGTCAAAGGTTGGAGTGATGTCAGTAGATGATGTGGACAAAGTACACGGTGGATTCTGACCGTGTGACAGAGCCACTGCATGTCATCATGTGGCTAGGCCATGTGTTATACTAATTTATCATATAAGGCATAGAGCTGGAAAAATGGGTATCATGTGTCAACATGGAATCATCGCCACATATCTGCCAAGTGGCGTATGGTAGTAGGGACACTCATATAAAATGCCACGTATGTAAGAGGGACCCGCTCTGGGAGTTTGAGACTTCGAAACTATGGGTGTTTGGAGTACTAATATGCAAGCTCCAAAAAGGGTCGAAGGGTCAAATCCATGTGACAGGAATCCAGGGTATGGAACTCTAGAGGATATGCAAGTAGAGAAAAGGGTGTTGGAGAACCAAAGCGTCGATCGCCAATATCCCTTAAACCTATGCGTTGAATGAGGGAGAATATCAACCATTGGATTTAAAGGTGGATTGATNAAATACTTTACGAAATGATCACAAAGATTTAGGAGAAGGAAGCTAGGAATAAACCATCATTAGTCCTGCATAATAATTAAATCCCTGAAGCATGCATACCCATGCTCCGTAATAAAAACTAATCATATCTGCCAAAAAGAGTACATTGTATATCCATGCATGACACAGACAATTAAATCACGGCCAAGGAAAAATACACTATGGATCCATGTCACAAGTGAATACATAGCCATGACCAAGTACAAATGTGGATCTATGTTACAGTATACAAATCAATGAGATGACTTGATGCCCGAGTGATCTCTGAACTACTCATGAATAACTTCATCGCAACTTGGGAGGGAATTCCATCAAGGAATGTGGTTGTCCCAACCCAAGGTATCCGTCCCAAATCTGAATGGTATGAATCTACAACATGCGAATAAATGAGTTGAGGTCAAGCATGGTAGAAACAGTCTAATTATCGGTCATTGATGTATACCATTAACAAACGCGAGGGAACCTATTGATGATGATGATGGACCCAAATATACCTAGTACAATCTAGCGGGTGTGAATAAATGAGTTGACATCAAACACTTGTAGATTCATTCAACATGAGCCAATGATGTAAACCCACTACTTAAATGCAAGGGAATCTGCCACTAATGTTTGCAAATCTCATGGTACTAACTAGCTTCTAGATTTCAATCCTAGATAATGATTTTGTGTCGACGGGATGAAATCCATCGAAGGAGGGCCTTAATGTGTCCCCCATCAATCGACACA
This sequence comes from Picea glauca, assembly GCA_000966675.3. Classification (NCBI taxonomy): domain Eukaryota; kingdom Viridiplantae; phylum Streptophyta; class Pinopsida; order Pinales; family Pinaceae; genus Picea; species Picea glauca. Next base: position 52,117 of record JZKD02S2026027.1, read on the forward strand.
AAACATAGAAATGTATATGGTGTGAAAATTGTAATAGTAGAGCACAATTGACACAACGATGGTCAAGATGAATGGGTTAAATGACTGAAAATGGATGACATGGGCTAACTTCCCTTGAACAAATCATTACAACAAATGACTTGCCTTGACAGCATTGACTTGGTAAGGAAAAAAAAAGTATTCTCCATGGATGAATGGAAGAGTAACCAGTCAACGGAGTTCGAGAGCTCATGGATATTGTGATAAATCAGAGATAATGGATAACCCAAATGTTGGACATAAACACAAAATAGGTGCATTGTTCAAGGGAGACTCAGTGGACAGTTTCCATTTGTGAAGATGAATAGATGAAAAAAAACCCACTCTTTTTCTCTCTTTCATGTTTGAAACAAGTGTGAAAGAAAATAATTTTTTTCTCGATATTCTCACCCATGGATTTATTCTCGATCCCGAGGCAGAGAATGGTGCTCGAATGTCTTTTCAATATTTAAGGAATTTAGAAAGATCTGAAATAAAACTCCATATACAATCTCTTGGATTTAACAAGACCAAGAAAGTAAATGCTCATTTTTCATTTGATATATAGAGAGTCTGAAAGGACAAAGAATACTCCAAGGGTATACTTTTTCATAAATTTAGTCCCCCAAGCCCGAAAAAGAATAAAACAATACAAGGGAGAACTCTTCTAGTCAAGATAGGCTAGAGTATTAATTTTTCATAATTAGTCCATCTGGTCCAAAAAAGGGTTATACACTGAATAGATTCCCTTTCAAATCCATTTAATGAGTGTGAAAGGAAACAAGCTCACCTGGAAATGTTTTCATGTTTAGGGAGTCTTAAAAAATCTTAAAGGAGACTCCAGGGTGTACCTTTGTCATGGTCGGTTGTCGAGTGCGACAAAGGGGTAATAGTAAGCTTAGTTGGAGGCAAAAAGTGGTATTTGATGAAGTTCCAAGCGCATGAAACATGATTGAAGCAATGGACTGCAACAAGACATAGAAAATGATGACCACTAATAATAGCAGTTCTCGTCCAGGAGTGTTGAAAATGGAAGCAAGTAGGTGGCTAGCGATCAAGCATGGTTGCGGTGCAATAAGCAATGGAATCAATTGGTGATGTAGCAGCAATAAGTGGAGAGACAACAATATTAATAAATTTTGACCATTTAAACAACATAAATGGTTTGAACCCCCTCCGGGAAGGCTTGAACCAAAGGTATAGTGCTGGTAGTATGGATGGTTAATAATGCAAAGAGGAAAATGCAAGGAAAACTCTATCCCTGTATTCCAAGTTAGAGACACGTACCTCAAGTTCAAAATATGTCCCCATGTAAAAGAAAAATATCCCTAGAATCTTGTCAACACATGAAAACTAGATTCCAAGGTCAAAACGCATAGTGAAATACCAAAGAGAAAATATTTTTGGATTTTTTGGATATCATATACACACCAAAAAAGGGCACTCACACCACACACCTATGTACAAGGCACTACACATATTGATAATTTATGCCAAGTAGAACCCATTGCTAGGCTCGGTCCAAGGATCTTTTTCATAATCAATGAACTCATGAGCCATTATTGACATCATAGGCTCACCATGTTGGGGCCATGCCACATAGGAAGGAATTTATGGATATGAATATACTGATCGTGAGTGGTTTTGTGAGCTATGGGAGCTCCTTTATGGGATCCATTAATACATGAGATAAGTATAAAACACAAATATTCGATGCGAGGCATAACCGAAAATTTAGTGGCGAGTTATGAAAATGAAATTCAGGGAGGAAAAAGGTTAAGACTAGGGGTTTCACTATATGCCCCATCAAATGCACCTAGCCCTGGATCAAAACTCATCACGTTAAATCTCATCAGTTCTAAATCAGGGAGAAGGACATTGTGATGATTGTCATCCTCTCTAGGCTTATCAATGGAATCCATGACTTTCGAGATGGCCTCTTTTGAAGGCAACTTAGTATTTAGGAAAGCATGTGAACTGAGAGAGTCAACAACCTGTATGGGAAAATATGGTTGATCATACTCCACATGAGGATGGAGTTTTTGACCAGTATCAATGGATGTTGATGGGATTTCTGGATCCCTCTATGGGACTACTACAGTCTTGTTGATCCCTCCAAAATACCTTTCCCTATTTTAGAACTAAAGTTTTGTGAATGGAAGGTTCTTCCTTCAAACTAGTCATCCAAGAGACCACCGGCTCATGCCCATGGCCTTAACCAAATATTGGCTAAGAGTTATGAGTGTAGCCACTGGAGCTTGACAAATTTCCATAGGACCAGGTCCATGGAACCCTTCGCTACACTAAAAAATGAGCTAAGTTGTCTGGGTCTCCGGGAGTCTGGAGCTCTGAGGTGAATGAACATTGCAATGTTAAAATGTGTTGAAGGCGACCTATCAAACTGGTAACTTGACGGTTGAACAAAAATCGATGGTCATTTACCCGTTATCATGGGATTCATTGCCTTGTTAAACCTTGATCCACTTCTCTGACTTAAAGTAACACAAGTCGTAGATCTGATGGTATTCAGGATCTCCCCTAACTGTTTGCTCTAAGTCGTGGTCAATCCAAATTTGACCATTCTGGGAGAACAAGAGTGTTAAATGGGTGAAACCCCCAAACACTGAAATCGTGAAGTGACAAAAATATTCGATCCGAGGATGATTCAGGATCTCCCCTGACTGTTGGATCTAAGTTGTGGTCAGTCTAAAGTTGACCACTCTAGGAGGAAAAGAATGTTAAACGAGCGAAACCCCCAAATTTTGAATTCACAAAGTGACAAGGACCATCGATCTGAGGATTCTTTGGGATCTCCCTTGACCATTAGATCTAAGTAGTGTTTAATATGGCATTGACCACTTCGGGAGAAAAAGAGATTTAAACGGGTGGAACCCCAGAACACTGAAGTCACTAAGCGACGACGACCATGGATATAAGGATCCTTCGGGACCCTTCTCAAACATTAGATCGATCCTAGTGAAAGGATAATGTAAATTACTCTGGAGAAGTCCTACTCTGGGAGGTTCGACACGTTGGTGAATGAGAATATTTTCAAAGCACCAAAGGCTAGAGTGACGTGGCATGCTAATGTCACCTACGGTGACGTGGACCCATAGTAGGTGTGCCACGTGTCACCCTGATCCATGACTTTCATAGACCTTATGTTTCAAATAGACCTTGATACGTGTCACCAGTTGATTAGGCCATGTGTCACCCTTGTATTCTGCCAAATGTCTTCCATTGGATCAAACCAAGGAAGATTATGGGTTGTCCGATCATTATTTGTCTCTCCGCCTAAACCCTACTTCAGGTGATTTAGGATGAAAGGCATGGATTTTCCCTGAAGCGTCAAAGGTTGGAGTGATGTCAGTAGATGATGTGGACAAAGTACACGGTGGATTCTGACCGTGTGACAGAGCCACTGCATGTCATCATGTGGCTAGGCCATGTGTTATACTAATTTATCATATAAGGCATAGAGCTGGAAAAATGGGTATCATGTGTCAACATGGAATCATCGCCACATATCTGCCAAGTGGCGTATGGTAGTAGGGACACTCATATAAAATGCCACGTATGTAAGAGGGACCCGCTCTGGGAGTTTGAGACTTCGAAACTATGGGTGTTTGGAGTACTAATATGCAAGCTCCAAAAAGGGTCGAAGGGTCAAATCCATGTGACAGGAATCCAGGGTATGGAACTCTAGAGGATATGCAAGTAGAGAAAAGGGTGTTGGAGAACCAAAGCGTCGATCGCCAATATCCCTTAAACCTATGCGTTGAATGAGGGAGAATATCAACCATTGGATTTAAAGGTGGATTGATATCCACCATAGATGTAGGAGTGCTAGGAAACTTTGGGACTTCGGGACTCCGGGAGTGTTTCAAACATGAACAGGAAGGATGAAGGGCCTAAGGCTCAGTAATCATGAAGGCACTGGGAACATTCCTTGTAACCCCCCCTCCAATGGCCATGTCATTGCTAAAGGATGAAAACCTTGGTCAAGTCTGTGCCAGGTGGGATGGTACGAATGAGGTGAACCCACGTGAGTGCAACATGGCCTTTGACCAATGATTCCTGAAGAGCTTTGGAAGGGCATAACTTCTAATCCAAAGCTCAGATTTGAGCATGGTAATTTTCGTTGGAAAACTCTTGATGAGTAGAAAGTGATGGATATCTTGGGAAGAGGATTCGAGAGGATTGAGAAAAGTGAAAATTTGATGCCACATCCCTTAAAAAGGTACTTTATGGGTCGGGTGTGTTACAGAGTGGTATCAGAGTGGGAAACAACACTTGGCCTACTTGGGCTCATGAAATAGTTAAGTGATTATTTTTCTTTCCTAGAAAACTTTAAGGGAGAGGGCACCCTTCCCTACCCTACCCTATCTAGCAGAGCATGATTCAAACACAGGCCTGGATGGGTCAGAGAATAGACATAAGACTATTTTACCGAGGCTAAGATGAGACTGTTGAGAGTATTAAT
>JZKD02S2026050.1:9247-21377 GCA_000966675.3 Picea glauca
AATAAATACCCATAAATATACAGAGAATTATAACCACACATAGGATAAACCATAAAAATAAACACGTAAATATAATGCAGCATGTAAATTTATCACATAATTGACACTTATCTTGTTAAGAATATCACCAACTGTGTGCAGACCTTCCACGAACCTCCCAGCCTTAAACCACACTGCTTATCACTCTCAGTAGTGGGTCATCCCCTGTTGGCACAGGGGCAGACCCTGGTTTCAATGCTTCAACAACACACCAACAAAACCCTAACTACCGGCCCTTTCGACAACACCTACGAAGAAGATGAAGTCTCACCCGAGGTAGAGGCAGGGGGGTTGCAGGACTCAGATGTCTACAACCTAGATGGGACACATATCTATGATTACAATACTTGAACAAAGAACTTAGCAGTTAACATTCATCAACATTTAACCCTTATTCATATCGCAAATTGAAATCCTAGTTACAGAGAAATGCAATATTCAACAAGATTTAATACATCCAACACTTAGCACATAGAAATATATCAGATCTAACATTCATTCAAATTACTAAGCACTAAGATATTGTATCAGATGCATCTAACATATATCATTGCACTAAGCATACATTACATCAATAACATGACAACTATAATGCACAAATCAACCACAACACATGATATACGTGGTTCACCCCAGTGTGGGGCTATGTCCACCAACTCTTCTCTTCTTTATTGTCTTCTTTCAATATTCTACAAGAACAGAGCCATAGGAACCCACTCCGCATAGGACAAAAGATCTACGCACAACTCACCAGATCCTCCTTCCCCGAGCTAGGTTTAAGCACAAATCCTTCTTATAATTTGCATACAAGCTTCTTACAATCACTTGCACTTAGCTCTGCAAGTTCTTAACACATAGTATGCACAAAGCCTCTAGCTTTGCACTAAATTGATTCTAGTAGATATCCCTTACTTACATCACCTATATTTCTATTTATACATTACAAAAGAGCCTAAACATGGGTAAACCCATGGGAAGACATCCCATACCCATTAGATAAACCCTAAACCCAAAAAAATTCCCTAAGAAGGGGCTGAGATCCTGTGATATTTTCTTTGCCTTGTGCTCCACCTTCGACCAGCCTGTCAAAGTCCCAAAATTGGTTAAACGTGACCAAGGTTTTCCAAAACTTGTTCAAGGGCCAACAGGCCCCCAACACTCACCTCTGACTCATCCCGAGTCACTCTGATCTGGGTAACTCTGCCTCAAATTCCACGAGCTTAGCTCGAGCTTCTTCGACCTGTTACTTTGCCAGAGCCTCCTTCTCGATGAACTCTTGAATAACCTTCTCCATCATAGGTCCTTCCAAGCGTTGTTCCATTGTGGTGACCACTTGTTCCAGTTCTGCACCTCTTCCTTCAATCTCCTCAAAAAGTATGCAAGCTGCATCCTTCACTGGCTAGAGTCACTGGGTTACTTCCATGACCTTACTCTGTATGGCATGGACTTGTTGCTGAATTGTGCACTTTTCTAGGATTGTTTTATCCTCTCGACCGCTAGTAGTGGATTCAACTATTCTTGCACCATTGCTGCTTGCTTCTTGGCCTCCTGAAGCTGTGACTCTAGTGTCCTTAGTTCAGGGTTCTCTACAAGGCACTTGTAAGTCTGCGCACTTTGACTGCTGAGTTGCTTACATTCTAAGGCCAATGCCTTGATTCTATGGAATTCACTTTGGGCAGTTTATTCTCTCTGGTCTCGCACTTCCTGCAGAGTTCTTGGCACTTCTTGTAACTTCAGTTTGGCTATCCTCTGTTGGAGTTGCTGAATGGCTTCAACAAGATTCCCTACTTGTCTTTCTAATGGATATTATTCCATCTGTTCTAAGCCCGTCATAGAGTGAAGTTCTCTAATCACTGCTTATTTAACTCTAGTTTGCTCTGTGAGCAACTATTCCTTATCCTTTTGGATCTTCTCTCTATCCTCTGTAAACTTGGCTTGGATGTCATCTTTTTCCTGTTGCACAACCCGACGTTGTTATCTTGCTTCCTTTTTTTCTTGATTTAAGGCCTCTGTGGCCTACTTTTTTTCTTCCTAAACATGATGAAGGTGAGCTTCGGTTGCATCTGCTATTCGACAGAGCTAGGAAGGTTCATCTCCCAACTCTGTTCCTTTTGATGACACGGGTGCAATAGACACTGCATGGCTAGAGTGGAGGGCTTGTTGTACCCTTTTTAGCTCTGCTTCAATTCTTTCATACATGGTCTCTTGTTTGTCTTCATTGCACTGTAAGATATATTCTGAGGTATCTGAGACAACAACGATGATTAAATCTATGTCATCCATTGTGAGCATAGACTGCATTTGTGGTTTATTAGCTTTGGACTTATTCCACGATGTAGGTTTTGTGGGAGAAACCTTTGTTTTATTGGAGGTATCAACTTCGTCAATAGGGTCTATAGGCGGTGTTACTTCACCTTGTTTCTACTTGTCTTCTTCTTTGTCTACTTCGCCATCACCTCCCCCTCTAGGTGAGTCTGAAGAAGTCTCTTTTGATGCATTTTTCAGCTTCTGTACCTCTTCCTTTTTCTTCCTTTTGCTACTGCTGGGTGCATCATACTCTTCGCGAGTGACCAGAGGACCTCCAATTAGGTCGGGGTTGGATAGTTCTACCTGGTCAAATGGTATAAGGAGCTCTGTGGCCCACTCCTTAGTTATTTATTCCATGTCCTCCTTAGTGAGATTTTAGTAAGATTAGAGCTCTTCTTTATGTTCGTCTCCTCGCACAATGATATAAATAAAATGTCTATCTGTGTGGAACTTCACAAATGGTCTGAACTTGTGCAAGGTATTCAGTTTCATGTGAGGGGAAGACTCAATATCCCTCTTCAACTGTAGGTAATAGGTGTGGAACACCACGTTTGACTTCCATTGTTTATCCATGTCACTGGAATACAAGAGCGTGGTGAAATTCACATCTAAGGGTTCTAATGACTCAATCTCAAGGAAGGTCGCACCTTCCAGTATCTCCCAAGCATTGAAGGCAATGAGGATCAATAGCCAACTAAAGTGAAACTCCTAGCCCTAATATTGAGATTTATGACAGTCTTTCTCTAACTGGTTGACGAGGTAGCTCACCCAGTTCATTTGTATCCCTTACATGCATTTTCCAGCGAGGTCGACGACAAACCTCGTGACCTGCATGGGTCTGTTCTTCCTTACTAGCTTACTAGAAATCAACTGGTAGGCTAGGTGCACTGCACAATTTTGAATGGAGGCTACCTTGTAGCCTCGCTTCCCCTTTTCCACATCACCATAGGTGTGATTGCCCGCACAAGGGTGTGATTTGCAGTTTTTCCTGGGTAAAAGTCTTGTGGGTCTGGTCCTTGCATGCTTAATCTGGCGATCCTATGGATCAGTGCCGGATCAACGGTGATGCATCTGTCTAGCCATAGATAACCACCATGGAAGCACAACAACAAGAGATTAATGCATGAGTTAACCTCCTGATGTCTTCCGAATTGTGGTATCTTCATCATGTTCAAGATAGTGGACCTCGCGATGTCCATGGTCCACGGCTGGGGGATGATCTTCGATTTATTGCCCTTTATCTTGGTCAAATAATTGTATGGTGCGAGTATGCCATAGTTCTTGCGGTATCCTAAGTTATGGTCTCCGATATTCAATGTCAGAATCCTCTCCAACTACGGTCTGACTGTGCGTATCCCCTTCAGGAGGTACATAGTGATGAATGTGTAGTTGAAGTCCCTCGGGACACTGTCATTACTCACCGCGCCAGCCAGAGGAGGGATGTAGTTGGGCAGGATAGATGGGATGAGCTTCACATTCGCTAATTCATCACGATGCTCTGTTCATTTCTCTATCACAGCTCGGGATGGTCTAGATCCATAAGCATTCAACGAGGATGCTTGAACTCCTCTCGTTGACGAGGCTTGGATTCCTATGGACATCATCTTCTCGGCCATGAGGTCTATTAGGATCTCTTTGATGGATTCTTCTACTACGCTAATTTCATATAACATGTTCACTCGAGATTTTATATCTCAGGTTTGTGAACAACACTCAATGTAATAGAATGGATTGTGAGGTCTCAATAATCACTACGCCAAAGAAACTAGTTCTCCATGGGCTCGGATAATCACAATTGGAAAAAGTGTTCTCGGTGCAATGCTTGATAGGATAAATAGACAACGTCGTAACAAACTCTTCCAATGGGTAGGAATGCCTCAATCAATGTAATTCCATCTATTATGGCATGGTCCCAATGGTCCATTGGTGAACGTTCTGGCATAACTGCGTTTCTAGCCATTCTGGAGCATTGTTCTAATAGTCGAGACACCTCCAATGGTCATATTTCTTCGTCATGGTGAAGTGCCAATTTACACTATTCTGATATCTCGACGAAGTTCCAGTTCTACAAACCTTCTTTCTGCAAAGTCCTCTCTGGTACTTCATGTAAATTTTCTAACTTTGATTTCTTTTTGCTGAGATTTCTGGATTTATTTCCTATAATCTAAGTCACTGGTTTCCTCTTTCCATTATCATTCTTATCTCCTCTTGGCATGGTAACTTCGCACTGTGGAGGGTCTTTCATAGGTTTCAAGGGTAATACTTCTTCTCTTTCTGGGGTAGGTGCTCTACTCTCTTGTACAGACAGGTGTTTCAAGTCTTCCTGTGTTCTTTCAACTTCAACATCCAGATCTCTGGTCCTTAGTAGCTTTGACTGGTCCTCTTGTTCTTTCAGTAAGTGTGCTATTCTCATAGCCATGAAATCCCTTAGTTATTTATTTTTCTATTCTAGCTCCTTCTCTTCTTGTTTCCTTCGTATTTGATCTTTATCAATCTAGGTTTTTCCTAGAAAAATAACAAATAGGGCATTGTTCTCAACAAACTTAACGATCTCAAATTATTCTTTTGTCAAAGTTCCATGAGCACTCATAGATGTCTGGGTAAGTCTTCCACATAGGGTTATCATCTTTCCTCTAAATAATCCTATTCTTCCTAATGAAGGAACCATAGCAGGTTTTCCAAAAATTTCCCAAGTTCTTTCTGTCATGATATTCACCTGTGTTTCCTCATCCAGAACACAGTCTATGTCAAAGTCTCCTATTCTTGTTTCTATGCACTCTTTCTCTTTTAAGATCTCTGATAAGTTTATATCTCTGTGATCATTCAGGGTTTCTTTCATCTTCAATACAATATCCTCTGATTCTTTCTGGTTCTTAGTCTCTTGGCCTTCCTCAGGGTTTTCTTGTCTCATATTCATCTTTTCAAATTTGGCAATCATTCTAGGGAAGTCCAAAACTTCATGTCCAAAGCCTTACAACAAAGGCAAATAAGACTGCTACCAGGGCATTCCTTAGAAATATGTCCCGACATTCTACAACTATAACAAAGACTTAACCATCTCTTTGTCTTGAACGATCCCCAACCTTTCCTATATTGCGCACTGGGATCACAGTGGTGGGTCTGCAGAAAATTCTTTCTAGGATCCTCCATCCACTTGTTAGCCCAAAAATTCTTTCTATGCATAGGAATAACATATATTTCATTATTTCTATTAGATCTATTCATATCAAATCTTCTTTCTTCTCGCTGTACCCTAGTTTTCAAACTAGGACCAAATCTATTAAAGATACCTAGATCCATTCTTTCAAAATAAAAGTTTTCACTTATCTTACCTTTATCAGAGCACAAAGCTTCAATATCTTACATTTTTTTCTTCAGTTCAAACTTTTCTTCTTAGCAGTGATCTTCGCAAGTCAAGTATAATACTACACACTAAAGCAACATATCTATGCACAAAGATTTCTTTTCTTCAGTTCCTAGAAATCACAGTTTCAGGTCCTGACAATAGAACCATTTGTTGGCATAGGGGTAGACCCAGGGTTCAACGCTTCAACAATGCACCAACAAAACCCTAACTACTGGCCCTTTTGGAAACACCTACGAAGCAGATGAAGTCTCACCAGAGGTAGAGGCAGGGGGGGGTTGCAGGAATTATATGTTTGCAACCTAGTTGGGATGCAGATATGTGATTACAATACCTTAACAAAGCAATTAACAATTAACATTCATTAGCATTTAACCCTTATTCACATCGCAGATTCAAATCCTAGTTACAGAGAAACGCAATATTCAACAAGATCTAATACATCCAAGACTTATCACATATAAATAGATCAGATCTAGCATTCATTCACATTACTAAGAACTAATCTATTATATTAGATGCATCTAACATATCTCATTGCACTAAGCATACATTACATCAATAACATAACAACTATAATGCACAAAGCAACAACAATACATGATATACGTGGTTCACCTTAGTGTGGGGCTACACCCACCAACTCTTCTCTTCTTTATTGTCTTCTTTCAATCTTATACAAGCACAGAACCACAGGAACCCACTCCGCATAAGACAAGATATTTTCACACACCTCGCCAGATCATCCTTTCCCGAGCTAGGTTTAAGCACAAAGCCTTCTTATAATATGCACATAAGCTTCTTACAATCACTTGCACTTAGCTCTGTAAGTTCTTAACACACAGTATGTACAAAGCCTCTACCTCTACATTAAGATGATTCTAGTAGATCTCCCTTACTTACATCGCCTAACTTTTTATTTATACATTACAAAAGGGCCTAAACATGGGTAAACCCATGGGACGGCATCCCATACCCGTTACATAAACCCTAAACCCAAACAAATTCCCTAAGAAGGGTCCGAGATCCCATGATATTGGCTTCAACTTGTGCTCCACCTTTGAATAGCCTGTCAAAGTCCCAAAATTGGTCAAATGTGACCAAGGTTCTCCAAAACTTGGTCAAGGGCCAACACCCCTGAGCTAGGACTAAACTCCACCTGGGTAAAGAGATTCCTAACCAGGCTAATGGATCATAGACAAGAGGAAAGACTCCATCACATGTGACAACTCAAACTAACAACCTACAACCTCTCATTCCCCACATGCCAGTCCCACCCTAGGAAGTGTGCCCCTTCTCTGCTCAAGAGTCCTTCAGCTGCCCCACTTTCTTTTCGGGCTTCAACAACATGCCAGACAGGAAGTCTCAGAGCCCTATAGCTGTAGTTTATCACCTTCCGGAAATCAATTCCAACAATTCTCTCACCTAGAGAGGAATTTCTCATGAGCCTCACAACCCGCCTCTTCAATATCCCACAGGCCTGATAACCCGCTTCTTTAGTTTAACTCCCAAGCTAACCAACTACACAAACAAGTGTGGTTATGGATACATGTTCTGGTACAGTGATAGGAAGGTATGGAAGATAGCTCAATGAGTGTGTGAATTCTCATGGATGATTGACTGGATGATTGAATGATGGAAGGAATTCTGGAAAGAATGATCAGAAATGAAATAATTCCAAACAATATGTATTCATGTCCCCAACTTGACACTTGTCATGTTGGGAACTACTTTGGTGCACTTGTCCCCAACTTTAGAACTTAGGATGAAATAATTATCCATACTTTATACTTTAAGAAATATTAATATAATATTCTTTTTTGGCTTAAGTTCCCTAGCTTGGCCATTTTCCTTAACTTTAATCCCCACCCTTTCCCTAACTAGTGGAGTTTAGTCCCCCATACTCTTATATCATGGTCGGTCTACGTGCAACGATGTATTTTATATTAATGCTGAGACACATACAAAAGTAGGTGCACTGGCCTTTAACATCTAGGATCTCTAGCCTAATAATCACAAGTCTGGCTCAACAACCTATAAAACACAGCGTATACACAAAGGCTCCCTGGCCGGAAAATTGTGCGCACTTAATTTGTTGCACGCGGTATCCTAGAATGTGCACACTTCCTCATTTTTACTGTGCAGTACATGCACGCACTATACCATGAAAGGTGCATACAAAAATGATATCAAACAACTCACCAACTTAAGTACATTTTCATTTACATTAAAATTAGGTTCAGCCTAGGGATACTACAATCCCCTCCCCTTATTTATGCACCATCCTCAGTGCATTATGTACTCATACACAACAAAATTTCAAAAATCCTCAAAAATATGTGGGTATTCTGCCCGCATTGCATCCTCATGCTCCCAAGTAGCTTCCTCAGGACCGTACCAGGTCCATTAGACCTTTACAAGCCCTATGGATCGATTCCATAGCTGTTTGATTTTTTGGTCTAGAATTCATACTAGATGCACTTGGAAAGCGCCTTCTTGCTCCATCTGGATCACATTCCAATCAATAACATGATTAGCATCAGGTATATGTTTCTTGAGAAATGATACATGGAATACATTATGAACAGACATAGATGCAGGCAATGCAATCATATAAGCTACTGGACCAATCCTCTCGAGGATTTCAAATGGCCCACAATAGCAAGCTACCAACTTTGAACAATTTCCCAACTTTAGGGAACTTCTGTTGGCTTTCACTTTCAAAAATACATGGTCTCCCACTTTAAATTCCCTGTGAGTTCTGCCCTTATCAACATAGCTTTTTTGCCTGTCTTGGGTAGCCTTCAAATTACTCTTTATTTTTATCTTTTTCTCCTCCATTTCCCTGAGAAAATATGGCCCAACCACTACTCTATCTGCTGGGTTATCCCAACTTACTGGTGTGTTTCACTTTTTTCCATAAAGTGCCTCAAATGGGCTCATCTTTAGAGATGTTTGGTACCCATTGTTATAAGCAAACTCTACCAAGTGTAGGTAGTCTTCCCATTTTTTTGGTTTATCCATCACATAGATCCTCAACATATCCTCAATCACTTGATTCACCCTCTCTGTTTGTCCATTTGATTCTGGATGATAAGTTGTACTAAAATTAAAATTTATTCCAAAACCATTAAATAATCCTTTCCAAACTTTTGAGGTAAATTTTGGATCTCTGTCAAACACAATTGTCTTGGGTATGCCATGTAATCTAGTAATTTCTCTCATATAAACATCAACAATGTTGGCTACCTTGTGAGAGAGCTTTACATGAATAAAATGGGCAACTTTAGTAAGCTTATCCACCACTACCATGATAGAATCATGTTGCTTGTTTGTTCTGAGAAGTTTGGTGATGAAATCCATTGTTACATATTCCCATTTCCACTCAGGAATGAGTAATGTCTATAGAAAACTAGCTGGGTGTCTTATCTCAACCTTTACCTTTTGACATTCCAAACATTTGGCAATAATATCAACAACCTCTTTCTTCATGCCTGGCTAATAATATTGGCTCTTGACAGTTGTAATAGTTTTTTGATAACCTAAGTGCCCAACATAAGGTAAATTATGCATTTCTCTTAATATCAAAATTTTCAATTCCTGGGAATTTGGTACATAAATTCTGCCCCTGTACATGAGAATTTCATCATTATCTAGCTTGTATTCTTCAATTTTCTGCCGCAAATTACCTTGCTGTAATTTTTCCACTAATTCCTTGTATTGCAAATCTAATTTTGCAGCCTCTAAAATTCTGGGTTTCAAATCTGATTGGTACATGATAATGGATGTAGCATGCAATTCATGGACTCTTCTGCTGAGTTTATCGGCCACTTTGTTCTCTTTCCCTTTGATATGATTTATATCAAAGTCATATTCACTTAGAAATTCTAACCATCTGCTTTGCCTAACATTTAGAGTTTGCTGATCAAAAAAATATTTCAGACCATTATGGTATGTTCTTAGCTCAAACCTTTTTCCCATGATATACTGTCTCCATTTCCTCAAGGCATGCACAATGGCTACCAACTCCAAATCATGAGTGGCATAGTGTATTTCATGCTCCTTCAACTTCCTTGACTCATAACATATAACAAACCCATTTTGGCCGAGGACTCCACCAAGTCCTTCTTTACATTCATATGTGCATACAATGAAGCCTTCATTTGGTCTGCAATCCTTAGTATTGGATCACTTATTAATAATTTCTTCAAGTGTTGGAAACTCTTTTCACAATCCAATGTCCTCTGAAACTTCACACCCTTTCTTTTCAAGGAAGTGATTGGGTGTGCAATCATTGAGAATCCTTCAATAAATCTTCTATAGTATCCTAGAAGACCCATGAATGATCTGACCTCTATCATAGTCTTTGGTTTTGACCATTCTCTAATGGATTCTATCTTCTCAGGATCCATTGCTATCCCATCCTCTGAAATGATATGCCCCAAATAATGAATTTTCCTCTGATAAAATGAGCACTTTCTCAATTTGGCATACAACTGATTATCCCTTAATACTTGCAACACCGTCCTCAAATGATGCTCATTCTCTTCTTCTAACTTGGAACATATAAGGATGTCATCCAAAAAGACAATAACAAACTTGTCTAAATATTCTCAGAAAACACCATGCATTAAGCACATGAAAACAATTGGGGCATTTGACAACCCAAATGGCACCGCTGTGAACTCATAATGACCATACCTTGTCTTGAAGGTGGTCTTGCTTATATCTTGCTCTTTAATCCTTACCTGATGGTATCTTGATCTGAGATCTATCTTTGAAAATATATTTGCATCCTTCAATTGATCAAAGAGATCATTAATCCTTGGCAGAGGATACTTGTTCTTTACAGTGACTTTATTCAACTATATGAAATCAATGCACAATCTTAATGTCCCATCTTTATTCTTCATGAACAAGACTAGGGAACCCAAAGGTGACACACTTGGGCGTATATAGCCCTTCTTAAGAAGTTATTCAAGCTACATTTGCAACTCCTTCAGCTCTGGTGTACTCATTCTGTAAGGAGTCTTTGACACTGGAGCTGCTCCAGGAATTAAGTTTATAGAGAAATCAATATCTTTCTTTGGGGGTAGTCCTGGTACCTCCTTGAACACATCTTCAAAATCTTCCAGGACTGCATAATCTTCCAAACTTGGCACCTTATCTTTAGGTGTCTCTTCCATATGAGCTGCAAATATTTGACACCCTTTTCTGTAACATTTCTTCATCTGCAATGATGAAATTTCTCTAATGGTTACTGCCCTGGGATTCCCTGAACTCTCCTTGGGTTCCCTTCCTCATCCAAGCAAGTAAATGCCTTTTTGTGACAGTCTAGGATAGCATGATGCTAGTCCAACCAATCCATCCCAATTATACAGTCATACAAACCTAAAGGCAAGATGATCAAATCTGCCTTGGTGTTCAGTCCATTCATGTCCATAAAAGATGAATTAACCATCTCATTAAATTTTCTTTTGGCTCTGGTAGCCAGCTGCAACAACCAAGATTTTCCATTCTTTCTTCTTGGGAAATGAAAACTTTCCACCATCTTATGATCTATATAAATATGACTAGTTCCTAAATCAATTAAAATAACAATGGTTTGGTTATTTATCATACCTTCCACTTCAATCATATGTGACTGATACTCTGCTTGCTTGTTGTCCAGGGCTACATAGATCCTTGGTACATTTATGCCCATGTCATCCACTATTTAATCTTGTTGTACATTGTGAACAATCACTTTTTCATGTCTATGAGGGAAATCTTTGAACATATGATCTCCTTTACAACCCCAACATTGTATAGGTGGCCGCCTTGGCCTTTGAAATCCTATCTCAATCGTTCTGGGTTCTCTACAAGTTGGTTGTCCCTGAGTATTATTTCTAAAGAATGGTGTCTTAGTTCCCTTCTTCCTCTGATCCATCTTGAATTTATTTTTGTCTTCCCAAGCTTTTTGGAAAGTTGGCCTTGCTTTTTGCTAATCATATAGGCATTCATCTCACCTTATGGTCTCCTCCAATGTCTTGGGATCATCATATTGTATTTTGTTACTGATGAATGATGGAAATCCATTCAAATACCTATGAATCTTAACTGTCTCATCCTTGATGAAGGAAACATACTTCAATAGTTCTTAAAAAATTCTCTCATATTCATCTATGGTCATACTCCCAAGCTTGAGTTCAAAGAACACTTTCATTTTCTTGTCATAGTATCTCTTAGTCAAATATTTCTTCTCAAAATACTTCTTGAATTCCCTCCAAGTAACACTTTTCTCTTTAATGTTCTACACCTGCACAAGATGATCCCACCACATGGATGCCTTTCCCTTGATTTTATAGATGGAAATTCTACCTTCTGCATGAGAAGAATAATTATGCAATTGAAAATACTTTCTCATGCCCAACAACCATG
>JZKD02S2026061.1:4397-18569 GCA_000966675.3 Picea glauca
TGATGAGTGCACTATAATTCAAAGTGAATACAAAATCAATTATTTAAATAATAAATTTAATGGAGAAATTAGAAGTGGGTTAACCCTAAAATAAGGAAAGTGGGTAAAGTGACCTTGAAGGTGTTTTTAAGGAAGCTACTTGGAGAGTATAAATAAGAGGCAAGGCTCTCTCATTTAAAATACACTTGATTATATTGAATACCTATAGGTGTTTGAGTTAACCAAATGATATCTAAGCCAAAATTTTGAGGGAAGGTGAAGAAAAGAAGGTCGGAATTCAAGGAAGGATAAATTCTTTTGATGATGCTTTCTAAGTTTTGGATCGATTCAAAAAATATTCCGTGCGGGGCACACTCTAGAAGTTTTCTCTTTAGAATAAGACAAAATTCAACAAGGTATGTGATCATATACACCAGGTATATTACAGAGTTATAAATCATATTTGGATGATGAAATTGATGAGGGATTTTGGTTGAGGTACAAGTTGGGTACATGGTTGAGACAAATAGTTGATGAGTTGGAACATACATGAGGTGTACAGTTGATGATGTTGGTACATATTGATGAGTCATAGTTGATGAGTAGTTGACACATGATTGGTACATACTTGGAACATGGTTGGTTTCACTTGTTTATGGTACATGTTGATTACAGATTGTTTGGTACAGGTTGGTGCATGGTTGATGCACTTGTTTATGGTATAGGTTGGGGTACAGGTTGATGCATGGTTCAAGTTTATTGGTATGGGTTTACAATGGTATATCTCACAGTGATAGTGTGACAGTGGTTCCATCATTCTACTTCTACTTCAGGGTGGTTAGACGAGGCAAGGACAAGTGGTTGTAGCCACCTTCCAGTTGTAGTTGGAGAACTTAGGGGCTTGTAGCCTCTTTCTGGTTGTAGCCAGAGAATTGGGGAGTTGGAGCTTCCCTCGGATTGCAGCCTGAGAAACTAGGGGGTTGGAGCCTCATTCCAGTTGCAGCTGGAAAACAAAGGAAGTTGGTGCTTCCAATGAATGTAATTCTTCAAGACATATAATAAAAAAACATTCTGTGATTTTCTCCCGATTTGGGTTTCCATGTAAGACGTTGGTGTACTGTGTATGTGCGTGATTGTTCATTTCTTATTGTTCATTATTGGATAGTAATTCTACATTGATATAACACTTGGATTATTTGGAAAAAAAATATTGTAATTATGCTATTACTGATTCACCCCCCCTCTCAGTAATCCAACAATTGGTATCAGAGAAGGTTCCTCTAGAAATCAATTTAACCACTGAAAGGTAGATCATGGAGAGTACCAACTCATATAAAAATGGAATACCACACTTTGATGGACAGAAGTATGCTTTTTGGAGCATAAGGATGAAGACATATATACAAGGACAAGGGTTTGAAATTTGGCAATTAATTGTAGATGGATACACAGTACCAACAATTCCACCAACAAATGAAAAAGAAATGAAACTTGGTCAAAATAATTCCAAAGCTACAAATGCACTTTTGAATGGTCTCAATGAAACAATATTCACCAAAGTTTCACATTTTAAATCTGCTAAAGAGATTTGTGACAAGCTTCGAAATATTTATGAAGGAGATACAAAAGTCAAAGCAGCAAAACTTCAAACTTACAGAGGTCAGTTCGAACAACTAAAAATGAAGGAAGATGAGAATATTGCAACCCACTTCTTAAGAGTTGACGAAACAATGAATGCAATCATAGGATTTGGAGAAGAAATTGAAGAATCTGTAATTGTTCAAAAGGTACTAAGATCTCTTCCTATGAGATTCAACCCTAAGATATCAACACTAGAAGAAAGATTGGATCTAAACTAAATTAGCATGGACGAACTGCATGGAATCTTCACAACATATGAAATGAGAACTGCACAGGAAAATTCAAATGTAAAAGAAGCAACCTTCAAAGCATCCGAAAGATCAAAGCAAAAGAAAAAGGAACAAGAATAATATAGCAACAACAATGACGTCTCGGAAGATGATGAAGAAGTGGCCAACTTCGTCAAAAGACTTAACAAGGGAACCAATGGTAGGTATAGAGGTACGCTTCCTTTAATTTGTTTTAATTGGGATGGTATTGGTCATTTTTTTAACAAATGTTCTCATAAGAAAAAAAGAAATAATGAAGGTTACTCAAAAGGAAAACACACAAATAAATGCAAAAGAACTACAAAGAAAGATTTCAAGAAAATCTTATGCATCAAAGAAGACATTTCATCATTAGATGAAGATGAAATTAGTGACAGTCAGACAGGAAGAGTTCTATTCATGGAAGTAAAAGATTCTGACAAAGAAGACTCCGAAGAAGAATATGAATAAGCCGAAGAAGGATATGAAGAAATCGAAGACGAAATTGAAGAGACAGAAGTTGACTATCGAGAAGAATTAATGTGTTCCATAGAAGTTATCAGAAGAGAAAAGAAGAAAAACAAGAAACTACAAGCAGAACTAGACAAGAAAAAAGACATTCAATAACTAGAACAAATGATCACAAGATTGAAGGTTCAAATAGAAGAAGATGAAAGAATTGAAGAAGCACTCAAAGAACAACTAGAAGAAAAGGACGAGATCATTGGAAACTTGGAAGCAGAGATTGTCACACTAAAAAGAGATATTCAAAAGAAAAATATGCATAATAGCTCAAAAGTTCTGGATGACATTATCAACAGTCAAAAATCTCATCTTGACAAGTCTGGACTTGGATACAATCAAACAGAAAAGAGATCAAGCTACAAAACAACAAAGCAAGAAACAAATCAAAAAAGCTATGCATAAACAATCAAAGGAGATAGGAAGATATACAAGGAAGATTACACGAATACTTCTTCACCAAGAAGATTATGATTTCAGAATCAACAACAGAAAGATAGGCCTCAAGAAGAAGAAGGATTCATGAGAGCGCCTTCTTTCAAAAGATATTCAACTCCCAGGTATCAAACTATATTTTTTGGCTTATGTTATGCATGTAATAATTTTGGACATAAAGTTGTGAATTGCAGAGCTAACAACAAGAACAATAACAACTTTGAGAGTCATACACAAAGGGGTTACTCAAGAATACTTAGTGAAACGCAAAGAAGAAGTTACAACATGTTTGAATCTTCGATCACTGAAGTGGAATGTTACAAATGTAACAATTTTGGACACGTGGTCAAAAATTGCAAAATGACAGTCTCTCCTAAAGAACCTCAACAAAATAACAACAATCACAGACAAGAACCTCAGAAAATGACATGATAAGAAAGCAAGATTAGTATAGCAATGAAGAATGCACAGTCGCTCTACAAGCTAAGCAAAAAAAACACGGTTGGTATGTTGACAGTGGGTGCTCAAAACACATGACAGGTGATAGAGACAAATATATTACATTGCGAAAGGAAATAAATCAATCTATCTCTTTCAGAAATGATAATTCATCCAAAATCATTGGAGAAGCCACAGTCTGAATTGGGAACAAGAATAAAAAGGAACAAAATGTTCTACTGGTAGAAGATATGAAACATAATCTTCTAAGTGTGACTCAAATGTGTGACCAAGGTCATAAATTTACTTTCGATTCACAAAAGTGTGAGATAAGAAGAGAAGGTTCAGGGGAATTGGTCAGTACAACTGCAAGAACTTCAAATAACATATATGTGTTAAGTGAAATTGGAAATGAAAAGTGTTGTCTAGGAAAGGAAGATGAAAGTTTGTTATGACACAAAAGAATGGGTCACATGCATTTTGATAACCTTGTCAAAGTCAACAAAAGAGAAGCAGACAAGGAAATGCCCTAGATCACGAAACCAACCAACACTTTATGCAAGCATTGTCAACAATGAAACAAAACAAAGACTAGGTTCAAATCAAAGGAATATTCAACAACAAGACCACTAGAAATTGTGCATATTGATCTAGTTGGACCAACTACAACAAAGGGATTAAAAGGTGAGAGATACTTTATGTTATTAGTTGATGATCATACAAGAATGATTGCAGCTTGTTTTTTCAAGAACAAGTCAAAAGCTTTTGAAAACTTCAAGATCTACAAGGAAATGGTTGAAAATGAGATGGATTCAAGAATCAAATGCTTGAGATTTGATAATGGAGGAAAGTTCACTTCAAAGAAATTTATGGACTACTACAGTAGTCATGGAATAAAAAGACAATTGTATGTTGCTAGGACACCTCAACAAAATGGAGTTGTTGAAAGAAAGAACATGACAGTACAGGAAATGGCTCAAACAATGCTAATGGATTCCAAATTGACAGATATATTTTGGACACAAGAAATGCATAAAAGAGTTCACATTCAAAACAGAGTAATGCTCAGAAACAACAATGATAAAACTCCCTACGAGCTATGGAAAGGAAGACTAACAAATGTGAAGCACTTCAGCGTTTTTGGAAGCAAATGCTACATCAAAAGAGAAGATGGCGGAATGGGAAAGTTTGACTCTCATGTGGACAGAGGAGTACTTGTTGGTTACTCAAGTACAAGGAAAACATACAAGTGTTACAATATAAGATTGAACAAAGTTGTGGAAAGCATCAACATAACAATTGATGAAACAGGCAGACCAGAATGAAAGGAAGAAGAAAACAAATCAATGGAACAACTTTTCGAAGAAGAAGATGAAGTAGAAGAGGAAGATGAAGAGAATCTGACAGAAACAGAAGAGAAAGTTCAACAAGTATCTCCAGAAACACCTAGCAAATGAGTACAAAAGAATCATCCTTCAGATTAGATTATTGGAATCAAAGATGCAACAGTTGAGACTAGAAGAAAAATACATTCACTAGAACAAACACACCTATCACTCTTATCTACAATTGAACCAAACTGTTTTGAAGAAGCCAACAAAAATGAATTTTGGAATAAGGCCATGAATGAAGAATTAGATCAAATAGAGAAAAATAACACTTGGGAACTAATTCCAAAACCAAAGAATAAGAATGTGATCGACACAAAATGGGTTTTCATGAATAAATTAAATGGAGATGGACAAGTTACAAGGAACAAAGCTATATTGGTATGTAAAGGATATGCACATATTGAAGGAATCGACTTTGAAGGAACATTTTCCCCAGTTGCCAGAATGGAAGCAATCCGGTTGCTTTTAGCCTATGCATTCTCCAAAAATGTTAAAGTATATCGGATGGACGTAAAATCAACTTTTTCGAATGGGGAACTTGAAGAAAAAGTATACATTGAACAACCAGAAGGATTTCAGTTGTCAGAGAACGCAGATTATGTGTGTAAATTAAAGAAGGCCTTGTATGGTCTAAAACAGGCTCCTAGAGAATGGTACTCTAGACTGGATAAGTATCTGCAGTAGGCATGGTTCAGAAAAGGAAGTGTAGACAACAACCTCTACATCAAGGTAAGTGAAGGTAATATTTTATTAATTGAAGTTTATGTTGATGATATTATTTTTAGTAGTGATGATGACATGTTAAGCCAGAAATTTGCAAAAGTTATGCAAAATGAATTTGAAATGTCGTTACTTGGAGAGATGTCCTTATTTTTGGAACTTCAGTTACGTCAAAGAAACCAATGAATCTTTATTTCTCCAACCAAGTATATTAGAGAAATGCTAAAGACATTTGGAATGAAAGATTGCAAACCAGTTATCACTCCCATGCAAACCAATTGCAAGTTGAGCAAAGATGATGATTCAAAGTCTACAGATCAAAGGCAATATAGGTCAATGATTGGCAATCTATTATATGTGACAGCATCTAGACCAGATGTAATGCAGGAAGTTGGACAGGTGGCACGATTTCAAGCAGCACCAAAGGAGTCACATGTGTTAGCAGTGAAGAGGATTTTCAAATATCTCAAAGGAATAGAAGAGTTTAGATTATGGTATCCAAAAGGAAAGGATCTATCACTTATTGCCTACACAGATGCAGATTGGGCAGGATGTATTGATGACCGATGAAACACCAGTGGAGCAACGTTCTACTTGGGTGAGTGTTTAGTATCATGTATAAGCAAGAAACAATCATCAGTATCTTTATCTACAATCGAGGCAGAGTATATTGCAGAAACATCATGTTGTACATAGGTTCTTTGGATGAAACAAACTCTGATAGATATACAGGTTGAGTATGATGAGCCCATTCCAATCTATTGTGATAATACAAGTGCCATTAGTATCTCGAAGAACCCGATGATTCACTCCAAGACGAAGAACATTCCAATCAAGTATCACTTTCTACGGGAGTAGGTTGCAGAAAAGAACATCAGAGTTGAGTATGTGGGCACAAAAGAACAAGTGGTAGACATCTTCACAAAACCACTTCCACAGGAATCCTTTGAATATCTTCGCCATAAACTTGGAGTTATTTATACTCCAAAATGAATGATTTTTGAATGCTTATCTTATATGTATTAGATTTACATGAAGAAGCACCATAAGAGGACAATTCAATTAGGGGGAGCGACCCCAGATGGAAAGATACCTTTGTCATTGATGACAAAGGGTGAGAGATTTATCAGATGCAGAGGACGGAAGCATGGTTCCAGGGGGAGATATTTATCATATGCAGAGGACAGAGGCATGGTTCCATGGGGAGACGATTTATCAGATACAGAAAACAAAGGCATGGTTCTAGGGGGAGCATGAGTGATATGATTTTAGTATTGCATCAGAGTGTTACCATCAATGCCAAAGGGGGAGATTGTTGATTAAGGTTGGTTGTCATTGATGTCAACCCTTGAAGAAAGCCCCGTAGTACAAATGTTGGGTAATGGATCCAAATTGTTTGATGTAAAGATGACTCATTATTTTCTTTTCATGGTTGATAATAAGTAGAGATGGATAAACTCCAAAGTGGTCCCCTTATGGTGAAAGCCCTCACAGGAATACGCTTTGTGAATTTAGTTATCCTAGAAGTATGGTTAGAGAACCCATGCTTATTTGTGGAATAATGATATGAATGCCAGTGAATTTGTCAATGAAACTATCATAGATGGATAGTTCTTGTCATGCCATTGCTGGTGGTATGTGGAACGTCACATAACTCCTCACGGCTAGAGAGTTATGGCCATGAGAAGTTGGAGAACCTAGGTTTGGGTAATGGACCCAAGTTTGTTTGATGGATAACGGTATGAGTTTTGATATATTTTCAGGTAATACTATTCTATATGGATAGTACATGTCATTCCATTTCTGGTGGTATGTGTAACGTCACACAACTCCTCACGGTTTGAGAGTTATGGACTTACGAAGTTGGAGGACCCTCATATGTCATCTAGAAGCCCCAAAAGGTCAAAGTAGTCAAAGTGGTTTAAGAGTTTTTAAAGGTAAATAATAATCAATTATTTCAATAATAAATTTAATGGAGAAATTAGAAGTGGGTTAACCCTAAAATAAGGAAAGTGGGCAAAATGACCTAGAAGATGTTTTTAAGGAAGCTACTTGGAGAGTATAAATAAGAGGCAAAGCTCTATCATTTAAAATACACTTGACCATATTGAATACCTATAAGTGTCTGAGGTAACTAAAGGATATCTAAGCCGAATTTCTGAGGGAAGGTGAAGAAAAGAAGGTCGGAATTCAAGGAAGGATAAATTCTTTTGATGATGCTTTTTAAGTTTTAGATTGATTCAACAAATATTTCGTGTGGGGCATGATCTACAAGTTCGCTCTCTAGAATAAGTCAGAATTCAACAAGGTATGTGATTATATACACCAGGTCTATTATAGAGTTGTAAATCATATTTGGATGATGAAATTGATGAGGGCTTTTAGTTGAGGTACAAGTTGGGTACATGGTTGAGACAAGTAGTTGATGAGTTGGCACATACATGAGGTGTAGAATTGATGATGTTGGTACATATTGATGAGTCATAGTTGATGAGTAGTTGACACATGATTGGTACATACTTGGAACATGGTTGGTTGCACTTTTTTATGGTACATTTTGATTACAGATTGTTTGTTATAGGTTGGTGCATGGTTGATGCACTTGTTTATGGTATAGGTTGGTGCATGGTTTATGCATTTGTTTATGGTACAGGTTGATTACAGGTTGAGGTACAAGTTGATGCATGGTTCAGGTTTATTGGTACAGGTTTACAACGGTATATCTCATAGTGATATTGTGACAATGGTTCCATCATTCTACTTCTACTTCAGGGTGGTTGGACGGGGCAAGGACATGTGGTTGTAGCCACCTTCCGGTTGTAGCCGGAGAACTCAGGGGGTTGTACCCTATTTCTGGTTGTATCCAGAGAATTGGGGAGTTGGAGCTTCCCTCACGTTGTAGCCTGAGAAACTAGGGGGTTGGAGCCTCCTTCCAGTGGCAGCCGGAAAAGAAAGGAAGTTGGTGCTTCCAATGAATGTAATTCGTCAAGACATATAAAAAAAAACATTCTGTGGTTTTCTCCCGATTTGGGTTTCCACATAAAACACTGGTGTACTTTGTATGTGTGTGATTGTTCATTTCTTATTGCTCATTATTGGATAGTAATTCTACATTGATATAACACTTGGATTATTTGGAGAAAAAGGATTATAATTACGCTATTACTAATTTATCCCCCCTCTTAGTAATCCAACAATTCAAATGATCTCTATTTATACAAAAAAATTTAAACATAGTTTGTCCAATTAGGTTAGGGTATACAAAAAGTAAGGGGGCAAAAAACCCCTACTTTTCCCCTTTACAAAAATAATACTAAACAATTCTTATTTTTCACATAAAAGAGAACCCTAAATAAGGCATCACCCCTCTAGGGTGATGTTTTGACACTTTTCCAAGTCGTTGGAGTAGAGGAAGGAGGTTGTTGGGGCTCCTAGAGACTCCTCTTTATGCACCAAGGTATCTTCCTTCAATCCATGTCTCCTCCGGTCAAATCATGCTAGGTGTCAATAAGTAACAACTCCATCACCACCAAGCCCTAGCCCTAGGTGATGTCAATCCCCAAAGAGATGTTTTTCCCCTCCTAGGAAAGTCGTTTGGGTGATAGGGGATAGGTGAGGTCATCCATGATGTCTTATAGGCCTCCAAAGGCGCATCTTCATCATCTGGCATGTGGGCCCTTGGTATCCAAACTATGGGCTTGAATCCTCATGGAAGCCCAAGCTAGGCGTGTTCCTCCAAAACTATCCACCAGCTGGGTCCTGCAGTGACAAATGGATACACCCTACAAGGATCTCAAGTCAAAGAATCATGATAAGTAAATCAAATCAATAAACGAGTTTTCTAAGCATGTACATCCAAAGTACCTCATTAAAATAAACTCATTCTCAAAGACTCTTATGCAATTTACCAAGTTTGAGTATAGGAGGGTTGAAAAAATGACCTATTGGGTGAATAGTCCCTTAAATTTAGGGGTGTTTCCCGAGGAGACCTCCTTCTAAGTCATGTGGATGATGTGTTATGGATGAGGAGAAGACTTTTGGGCATGGGGTTCGTGACATACAAGGGGTTGTAGTGTCTCACTTATGGGTTCCTTTGTAGAGGGTGTGTTGCACCTTCATTTTCAATGCAACATTTTTCTAAGCCCATTTATTGCCTTTAATTTTATTTTAGGATGTTTCCAGGTTGAAGCCAAAGTGGGGCTTCTCCCTAAGAAATAAAAATTGTGCCCACCTTGACTCTACCCTGGTCACATCATGCTTCCCCAAGTTGGAAACATGTGTGGGGCTTCTACCTAAGCATTAAAAACAAGGCCCACACATGCCCCTCCTTGGTTGGCATTTTCTATTAGTTATTTTTTTCATGGGTCCCATCAATTTTTTATGAGAGACGTTTCAATGTCCTCAGGATTCCTAGGTGAGAATATAGAAGGTTAATGGTTTGGATTTTATATTTTTCCAGCTACAAACCTCTAGGCCTTCAGCCCCTTCTTCCAATGAAGTGAGGGACAACCCCTTCTTGGGTCAGTACACCCGAAAAACCCAAAAGGTGAGGAGATGAGGAGATGAAGTGTGGAAAGTGGCAAATATGGTCGGGAATGGAATAATGACTCGTCAAAAATACCTCCTAGTAGCATACATATCCATAAGGGTGACCCACTTAATAGGGATAGCTCCATATGCATGAGTAAATGGGATTGATGTGGCATCCTCTTGTTGAAGGAAAATCTCCCTGTGGACTGGTAGATCTCCTCAAAGAGCTATACTCTTAACTCTAAGACAAAAAGTGCTTACCATGGTCACTGACTTCCTTTTAGATCTAGGTGGACTAGTGTGTGAGGAGGAAGGAGAAAAGAAGTACCTTTTACCAATGTTTGTCCCTACACACTCTGAATTGAGCTCTAAACTTTCGCTCCTCGATAAGCCCTATAGACAAACAAAGTACGACCACTTCCTACTCTATCAAGATTAGTCCGAAATAGGTCTATCTACTAAAGAGACAAATTCATGTGAGATTGAACACGAATTAGAAAGAAACAGGCCAAACAAATTATATTAATGAGGACAAAACATTGCTTACAGTCATAGATGGAATGTGACAGTTCTGCCAAGTCCTCCTTGTCTAACTTGTCACACACCTGCTACTCAGAATAAAACTTTTTCATTGATTCCTCAACAGTCAAAATCCACAAAGTCCTACAGGGCTTAGCACAGGCTAGCTCTTTCCTTTTTCCACCTCCATGTAGCTGTAGTTCACGACTACGGGTCGAATCAGCACGACGTCTTTTCTTACTTCGCGACGTAGTGCCACATGTCCCTTCGTTGGACGGCGACGACCCTCCACCAAGATCGATGGTCATGGCCTTTACATACGACTACTACTCTTTTCACAACGGGAAATGCATACCCTCTCGGTTTTTGGGGTTTCAGGATCCCCGATGTCAAGAGTTCCCTGTCTCTTGAATCCCTGAACTCTGATTCGCTGATGCGCACCCTTCCGGCCTTATTCCTCCTAGCTATGCCCCCTAGTCCATATAACTAGTCCTCGTAAGACTGCAGTCTTATCTCCTTATCAGGATTCGGGGTTTCGCGATCCTCGATGTCACGAACCTCTATCCTCGCAATCTCCCGATCTCCGATGAGCCAACTCCCCATCTTTGGCCCTTAGCCCCTTCTGGCTAGATTCTTGGTCCACGTGACCACTATCTCACAAGGCTACAGCCTTACCTCCCTTCGGGGTTTCGGACATCGCAATGCTGAAATGCATAAAAACCTTGTGCACGGGATCCCCGATATCCCGACCCTCGATTGTCCGACCTAACATCAGCTAGGCCTCACAACAACGGAGCTTTCTCCTTCTTATCAGGGTTTCGGACTTCGCGATTCCAAGTTGCAGGGACTTCTTGTCCACAAGACTCCCGATATCCCGACTCGCTATTTCCCGATTGACGATTCTCCTTTCGGGACTTTTTCCGATATCGCTCAATCGCTGCCACACGTCCCAAGAATGGACGATTCATATTACCCCTCGCGTTTTCGAGACTTCTGATGTCCTGACTTTCACGACCTCGGAAACTCCGATTTCTCGAGTGCCAATATACCGATGTCTAGTGTCCAGATCTCCGGAATGAACGATCACATGACACGTGTCCTCTCTCAGACGGACGACCCAGATTTGTGTCAGGGATTTCAAGGTGGACTTACCCGATCTCCTGTCCACAGGAATGTTGATATCCGGACTCCCGACACCTCGATCTCCACCACGTGTCTCCACTAATGGACGGTCCAGATCGTTCCTTCCTCTGCGCACTCTCTAGATGTGGAAATCAACGGTCCAGATCCTTCCCTCTTGCCAATCTGGCAGCTACTGTTCTCCCCCCCTAAGCTTGCGCACTTTCTTCTGAGACTTGGAAGAATTCCAAGTTTCCAAAGGCCTCAAGCTTTGTCTTCTTCCTCTGCGAAATCCACAATCCAAACTTCGCAAATTCAAAGTGTATGGACTTCTTGTCCACGTGTCCTCCTATGATGGACGACTCAGATTGATTCCGGGATTTTCACTATGAAAATTCTCGATCTCATGTCATCGTGACTCCCAATTTCATGAATGTCGATATCCCAATGGCCACGCCTCTCATCAGGACTTTCAACCTCCCGTTTACGAGGGCTTAACCCTCATGCATCTCTTAATGGATCTGACAGCTGTCAGGTTTTTCTAGTTAAGATCTAACAACTCATATCAATCCCACGCTGTGTACTCTCTTACTGCTCTCTGGACAGGAAAAGAGACCAACGGTCCAGATATTCCCACAGACCTTGGGGATCTACGGTCCCGATTTCCTCACTATTCACGAAGGTAGAGGAAAAGGGGCAAGGTATGTAGTGCCCTTGCTTCTTTCATCAATCTAACGGTTGTGAATGACCCGAGAATCTTTCGACGCGATCTCGTCCGTTGATTGATGCTTATCCCTACGCTGCTACTTTGGGATTTTTAAGAGGGTCATTCCTCCTCGTACAGGATTGTTAAGACTTGCACGTTCAAATCCTTTTTCCAGGTTCTTGGTAAACCTTTCCAAGGAGGGAATCTCTGTGAAGAGATCTATACCGGGGCATCCCGAGAGACAAACAAGGGGAAACAAATTCCCAAGGACGGACTGGAAGCCTGACTTGGTTCAACTCATGCATAATTAAATTCATTTATCAACATAAGCCATGCGTGGTCTTTCTGTTATAGCATATATCTATTATTTCTTATCAAAACACTGCACAAACACTCTTATACTGTAATCGTTCACAATTTCACAGTTCTATGAGCATATATGTCAGTATATGAATTTTCAAGATGCAATATGTAAAACACTTATCAGAAATAACACCAGGAGTGAGTGCAACTACTGAGAGGGGTGCTCGTTTCCACTCAACCGTAGGCTTAGCGACTCCCAGTGGATTTACCACCAGCCACCCCTGAGTTGAGACCACGATTCTGCAAGACTACGTCTCTCTATCTGCTAGCGACTAGGAGCGAAGGTTGCAATCCTTCCTCTCTGCTATCACTCACTCTGCGTAATGCCAGAGTTCCTCTTGCGTCTGCACTCGCAATCGCTTCTACCCCACGCCTTATCCTCTTGCGAGGTTTCCTGTGGCGCAATTACCCTCGCGTTGA
This sequence comes from Picea glauca, assembly GCA_000966675.3. Taxonomy (NCBI): domain Eukaryota; kingdom Viridiplantae; phylum Streptophyta; class Pinopsida; order Pinales; family Pinaceae; genus Picea; species Picea glauca. Next base: position 17,429 of record JZKD02S2026061.1, read on the forward strand.
TCAGGCCTGACGAATCTACGGATGGGAGGTTCACCTCCCATCCCTCATTAAACCATCCGCCTACCAGCCTTAGAGTCATTTAATTTAGGGCCAGCGAGTTGCTTTTGGTTCTCCGGGCCAGTGGAGTCCAAATACGGTATTAATTCTTGGTGGAAGTTAACGCCACCTTTCCAGGTGCCTTCCACCACCATCGTGGTCTCCTTTTCTGCACATCCCCTCTCAGTAGTCCTGTAATAAAATTCAAAAGGTTATTCACATTCATTGACCTTTTCCTCCAGGTCCCTTTACATCACATATTCACATTTATGAGTTTGCCATAGTTCTTGGCCAGTCCCGTTATTTTTACAAACTGGGGGAAACAGGGTGTTACAATTCCCTCCCCCTTAAAAAGGAGCATCATCCTCGATGTTCTTATCTACTAACATGAATTGCATGTACAGAAGTAAACAAAATCGGATATGTCTGCCTCATGGCATCCTCCATTTCCCATGTAGCCTCATTTGGGCCAAAATGTTTCCACTGCACCTTGACCTATGCAATGGTTCTGTTCCAAAGCGGGATTTCCTTTCTATCCAGTATGCATTGGGGTTCTGGTAGAAATTCTCCCTCTGGTTCCACCTGGATCATAGACCAGTCAATTATATGATTAGCATCATGCACATATTTCTTCAATAATGAAACATGGAAAACATTATGTTCTTTTACTGTAGGAGGAAGTGCTAGCCGATAGGCTACAGGTCCCACTCTATCTAGAATCTCAAAGGATCCACAATACCGAGGTGCCAACTTGGCACAAGCTCCCATTTTTAGGGAACTCCTTCTGGGCTTAATTCTGAGATATACATGGTCTCCCATTTTGAACTCTCTTGGAGTTCTCTTTTGATCAACATAACTTTTTTGTCGGTTCTGAGCGATCTTCAGATTTTGTTTTATCTGAGTCACTTGCTATTCCATTTCTTTCAACATATCAGGTCCAATAGAAATCCTGTTTATAGGGTTACTCTAGCCGACAGGAGTATTACACGACCTACCATAGAGGACCTCGAAGGGACTCATCTTTAAGGATGCTTGGTAGCCATTGTTGTAGGCGAATTCTACCAATGGCAGGTAGTCTTCCCATTTCTTGGGTTGATGCATTACA
>JZKD02S2026061.1:19963-56615 GCA_000966675.3 Picea glauca
CTCTTCATGTTCTTCTCTATTCTTAGAGTAGATTAATATGTCATCAATAAAAACCAGTACAAATTTATCTAAAAATTTACTAAGTATATTGTTCATTAAGCACATGAAAGTGGCAAGGGCATTGGTTAACCCAAATGGCACTACCACAAACTCATAGTGACCATACCGTGGAAGTTAACGCCACCTTTCCAGGTGCCTTCCACCACCATCGTGGTCTCCTTTTCTGCACATCCCCTCTCAGCAGTCCTGCAATAAAATTCAAAAGGTTATTAACATTCATTGACATTTTCCTCCAAGTCCATTTACATCACATATTCACATTTATGAGTTTTCCATAATTCTTGGCCAATCCCATTATTTTTACAAACTGGGGGAAACAGGGTGTTACATAACCCTTGCTCAAAAGATCCATGATCTGAATGATGATAGCTTCACTGATTTCTCCCTATGAGATCATAGATCTCTTGCTCCCAAATTATTTTTGTTCCAGCACGACTTATAAGATCATAAGTTTGGTGTGATTCTCCCTTTCCAGTCCCCTTTCACCATGAGAAAGCTTTCTTATATAGCCTTGGAAAGGCTCAACACTTGAGATATCCTTGGGGTGAGTTGAGGATTTTCCTCCTCTAGTTAGAGATCTACCCTAAGATCATGGCTTGATTGAGAATTCGAACCTAGCCGCCTTCTAAGAATGAAAAGATCCTTCCCCCATTCTTCTCAACAAATCAACTGCTGCCTAAAATATGTAGTGCTCCCTCAAAATGGAACTCAGAGCGCTATAACGCTCCCTAGTAGTGTATAGAGGAGTGCTAGCACTCTTGAGGGTAGGAGGGCTCCTGCAAAAGGGCTAAAGAGTGTTATAACACTCCCTGATGGCTTATGGGGGGGCGCCCGCACTCCTGAGATAGTTATAAGGGAGTGCTCCCCTCCAAAAAATCAGTGTTTTGAGTGTTTTCAGATGGAAAAAGGTTCATGAGCCCAGTTAACCCTTCCTCCTTTTCCAAATCAAGTGTTTGACATGTGTCAAGTGTCCTCCTGATGTCGTTTACAGGCATGACGTAGGCATCATGGCATTATGCTTTCCTTGAAACTTGCAACACTTGTAAGCAAAATGTGACACTTGCGACCTTTGTAATGACGACACTTACGACACTATCAAAGTGATTAATTTCGATGTGTAACAGATTGCCCCCCAAAGTATGAAGTTAGAAGATGAGAACTGATAACTGAAATGCTTTGTAGACTTTCAAGCAAGGGTATAGACGCAGAGAACCTGTTGCAAGATATGGCCGCCATAAAATACACTGCGGATCCATAATTGTATTGATAAAAAGGTATAGCCACTTAAAATACACCGTGGATATATACTCTTATGACATGAACTGATCGTAGCCACGAAGAATACACAATGGATCTATGAGATGAAAAGACATAGCCACGACCAATACAAAGTGGATCTATGTAACAATATATGTGTCATTGTTCAAGAGAAACTTCATCGCAACCTGGGCAAAGTACATATCAAATTGATGACTCAACCTAGGGTCTTCTTACCAATCACGATGTAGTACGAATTTGACCATGTGAATAGATGTTCTGACATCGAACATGGCAGAAACCACTTTATTACTGGTCAATGATGTAAACCGTTAACAAGCACGAGGGAGATCACTATTAATGTCAATGATTCCCAAGGTACTCTAGTACATTCCAACGAATGTGAATGGATGAGCTGGAGTCGAACATCCATGGAATCATTCGATCAGAGGTCAATGATGTAAACCCACTGTCAGACGAGAGGAGGCCTGCCATTGAGGCATGTAGGTCTCAAAGTACTAACTGGTTTCTAAGTCTAGTTCCTGGATAATGTGTTGAAGTCAACATGAATAGGCTCATCGAAGGAGGGCCTTGATGTATCCCCCATCAACGACACGAAACGGACATAGAGATGTAATTGGTAGATCAAATGAACATGGACTGACACGGGTATTGAGACAAGATATTTTTGATGGATGACTCTCGAGGCAGATACTTCCCTTGAACACTAAGGCACAACAGCGAAAACATGACATGGACCAAAACACGATGATGCAATGGATACTGTGACTTTCATCGGGTGACCCAGAGGAGTGAAAAAAACTCAAAGGATTGGCTCAGTACAGAGGTTTAGCGGATTGTAATGCGTGCAAAAACAAAGTGTCATGTTCAAGGGCGACTCTAAGAGTTACTTGGTAATGTTCTCAAGAGATTGCTTCGCTTGCTTCCTTCAATTTTTCCCCCATCCAGATAGACAAGTACTTGTTTTTAATTTAACAAGCTCGAGGAGGGTAACACATGCTCGATATAACTCACCTTCGATAAGTTCCTCTTCTTTTGTTTAACGAACTGGAAGAAGTAAGGGTTCGGTCCCGTATGGGCCTGTCGATGTTTGTTTTAGTGAGTCCAAAGACAGAAAACTCGAAGGTTTTTCATGATTATAGAGTCTAGAAAAACACTTAAAAGAGAACTCTCTCAGTTCCTTTTTTGTAAAGTAGTCTGACGAGACCAAAAAAGAGATAAACTATCACTCAACATAGGTTTTCTTCAAATACTTTAACGAGCGTGAAGAGAACAAGGTGCTCAACAATCTTTTCATCTTTAGAGAGTCTGAAAAGAACTTAAAGATGACTCCAGTGTTGTCATTTTTCGTAATATTAGTCTCGCAAGGCCAAAAAAGAGATAAATTATCACTTGAAAGATGCCCTTTCAAACCTTTTAACGAGTGGAAAAGGAAGCAAGATCACTCGACAATATTTTCATGTTTAGAGAGTCTGAAAAGAGATTAAAGGAGACTCTAGGGGGTTCCTTTTTCGTGTATCCATACAAGTCCGAAAAAGAGATAAAAGTCTACCCAGATGCATTCTCATGTATTTACGATCACGAGAAAGAAAAAAGACTAACTTCGGTATGCCCCCAGCATGAAAGCTAGTGGCTTAACTCCAGAATGATCAGCAAAGGCTGGAGACATGCCCTCCAAGCTTCGATTCATTCACCGGCTTTGAGGTCGTCACCAAGTTCTCTAGTAGATGAGAAAAAGGAGAAGGGTGGATGAAAAGAAGTTTCAAGAGAGGTGACTGTTTCATTTTTTAACGAGCTTGACACAGGAAAAGAACTATGCTCAGGACCTCTGTTTCATTTTTTAACGAGCTTGCCATAGAGAAGAGAAACTATGCTCATGGTTTCATTTGGATCATGGATTCCAAGAGGATAATGCTCTAGAAGGGTACCATGTCAATGGATAAAACGTGGTCATGGCCTCCAAGAGATCTTCGCTGGATGGAAGATAATCACTCGAGAAGGAATACACGTCGAGGGCTGCGATAGGATTAAGGAGATCAGGTTCCAATAATCCTACCGAAGAAATCACCATGTCCACTACTGGATCCAAATCGTCGGGAGTTGAAAGCATGGGAGATGATGAAAAAACAACACCAGGAGGGGAGATAGATGGTATATCTGCCCAAATTTCTTCACGAAGGGGAAGAAAAGAGATCGGTGACAATTATTATCCCGAGGTAACATGTCAATGCAAAACATTTCCGGAATAGGTTCATCTGAAGGAAAAGTTGGGGAAATGTAGTCGATTGCAGACGACAAGGAACACAACCGTAATTACATTGAGGCACTGTCAGGTGCCAATAGATATTGGGCATCTGATGAGGGAGAAGCGGATGGGATAGAAACGTATGATGTTTCGGCTGGACTAAGTGGCATAGTGTCACTTAGTGCATCAAATTCCAATGGACAAGGTACAATCCAAGGGTCAGATGATTCCAAAGATTGATAAGTCACGGTCGAAATCATATCGACGATGGCAATATGATGTGTAGTCGGTGGAAGTGGTGTAGGGAAGGTACCCATGAGGCTATAATCTTTCAGTAAGACAACACCAATGCTTTCATATGTGATCTTGTGGTCTCCCAAGAAAGGAATATTGTTGGTAGCGGGAGTGTAAGCATCGGTCGTGCAAAAATCCAACTGATCAACAGTGACAATTTTTCCCTGGTGAGGAAATTGGACACATCGGAAAACTGACGAGGCAATGACAGTCATAGCATAAAACCAACTTCTTCCACGTAACAAGTTGTAATCGAGGGGAGCATCGACCACCTCGACATCAAAAGTAATAGTTTTGCCACCTAATTGGATGGGCAGGGACTGTAAAAGCCCATGGGGATGAAAACCTCTCCCATAGAAGGCGCGTAACATCGTTGGGGATTTGTTGAGTGTTGGTGATTTTAAACCTTTCCAACACACTAAAGAAATGACACAAGTTGAGGCTTCCTCATCCAGAATAGTTCAATGGATTTGTTGATTGTGAACAACAACATCAACTTGGAAAGCAAGTTGGTGGGAGAGTCGAGACACATAATTATCTAGGTTAAACATGATCTAATTGGACGACTCAAGATCAACAGCACCAAGAGTGGTCAAGAGCATTCTACATTGACTAGGGCAGTGCTATAGAACTTCTAACGTAGACATAGCACACGGTGCTTGAGCCAAATCTTCAACAATGTTGTAGTTTTGGGAAGCATGTGAACTAGGATTAAAGGTAGCTTTGCGGATAGTGCTCTTAGGAGGGTGTAAGATAGAGTCTAACGTGGGTTTCTCAATCTGAAGTGGTCCAGATGGAGGATTAACCGATGGAAGACTAACGGAGGATGATGATGGATCCGATAAAGTGTCGAAACCATTAGTGTCTTTTCCTTTGTCAGGGTTACCTGGTGTGTCGTAGGTCTTAGAGTGAGTGGTCAAATTGATCCCGTTAAACATATAAATATGTGCACTCAACTAGGCCTCATCATTAGGATCGCTAGAACTGCCCCCAAGAGAGGAGGTTTGAGCAACCATGGATTGTTGTTCTGGAAAAGGTTGAGTAAGCACAGCGGGTTGTGACTTCCCTTGGAAAATTTTGGCCACTTCATTGCGAAGCGGACAATCTCGAGTGTAGTGATCGTCACCACAAATGATACACGAGAATTTCATTTTCTGTTGTGGTTGATTTTCGGTACCAGGTGTTTGATTTTTGGGTTGTTCATTATTATTTTTTGATTTATTCTTTGTCTTCTTCTTACCTCCAGATTGTTGTGAAGTGGCAGATTGAACTGCATTCACCTCAGAGGTCTGAGTTTGGGGGAAGGTAGAGGAGGGTGTAGTCGATTTGGAAAAAGATTGATTTTTGACGGAACCGATAACACCATCCGCATGAGATGAGGATGATGGCTTAGAAGGATTGGTATTAGCACGAGCAACATTCGGAAGCAAATCATACAAAGTACTAGACTGGGAATAAACCAAATCCAAGTACTGAGCCTGAGCGATAGCTTGTTCCTCTGTGACCGCACCACCCATAGTGACATTGCGAGCGATCAGGGGTAACAGTGATTTAGTAAACCATTCTGCCAAGAGCATGTCAGGAATGACTGCCTTGATCATCCTTCGTCGTCACCTCCACTCATGAATATGGTCATAGATATGCATAGATTTAGTTTGACGAAGGGAGATCAAGAGTTCAATACCTGTCTCGTAGCGAATAGGCGGTTGGAAGTGTGTGAGGAAAGACATGGCAAGGGAATTGAAATCATGAAAAGAAGCATGTGGTAGTTCAATATACCACTTTGTCGCTGAACCGATAAGTGTTCACTGGAAAAGACGCAAACATATAGAATCATCCATGAGGGAGTTTGATGAACACCACAAATGGAAAGTCATCACATGGTTGTTCGGATCTTCACCGGCGTTTCCGTCAAATTTTGGAATATCAAAAGGAAGTTTAGCTGGAATAACTGGCCAAACCGATGAATGAGAGATAGGATCATTAGTTAACCGAGACAAGTCTGGGAGATCCAGAGTCACAAGGAAAGGTAGTTGTCGGTTAATGTGAGAATGATACTGGTGTGGCATCGAAACACCAGTAGGACCATAGACTGGGTTAGGTGGATAGTTGTAACCAGTAGGTCCTCCTACATACGGTTTTTGTCGACCAGGATAAGTAGGATTCGACGGTGCATGAGAAACATGGGCATAACCCGATGGGTTCTAAACATTATAGGCCGGGTGATTTATTTTCCCGTGAGGAGGATAAACATTTTTCCCTTGAGAATGATAAGGAGTAGATCCTGGAGGCAGATACACATGAGGCCCATGAGGAGGATAAGACTGTGGTCCCAGAGAACTCCAAGTGGTGTTTTGGATACTCCCTGGATAAGATTTCCCGTAAGATGTTCCGGAAGGGACAGGATTGGATACTCCTCCTAGTGGGTTATTCTACAAGTGCCCCCCAACGTGGGGTTGAGTAAAAGTGCCTCCTGAGGATTCTCCCTGGGATTGTGAATGGTTTCCAGAAAATGGTGGTTTCCCCCCTGCCAGCAGTGGATTTATGACTGGGGTTTGACTGGCAAGCGAAGGTTTCCCTCCAGGAGGAGCATGAAAAAGAGATTGTCCCCCGGGAGGGGTAGGCCCACCATGGAAAGGTAGTCCTCAAGGAGGAAATGGTTTGTTGGATGCTGGTTGCCCTCCAGCTGGTTGTGTTTGGCCAGCAGGGGTCTTCATTCTCAGGTGAGAAGATGTCCCAGCAGGATCGTGTGGAACATGCGGATCTGTAGAGTAAAAACTTGTAGAAACAGGGGTAGAGATTGAAGTTCTTTGGGGATGAGTAGAGGTGATGAGTCCAGCATGAAGATGGACTTGTGTTGGTGTAGCAGTAGGGTGAGTAACCTAATCGACTGGGTGATTCATGGTTTGACCGGATGGTCTTGTTTCACTAGGAGGGTCATGGGGATGAAAGGGTTGTCGAATAGATTTGAAATGTTCATAGAGATCGCGTCCCGATGAAGTCCTCCATACAGAATGAGTAGGTGTGGGATTGGTTTCTACTGCGGTGCTAGGACGAACAGGAGTCCTATACTCGTCACCAAAGATTGGTTCCGTGGATCCCATATATGTTTCGGTAAAGTTCCTCTCCGGTAATTGTGGGACTTCTTCATCTATGACATTCCCAAGGGAGTCTAAATGAACCAAAAGTGGTTTGAGAGGAGTTACCAACATAGGTGTGGTGGGATTTTCAACCTTGACCAAAATGTCTTCTAAGTTATATAATGGAGGAGCAATAACACTTCCAGCGTCAGATTGATTTTCTACCTCTCTACAGTAGTTGTCTTCTGGAGGGTTAGGAGGTAAGGGTTGATAGCCTTTCAGAGGCAGCCCTTGCATCCTACGTAATCGACGAAGACCTTTATCGTCTACGGGCTCAATTGTGGAGAATAACATAACACACTGAAAATCTAGGGCCAACTAACAAAAAGAAACAACATGCGCTAATGAAATCTAGGAATCAACCAAGCAGACAAAACTTCTCTCGATGACTGTACTAGTTGGTGATGAAATCCAACGTTGCGTGATCAAGTAGAGAAGGGGCTGGGATATGGTGAATAGTTACAATGACGACCTGCTTAACGGACTTATGCCTTGGTGCAAGCTTCCACGCAGTAATTGTGGATTTACCCTCCAAGGAGCCCGAGTGAGTTTGACAAATGTCTGTTCCAGGTACAGTGAGACTTCCCTTCACCATCACCTTCTGTAAGTACCTAAAGATTATGGCAACTAAGGATACCAATTCGCAGTGAGTCCCTGGGCGAGTACAATTGATAGTCCGATCTGAAACGGATGGGCGGGATAATAAGTCTGAAATCAACCCAAAAGGCTCCCACACATAATCATGGCTATACCTTCCAGTGACCCCAAATATATGATCCGGCCACTACAAACAGTTGAACCGCAGAGGGATAATCTCCATAATTCTTCCGAATGCAACCTCGTGCACAACCCCTGTGTGAGAGGGGGATCCCAGAAAACCAATATGACAATTGGATTTGACTCTCCCTAACTCAGGATGCTAATGTTTTTTTTGAAAACTTTGGAGAGTTGTACTCACAGCCTAATCCAAAGTGCTAACCCTAGTCTACTGTTGGAGGAAGATCCTAAAAACAAAAATGTTCTAGATAGTTTTTAATTAGCGTTCGTTTTAGAGTTGTTCTTTACTCAAAGGGTGCACAAAAGTGAAAATAATGGAATGATGACTCAATGCCCAAAAATATGCATAGAATATGATAAGCAATCGTTTCTTTTCAATGAACGCCTATTTAAGGGAAAGAGAAGGAGTCGTTTTCACTTTCAAACACTAATATGAAACGTCTTCAATCAATCGGTTCTCAATCGAATCCAATGCAATGCTAAAACATTTTCAAAAATGCCTTCTAATATGTATCTTTTTCGTTTTTATGTGAATGATAACTAATTCAATGCAAAAAACTTCTCCTATCAACTACCTTTTCAGATCAAGGAGATTCAGACAAGTAGGATCAGATTTCGCACACACAACACACACCCTCTTGCTGTGATTGAAACAAGAAGCACACAAAAAACAAAAATAACAAAGAAAAATCAAACAATTCACACAAAAATGAGGTGTTCAAAGAACAATGACCTTCAAAAAACCAAGTGAGAAGAGTCACGGACTTTAGATGTCCTTCACTGGAGTTCCCGCTCAGTAGAATAGGAGAGGAAAAAAGTAGTGGGTTGGTTTCAAACTCTCAACAGCAAAAAACTAAAAAATAATGAAGAAGGGCATAAAATCTGAACAACAAGGTGTTTACTTCTAAGGAGGAATCATGTCAAAGGTCAAAGGAAGAATCATTGAGTCACAAAGCAGCTCAGCAAGTGAAGAAACAGGGTCTGGACTCCAAAAAATGCAATTTTTGAAGAGATTTTGTGCAAAAAGGGGTTGGCGCTCTGGTGTAAGGGGCACTAGGGCGTTATAACACTCTGTCCAACATCTTCAGGGAGTGTTGGCACTCTACTAACATGGGCAGGGGGGCGCCAGGCTCAAAAACCTCATAAAAATGTCCAAAAACCCAAAATTTTGATCAAATTTTCACAGGCAAGTTGAGTGTGATGGGGTAAAGAGTCAATCAGAAAATGCAATCAGATATGAAGGGGTGAACAAGGTCTAAGAAAACAACAAATGGTAATATAAGGTCTATGAGGAAAAATCAAAACCAAAAGTTTCGATTCGATTCCCAAGTATGGTCGCCAATTTCTATTGAAGGAAAATCTCTCTGCGGACAGGTAGATATCCTCAAAGAGATAGACTCTTAAATCTAAGATAGAAAGTGCTTATCATGGTCACTGACTTCCTTTTATATCTAGGTGGACTAGTGTGTGAGGAGGAAGGAGAAAAGAAGTACCTTTTACCGGTGTTTGTCCCTACACGCTCTGAATTGAGATCCAATCTTTCGCTCCTCAATAAGCCCTATAGACAAACAAAGTACGACCACTTCCTACTCTATCAAGATTAGTCTAAAATAGGTCTATCTACTAAAGAGACAAATTCATGTGATATTGAACACGAATTAGAAAGAAACAGGCCAAGCAAATTATATTAATGAGGACAAAACATTGCTTACAACCGTAGATGGAATGCGACAGTTCTGCCAAGTCCTCCTTGTCTATTCCTTGCTCAAAAGATCCACGATCCGAATGATGATAGCTTCACCGATTTCTCCCTATGAGATCATAGGTCTCTTGCTCCCAAATTATCTCTGTTCCAGCACCACTTATAAGATCATAAGTTTGGTGTGATTCTCCCTTTCCAGTCCCCTTTCACCATGAGAAAGTTTGCTTATATAGCCTTGGAGAGGCTCAACAACTTGAGATATCCTTGGGGTGAGTTAAGGATTTTCCTCCTCCAGTTAGAGATCTACCCTAAGATCATGGATTGATTGAGAATTTGAACCCAACTGCCTTCTAAGAATGAAAAGATCTTTCCCCCATTCTTCTCAACAAATCAACTGCTGCCTAAAATAGGTAGCGCTCCCTCAAAATGGCACTCAGAGTGCTATAACGCTCCCTAGTAGTGTATAGGGGAGCTCCAACACTCCTGAGGGTAGGAGCACTCTTGAAAAAGGGTTGAAGAGTGTTATAACGCTCCCCGATGGCTTATGGGGGGGCGCCAGCACTCCTGAGATAGTTATAAGGGAGCGCTCCCCTCCAAAAACTCAGTTTTTTGAGTGTTTTCAGATGGAAAAAGGTTCATGAGCCCAATTAACCTTTTCTTCTCTTCCAAATCAAGTGTTTGACATGTGTCAAGTGTCCTCCTGATGTCGTTTACAAGCACAACATAGGCATCATGGCAGTATGTTTTCCTTGACACTTGCGACACTTGTAAGCAAAATGTGACACTTGCGACCTTTGTAATGACGACACTTGCGATACTATCAAAGTGAGTAATTTCGATGTGTAACACCTCTCGTACCATGGTGATCAACATGGTAGGCCATCTTGTGATAGGCATAACATTTTCATATGAGCTCCAATTGACGTGATTTTTGCACCGTTGGAAAGGTATCGCTGTGTATAATAATGACTCGGGATCCAAGCTATGCTAGGAAAGTTTTAACCCCAAAAAATGTCATTTGATGCTTCAAAATGGCCCCAAAAGGTTCTGGACCCTAATCTTCCAAACTGGGACCTACCACTAAAATGGCCTTGCAAGCTGATTACTCCAATTTTTTTCCATTCTAAAAGGATCAAGATAGATGAAAAATAATATAATGATCCAATACAGATAAATTGACATACTAGAGATGAGTTATGAATGTACCTGTGTTGCTCCATGTAGATCTCCTATGAGAGATCCCCATGAAGAAAGGCATTCTTCACATCCATATGGTGAACTTCCCACCCCATGCGTGCTCTAATAGCGAGGGCCAACTGGATGGAGTCCATATTTTCTACTAGAAAAAAGGTCTTATCATAGTTAATCCCATAGATTTGCTAAAATCCTTTGGCAACCAATCTTGCCTTGTACCTACTCACTTGTCTAGCTACTACCCTCTTGGTCTTGTAGACCCATTTACATTTGACAAGATTCATGTCTGAAGGAAGTGGAACCAAGACCGAAGTATGGTTCTCAATGAGGGACTTATACTCCTCCATCATAGTTGCTTCCCCGAAGGGATTCCTTTCAACCTCTACATAGGTCTGAGGGTCTGAAGCTTGAGCCATATAGAAATGCATGGGAATCACTAGTTTTTTAGTTGTAAGTACATGAGGTGACCTCTCAAACTGGGATCTCATCCTCCTCAGATCCATTGGATCTTCCACAATATCACCTGCTGCTTGTCGGGTGGAATGTGCCCACTTGGGCATCTGTTGTGGCTCATCATCTACATGCTCATAATTTTATGAATATGATTCATAAATCAGATCTAAACTTTGATTTGAATGAATGGATTCATCATCTTGAATGTCTGGTACAGATATAAGTACAAAATTCTTTGTATGTGGCTCCTGAGGTGCATGTGTTGGCTTCTACTTCATCCTAACTATCATTCTTGGGTTGACCTAGGTTCAAGTCCTGCTTTGCTTTCCAACAAAACCCTCCTTACAATTATTGACCCTCCTGGTAACCCAGAAGGCAACACAATGCATGGGATGCACTGCACAGTCTCACTCGAGATAGTTCTTTGGGGTGGCTGCAATGCTCATGTGCTTGCAGCCTGGGAATGAGTGGGGATCTGTGATTGCACCCTTTGTGATATTCATTCATTTACTAGCTCAAACATCTAGATTTATTATACTGTCATTCTTACTCATGCATGTAAAATATTGTATTTAATTAATTAATTCATTCATTTATCTAACATCTAATCATCAACACCAAGAAGATATATAACATTCAGTCACATAAATCATGCTCTATCGTGGTTCACCCCTCTAGGGCTACGTCCACAAAGATTTGGCTATTCCGCTCTTTTATTATCTTTGGTCCAAAACTATGCCGTCGTGTGCATTACAAATCTTCATCAAAACAGGTCGAGATCTTACAATGAGGTGGAATAGATCACACCAGGATCCTTGACATATGATCTAACCCTCAAGATCTACCTACATCCCTCTCCTCAGCTCAACAACTTACAAAAATAGATCGGAGTAGCAGTATGACACAATGACAATCAACATGACCTCCCACTCCAAAACTCAGAACAACAGAACTCCCGAGCGAGAATAATTGAATCGAACCCCTTACCTAGACCTTCTAGGTACCTATTTATACATATTTTTGGATTACCAACCATTACATTTTCTTACCAAAACCCTAACCCTATCTTGGCTAGGTCTTCTTGCATGCATGCCTTACATGCCTTCCTCTTCTCCATGCACGTATGTTTTACATGTGATGCTTTTCTTGCATGTGCGTCTGCCTTACATGTGTTGATCCTTATGCATGCGCATCTTCCTCCCACCTCATTCTTTTCCCTCAAAGCTGGCATGTGACCAACATGCCCCCAACACTGACATCATTACTCATCCCGAGTCACTGCCTAACTCTCATGTCTACCACTACTTATGTCAGTGCTTCGTACATATGTACTATCCATTGGCACTGCTCCTGAGCTTGGTTGCTCTTTGTTGACATGGCTTCGACCACCTGCGCAGTGATTGGAAGTCTTAAGATCTTGCCACCCTCCAAGCCTATCTATTCAAGGCATGATTTCACTACGTCTATTTCCACAACCAATTGTTTTTCCTTTTTCTGTAGGGGATCCAACTGAGCCTGTCGTGCGATTTTCTGTGCCTGCACCACTTTTTCTTTTGCCTGAAGGTTCTTCATTTCTGCGATCATCTTAATCTTCTCTGGAATTGACATTGTCCTTTGTCACTGCTTGACATCTGCCATTGTTGCATGCACTTTATCTTCCTTTCCTTGCAGTTGTTCTAGGCTCCCATCTTCTAATATTTGGGTCCATAGTTGGTCGCTCTTCTCCAATAGTTATTCCACTCTATGTATGTTATGTGCGATGTTTTCTACAACTACTGTAGCATCTTGCTCTCTTTGTGCTCGGACTACTGGGGGAGTCGTAGGTATTGCACGTTCCTCCAGTTCCTTTATCTTCTCTTTATATTGTTGTAGAGTCTGTGCTATCTTTGTTATCTTCTCCTCCGAAGATGCTTCCTCTGATACTGTATCATATGAGATAGCTTGAAATAATGCGTCTATCTGGGTCTCTATCTGGTCCACTTTTTGTTGCGCTATCTCTTTCTTTTGTCCTTCTTGGCCGATGGATTCCTTCAGTACCACATTTTCTTCCTACGTTATTTTTAGATTCATCACGTCAAACCTTTCTCTGTACTTATTCTCCTGCATGAAGCTAACCTGTAACTTATACAGTGCTTTTGTTGGTATCTTGGGCATCGCCAAGTCTAACGTTTTGATATCCTTCATGGGCTTCTGCACTATTTCCTCATCGATGAACAACATATATGGTGTTATGATAAAGTTAGCATTTCCCTGCATTGTGATTTGTACTGTTTCTCCGATAGGTTCTCCTTCTCTTACTGGCCTTGGTTTCTCCTTTTGTTGTTGTTCCACCTTGATCCTCAATTGTTCTTTCTCATTTTTTACCTCCTGTACATGCTCCAAAATTTAAGCTCGATGGTTTTCCGCATTTTCCCATACTTTTGAGAGTCATTCTTCTAATGTCATGTCTCAAATCTACGTCGTCTGTTGTCAGTGACAGTTCCATTTTTTTCCTGTGGGAATTTTCTTTCTTCCTGGCACCGCTTACTTTCTCTGTTGTTCTATTTCTTTGGGTGTCTGGTTGTTTATATGCTTCTGGCATTTGTGTATCCATGTTGGTATCCTGCTCAACTTCTTCATCCATGGTTACATCTTGTGCCTCTATTTGCACTTCCTCTGCACTCACATGTCCTATCGGTCCTCCCAGTGCCTTCTCCATAACATGTGGGCCCTATGTAGGGCCACACTGTGACTTCTTATGTTTCCTAGTCTTCTTTCAAATTGGTTTTCTTTCCCCCACTATACCTATTCTTTTTTTCTTTTGCTGGCTAGAGCCATTCCTACCTATCTGTTGTGCAGGGATTGTGCTACCTTGCATCTGGACTTGTACTGTTGGCATTTCTCTTGGAATATCTGGTACTTTCCACTCCTCATGCCACTCTTGGACCTCCATGTGGATGTCTTTCATCATCAGACAGTACTTCAGCCGCAACAACTCCTTGGTTGGGTCCTTATTTTCCTGTAGCCACATGTTGTGACGTGATGTGCAAATATTCGCTATCTATCCATACTCTTGGATAGTTTTTGGTGAGATCCTCCATGTATCTTCCACACTCTTTTGAATCTCTGTAAAGTACTGTGCAAACATGTCATTGTTGACTTTCTTTACCTTGGGGTTTGATGTGTTTTTCAGCGATGTGTAGTGCGTTGCGCCACATTTGCTTGTCCTTATCAGGAACATCACATATGTCGGTTCGTGCCACCCCATAAGTGCAATGAGGATGAGTAACCATGATTAGTGGAACTCAAATCCCCAGTCTTGCACATCCTTACAATATTATAGGAATGAGTTGAGTAGATACGGGGCCCATATTATTGATCTCCCCTTTTCACACTACATCACAACTGCTACTACTCCTGCAGACATTTCTTCTTTTTGACACTTGCACATTAATTTGAAACCAAGAAATATGGTAGCAAATCGAGTCGCAGGATCATTGAAGTCATTGATCCTGATTCCTCTATTCCCCTTCTCTGCACCATACCTCACTTTAATATCATCAGAGATGGATTTTTCCCTAGTCTTGTCTTCTAGGTATTGCTTCGGCTTCTCCCCATTTGTGGGTAGCCCTGTAATCTCTGCGATGAGGTCAACATTAATTGGTACCAACCTATCCATCCATAGGATGCCTCTGTGCACCCTTTATAGCAATTTTTTAACACATCCATTTATGTATTTCCCACGCTTGAAGTGTGGTATGTCTAAGAGTTTCATGATACCTGTGTTGTACAGGCCCAGGATCCACTGTGCTAGCTCCAACAGTGGTGCGCCTAATGGGACATCTCCCATTCTCTCTAGGTAGCTTTGCGCTACCAAATATGGGAACTTTGTGGCATCTGAGACATAGTGGTCAGATTTTTTAAGGACGTCGAATCCTCCTACCATGTTATCCCCAGTTTTCACTTCATTTGTAATTTTAGAAATTATTATACTTAGCTCTTCCTGAGTGCGTTGCATGCTCTGTGTAATGTTTTCTGATCTCAGCTTTTGTTTCCCTTGTGGGGGTGATACTCCACCCTCTTGCTTCTTTTCCTGCTTTGGTTCTAGCTCTAGGCCCTGCTACATGGAATCCATGGTTGGTTCTACTTTCTATGGCCCTTTTCCCCTGGACACGTCAGATTCCATCTGCCTGGCGTCCTATACCAGCTGCTCGGGCTCCTTTTTGGATTATTAATCTTTCTCCACATGTATTGTGGTTTGCTCGTATTTCAGCGTGTGGATTTTGTCCACATCCACCACTATCGACATCTCACTAGTTCCTCCTTGTGGTCCTCATGTGCTACTCTGGGTGCTTCAAACAGTTCTGTTTGGTGCTCCAACCCGAGGTGGCGATATGGTGGTTAAATTCAAACTACAAGATCTCAACTCGACGGATGGTAGTGAAATTGCACACTCTATTGCTTTTCTTCTCAAATCGTCCATTTTCTCCTTAGCAAAAACCTAAATGGGTTGGTTTTCCCCCTCTTTCCAACTTTATAGCGGGATGGGTAAATGACAGTTGTGTCGCACTAATACTTGTCACTTTTTCCCCTTTTCGTTATGTTTCCTACGCACAGTACCTTTTTACCCATTAACCATTCTTCTACGTGTCATGTTTTCAAACCCTGGTTTTCTTGCAACGCCTTGTTTCGTCTATCGAGTTCTATTCTATTGAGTCCCTCCATATGCATTGAATTGTTTCTTTTTTCTATTTTTTTTATCTCCCTATATTTTTACTGCACGGTGTTGTCTAAGTAATAGGAGGTCGATTGTCCCTATACAGCTTCAGTCGACTCCCATTGATCATTCCTCTGAGTTTTGTAGCTCCTAAATATTTCAACTATACAACTCCCCCATATGTGACAGTCTTCACTTCATATAGCCCCAACCAATGCATTCTGAATTTTCCTGGGTGCTGAAGAAATTTACTATTATACACCAAGACTAGGTCTCCTTCCTTGAAACTCTTCCTTTTAATATGTCTATCATGCCAAGCATTGTCCCTTGCTTTCTGTACTTCTTGGTGAAATTCTGCTAGAATCCTATCTTCTCCCATCAACATCAGCTTACTTAGCCTTTTTTGTACTGTGCCTCATTATGTCATGTTAGTGATTGCTGCTACGTGTAGACTAGGTACCAAAAATTCTAATGGCACCACTGCTTATTGTCCATACACCAACCTAAATGGTGTGTGTCCTGTCAAATTTTTGCATGCAGTCTTGTATGCCCATAATACTACTGGTATCTTCAAGTCCCAATCTTCCCTGTTGACATTGCAAATCTTTGTCAATGCATTCTCTAGAATCTTATTAAAGGCTTCCACTATTCCATTTGCTCGAGGGTGATATGGTGTACTCTTATGATAATAGACTTCAAACTCCTCATCCATAGCCTTGATAGTAATGTTAATGAAGTGAGTGCCTTGGTCACTCATCAAAATCCTTGGGCACTCAAATCTAGTGATCATGTGCTCAAACAAGAAGTGTGTTGATGTATCTGCATTGTAATCTTTTATTGGTGTTTCTTCTTCCCATCTCATTAAGTACTTTGTCGCAGTAATGATATACCTTTCTCCTGACCTCTTTGTTGTTGGATTAACTGGTCCCACAAAATCTATTGCCCATTTATCGAATACTCTCAAGGTTACTTGTGGTCTCAGGGGCATATTATCTCGTCTATTAGGTTTTCCAACCCTCTGACATACATCACATTTCTAGCAGTATTCCTTTGCATCTCTGTGAATGGTCAACCACCATAGTCCTACGCACAATACCTTTTGTGTGGTAGCTTTTATTGCATAATGTCCTCTAGCTATTTCATCATGGGCCTCTTCTAAAATCCTAGGTCTTTCATGTTGTAGTACACATAATCTCAAGATGTTGTTTGTACACATCTTGTATAAATGTCCTGCCATGAATTGATAGTCTGCAGCTCTGACTACCATATTTTTCCTCTACGTAGTGTTGAATTCTTATGGCGTTGTCCCTGTACTCAAGTATTGAATGATGTCAACAAAATATTCATCAACTACGGACTAAAAATAACTGTGCATCAAGGAAGTTGTCCTCTAAACTCATAGGTTCATCTCCATTAGTGATCCTTGACAGCTAATTAGGTCATGCATTCAACTTCCCTGGTTCGACTATCACTTCAAATTCAAATTCTTGAAACAACAATAACCATCTACAAATTATCCCCCCCAACACTGGCGTATTGACTAGGTATTTGAGGGTAGAATGATTTATGAAAATTTTAAAGTGTTTCCCGAGTTGATAGTGTATGAGATTCTGTAGTGCATATACCATTGCTAAGCCTTCTCTTTCTGTAGTATTGTAGTTCTACTCTAACTCTGACAGTTTTCTGCTTGCAAATGCTATAGAATGGTCTAACTCTCCTACTCCTGGCTATGCCATAATAGCTCCAAGTGTTATCACTGATGCATCTACATGCACATGAAATGTCTTTTGCCAATCTGGGAATACTAGTATTGGTGTTGTTACCATGTTGTCTTTTAGAGTGTCCAACCCTTGCTGACAGTCGTCGTTCCACTGAAATTTACTGTATTTCCTCAATGATTTCTCCATCGACGCAGTGAACTATGCATACCCTTTTATGAATTTACTATAGTAGCATGTGTGTCCCAATGTTGCTCTCAACTGACATACTGATTTTGGTGGTGGTAAATTGACAATCACTGCAATCTTTGGAGAATCTACTAGCAAGCCTTGTTTGCACACTATATGGCCCAATAGTATCCCAAAAGGTGTCCCAAAGATGCACTTATTGATATTTAATGATATCTAACACTACCTGCATCTTTCCAACATTAGCCTTAATACCTCTACATTGTCTTTCAATAGACTGTAGACTGTACAATCATCCAGATATAACTCTAAAAGAAAGTGGATGAATTATTTGAATGCAGCTATGGCTACTCTTGAGAATATAGTTGGTGCATTCTTCAGTCCAAAAGGTAGGACTGTGTACTAGTAGGACCCCCATTCTATAGAAAAAGTGGTCTTGTACATGTCTTTTGGGGCTATCTCGATCTGATGGTAGTCTAAGAATCCATATGTGAATGAGTATGCTTCATAGCCTCCTACATTCTCTAATATCTCATTTGTGAAAGGGGTATGGAAAGGGTCATGTAGGAAAGAATCATTCAACTTCCTTAGGCCAACACATATCCTTATCCCTCCCTTCTTCTTCTCCTGAACTACCATAGGGCTTACCCATTCAGATTCCTCCACTGGTTCTATGATTCCAGCCTCCAACATTCTGTCAATTTCTACTTTTAATTTCTGCTTATATATTGGGTTCAGTCTATATGGTCATTGTCTAACTGATCTAGCCTCAGATTTGAGAGGTATATTCATCTATCCTATCTCTCATGTCATGCCTGTCATCTATGTAAAGGTTGTTGGTAACATGTCAATGTACTCATGCGGTAACTCTGTTATGCTTTCTACTATTTTCTCATCCCAACAGTCTCTAATGCTGGCCATTTTGGGATTCTCAATTGTCCCAATGTTGACTTTCTTCACCTTGATCAGTGCAACAAACACTTTTGATTCCAGAGGTGGACCTTCCACCCCTCTTTCACATTCAACTTCTATAATTTGAATGTTGTGTGGGTCATCTTCATCTGGTACTTCTTCTTGCACATTGTAGCATGACAATAGTTCTTTCATTGTTTTTAGATTTCTGTGGTGAGTATTTTCGAAGTTGTTTGTCGGATAATCCACAGTTGGTGTCATTTTTGTTCGACGATTAGTCCTGATGATGAATCCCAATTCGAATTCGAATCGTCGATGACAAAAATGACACCAACTGTGGATTATCCGGTAAACAACTTCGAAAAAGTTCTTTCATTGTCTGTCTATTCTGTCATTGATATTGTGTTATGAGTTCAACCTATGGTTCTTGAATGAATATTACCCCTTTGATCTATTTGAGTGTTGAATCTATGTTGGTGTTCTCATGTTCAAATAAGAAAGTGATTGTAAAAAAAATTTGTAACACTGTCCATTATACAGTGCCTCTACACAGTTCCTAGTCGACATACAAATTTGTTGGAATCCCTTCCAATGTGTGAATAAAGTGATGAGGCCATTCTTCTGGTGGTGTCATTCTCCATAGTGTTCTGCACTTCTCCAAGTGTTCTTCTGGTGTTCCATGTCCTTCATATCTCTGTAGTGGGTTGCTTCCTTGTTCTGCCCCAAATATGATGCACAGTAATCGCTTACATCGGTACCATTCCTTTATTGTCTCTTTGTGTGCACCCCACCATCTTGCATGTGTTTCCTTGAGTGTTATGTCTAGAGATAAGAGCATGTGATTTTATAACACTTCATCTTTGTATCTTGTGAGTAATTCCTCTAAGTCGTTCACCCCATGAAAGATGGGAGGTTCTCTTATCTCTGTACCTACCCATCTTATTGCGCGGTCTATTCTTGCGCACCTTCTTGTGGAGACTTCATGTAATCTCTGCTACCAATTCTCTAGCCCTGTATCTGAGTCTGACGTGCATGATGTGATACTTCTCCAAATGAGTACCCCATCCACAGATGGATTCACATAATATTCTTCTCACAAAATGGTTCTATATAACTGGTTAATTTACTCTAGGTCTAAACAAGTGGGTTCTACAAACCTTTCTCCTTCTCATGGATCCAATGGTGCAATGACTATGTACTCTCCTAACTCGAAAGTCATCTTCCTCGTATTTAGATTGATTATGGCCTGATTATCAAATGTCCAATCCAAGCCAAGAAATTTCGGATAAGGTGTTGTGCCATCCACTATTTATATTACTTTGAAATCGACTTTAGTGTGCACTCCATCTAGATCTACTTTCACACCCTTTAACCTTCCAAATGGCACAACCCTGTATCAATTTACTAGTTTTAGTTGAATGGGTGAATATCCTAATGTGGGCTCTCCCATACATTGTCATGTCTTCTTGGGTAGTATGTTCACTTCGGAGCCTAAATCCAATATGATATCCCCCATGTTGAAATATCCAATATTGGTGTTCAATCTAAATTGTCTGCTTGTTCTCCTCCTCGTATGCAAATGATTAATTTTTTTTTGTTCGAGCTTTCCCTCTACTTATGTGCTACATCTTTCTAACATATTTTGTAACACTTTAGCAGATGATGGATCATTTAGTAGTTTAACACGGGATTGTAGAAAAGCCTTTATGGTACTTAATTGTCCTATAGGTTGTGCTTCATTAGTGTGATCCAACAATGAAGGCACCTCGTACGTTGGTATGTTCTGAGTATATTGTGTAGTTGATGTAGATGCAATGTCTGGCTTCAAGAATTCTTTTCTGGCTTTCTTGAAAATCTCCTTTTCGTTTTGCACATCAAACTGCTTCTGTGGTTCAACGTTCTTCTTTACCCATTAGTGTTGTGTTGGATTTTGGCTTACTACATCATCTCATGTCTTAGCTCCTTTGCGCGTAACTATGTTGATATTTCTTCCATCATCCCTTGCTTTTGTAGAAATCTATTGAACATTCTGATTGTTCTGATTTCTCTTTTCCTCGATCTTCCCCGATAGTGTTGGACAATTTTTTCTGTCATGGTTGGATGCACGAAAATACATACATGTTGCAGGTGGAAGTGGACATTCTCTTGCATAGTGTCTTGGTTTTTTATAGTTATGGCATACCACTGGTCCTCTTCCTCTTCCAAAGCCTCCTCTACCTCAGCCTCCACCTCTGTAGCCATCTCAATCTCCTTGTGCTGCATTGCACTATGGCATCTGGTTATACTACGTGTGATTATACTGTGGTTGTGAAGTATTGTACTGCGGTTGTGCAGTGTTATATTGTTGTGGTGCAGTGTTATATGGGGTTGATACTTGTTTATATTGTGGCATAGCTTTCCCTGTCATCATCTTTGCCTACACCCTATAGGTGTCTGATGTTCTTTCCCTCATCAGATCCATTGTCCTGCAATCTTTGTCATCATGGATTACTGAGTTGCAAAAGTTGCAATATAAACTCTTAGGCACTAAATGGTATTTATGCATCATTGGACAATGATATGGATCATGCCCCTGTGTCTTACAAATCTCATGCCATAGTGCTCTTGATGACAAAGGGTTTGGCAATCTCATTTCCATGTACTACATGAATGTTGGGCATTCATTCTTGTGGTGTCCTTCTGTCCTACATGTGGTACACCAAAAAACTTCTATTTTGTCCTTACTCTTGTTTTGGTTTAATTGAAATGTTAGATTCTTCAAGTCTTCCTCGAGCTCCTCTATTGATGGATCTGTCTTATAATATTGGTTCTCTTCTAGTTGCAAGGTTGCCTGCAGAGCCTTTGCTTGGGTCTGAAACTTTTGTTGTCTCAAGGGGTATTTCAAATGTGGTAGTAGTGAATTCACAAACATATGCTTATGTTTCATATCTGTCATGACATGCTTCAACTTTCCCTTCAATTGTTTGAATCTCTGGTCTATCTCCCAAACAGATTCTCTTGGTTTCTGCCTAATCTCTATCATCTCATTCATGTATTGATCCTCTGAGCTAGGATTATGGAATTTATTGGTAGCTTCTTGATATCCCCAATTGTTCTGGTTGTTCCTGGTGAAATGTTTGCAGCTAAGCTCATGTACCAATAGAATGTGTAGCTCTTAGTGTGATGGATAACTGTGCAAGTTTGGTATCCTCATCTGTGATCTCCTTTGCTTCCTAGATCTTTTCACAGAAAAACAAGTTCTTCTCAAGGTCCTCTGACGCCTCTCCCTTGAATTCTGGTAACCTGATGGTGGGATCATGTCATGCCATCTTGAATGTTGAACTACTACCTCGACGTAGTGTAGATCATTGAATACTGCTTCCTAAACTGGCTCCCTCGATTGTTTCTCCATGTGTAGATGTACTTCATGTTATGTTTCTTCCACTAAAATTCGGTTGTCTAAATGGTGGTGTTCTCTCTGGTGTATTAGTCGCACATGGGTTTATGGGTTCCACACTAACACTAATATGGATAGGAGTTTTGCCTCCAATTTCTGCTCTTGGACCTCTTGTCTTCCTTTCATATGTTGCACGTAGTATTTCCTCAATCTGCTCCATAGCTCGAAGATCCTCTCCCTCTTCTTCATCACTATCCAAGACTTCCCTCATGGCTATGGCTCTCTTCTTATTGTTTGTCTTATATTGGTAGGGTACTCCACTGCGTGTTCTTCTAGTTTTTCCATGATATTCTTGATCATGTCTTCCTCCATCATGATTGGATCCAAGGCCTCCTCCTTCTTTCCTTTATCCATCTCTTCCTCCATTTCTCCATCTCTTGTAAGTGCTTCCCCCCTTCCCCCATGCATGCAGGGAAGTTTAGTTGTCTGAGGCCATTGTCATTACACCTTTGTTATAAAGTAACATCTTGATGGAAGTGTAAATCGATCCGATATACCTACCTTGAGGTCCCTTCAGGAACTCTTGCTTTTCTACACTGTAAGACTTCACAATATCTACTTTAAATTCTGTGATAAATCCTGCAACACTATTGTCTAACCTTAAATCTACTACACGCGTAAACTTATTGTCAACTTGTTACAACTGCATGATCTCAACAAGATTCCATTCTAGTTGTCAGATCCTATTTGTAGGGTGGTTGTCTTTCAACCTCAATATCCACTCCTACAACACATGCGAGAAATCACAGAAAAATACTTCATGCAAGTCATTGAATACGTACTTGTCCAAATATTTGCATGGTGTTAACTTCGAGTTTTTGTTACCTTTATGCACAACTTCCGTCTCCTTTGTTTTCAACCATCTCTCAATCTTTGCCTTCGTTGGGTTCCACAATCTCAACATCCCCTTTTATATTCTCATTCTTTTAACGTTATGTCATCAGATCTTCACGACTCTTCAACATATCTCATTCACTCAATCCCTTTCTATTCCAACCGAAAATAGAACCATTTTTTGGCTTCTACTTCGTCCTGGATATCATTCTTGGGCTGACCCAGGTTCATGTCTTGCTATGGTTTCCAAAAAAACCCTCCTTAAAACTATTGACCCTCCTGGTAACCCAGAAGACAACACAACGCACAAGATGCACTACCCAAACTCACCTGAGATAGTTCTTTGGGGTGGCTGCAATGATAAAGTGCTTGCAACCTAGGAATGAATGGGAATGTGTGATTTCACCCTTTGTGATCTTCATTCATTTACTAGCTCATACCTATAGATTTATTATACTTTCATTCTTACTCATGCATGTAAAATATTATATCTAATTAATTCATTCATTCATTTATCTAAGATCTAATCATCAACACCAAGAAGATACATAACATTCAGTCACATAATGCAGTTCTACAGTGGTTCACCCCTCCTGGGCTACATCCCCAAAGATTTGGCTGTTCCTCTCTTTTATTATCTTTGGTCCAAAACTATGGCACCATGCGCATTACAACTCTTCATCAAAACAGGCCGAGATCTTACAATGAGGTGGACTAGATCATACCAGGTTCCTCAGCCTGTAATCTAACCCTGAATATCTACCCTCATCCCTCTCCTCAGCTCAACAACTTATGAAAATATATCAGAGTAACAATCTGACACAATGAAAATAAACATGACCTCCCACTCTAAACCTCCGAACAACAAAACTCTTGACCGAGAATAATATAATCAAACCCCTTACCTATACCTCTTAGGTACTTATTTATACATATTTTCGGTTTGACAACCATTACATTCTCTTACCAAAAACATAACCCTATCCTGGCTAGGTCTTCTTGTACGCGTGCCTCGCATGCCTTCCTCTTTTTCAAGAGTGTCTATTTTACACATGTTGTTTTTCTTGCATGTGCAATTGCCTTACACGTGTTGATCCTTCTGCATGTGCATCTGCCTCCCACGTCGTGCTTTTCCCTCAAAGTTGGCATGTGCTCAACAACATGCATGGGAATTTCCTTAAACTGAACACTCTGGTCAATGATGAGCTTATCCGTTGAGGGATCTATCAACCTATAATCCTTCACATCTCCAAGATATCCCACAGATGCATATTATGCTCCGAGGATCTAATTCCTTCCTCTTTTTTGAGGGTACATAGGCCCATGTGCATGATCCAAAGATTCATAAGTGGGTGACTTCCTGTTTGAATCCGCTCTAAGCCTTAATAGGTGTCGTGTCCTTCATGAACCTGTGAGGAGATTTGTTTTGTATGTGATTAGCACATTTAAGTTCTTCAACCCAGATAGTGGAGGGAAGGGACTTTGCATTCAACATGCAACTGACCATCTCTTTGAGAGATTCGTTCTTCCTCTCGGCTACCCTGTTATGCTGTGGAATGTATGGTACTGTGTGATGTAACTATATTTCTGCCTTGTCATAGAGATGTTGTATATCCCATTTTATATACTCCCCTCGCCCATTATTTGTGTGGAGGGATTTGATCTTGTTCACAAACAATGTCTCTTCATGCACTTTGAAATATTTTAGATGCTAAAAAACTTCGGACTTCTACCTACAAAATATACCCAAGTGTGCCTTGAGTAATCATCGATGAATGTCAACACATACCTCACCTTGATGATGGAAGGATCTGGAAAAGAGCCCATAAGGCCACTGTGGACAAGCTCTAAGAGAGAGGAGGCCCTCCAATCCTTCCCTTTCTCAAACTTCTCTTGATGATGTTTTCCAAGAATGCATCCTTCACAAAATCCTTCGAAAAAGTGTATGTCGGGAAAGCCTTTGACCATTCCTTGTTTTTTGAGTTGTTGCATGTACTTGAAATTTAGATGACCAAATATCCCATGCCAGATTCTACTATCATCATCAACATGAGTAAATGTAGGTTTCAATTTAGAAATAAAGTTAGAAAATGTATACACTCGAGACTGGTGATTTACCTCACCAACAACAATTTGGATTTGTCATGCATGTCATATATGGTCATGCAATCTGGTCTAAATTCCACTCTTTTTCTTGTGCATGTATGTGTTATCTAATAAGCAGATATTATATTCATGAAAATTTTTGGAACATGCAAGACATTCTTGAAACTTCCATGTTGGATATCTACTCTCCCTTGTCCTACGACCTCCACTGGAGTATCATCACCCATGAGAATGGGAGGACCAGTACATGCAGTTAAAGATGATAAAATATCTAGTGTGGCTTTCATGTCATGGGATGCCTCTGAATCCAGGATCCATGCATCAGGAGAAGAATTAATAACAATCAAAGCATGAGAATTACCTTGGTTTTATTGCGCTTTGTCTCCTAAATTCTTCTTGGCATTCTCGAGAATGCAATCTTTGAGGTTGTTCTACTAGAGTGTTTGTTCCATGAGGTCTTTTTTTTTTCATGCATGATGATTCAGGTGGTATCCGTGACTGCAATAACAACACTTTGTATTTCCTTTATTTCCCTTTCCACCTTTGGAGTTGGAGGATTCATCAGAGGGCTTGAAATTTCCTTCCTTTCTTTCCTCATGATCCTTCTTCCCTTTTCCATTCTATTTGGTCTTTGGATTGGATTTGTAGCTTTCATGCACAGTTAGTGCATGCACTTTGGAGCTCTTGATTGCTCCCACTTTGACGAGCTTGTCTTTCTCATGCATTAGGGACTCAATTAACAAATCCGGTGATGGCATTTTCCAGGTTTCTCGCAATGTGAACCTCACTGTATGGAATGTTGAGACAAATACTGCATACTCTAGACCAAGTTTTGACAAAATGGAAAGGATCATTTGTTTTTCTTGCGTAGATTTGTCAACATTGCATGCCTTTATAACAAGAAGGAGTCACTTGAACTTTGTGAAGAATACCTAGATATTATAAAAGCTTCTTGGATCATATGAATTCAACTCAATATCGAGAATTTGGCCTCTCATCTCATCTTGTTTTCCAAAGAGACCTTCGAGAGTGGTCCAAATATCATTTGGAATAGCACAAGATTCAATATGAAACAATAGCTCAAGAGAAATTGACATGCAAATGAGACTGAAGGCCTCATCCATGCAGTTGAAGTACTTGAATTTATTGATTGTTGATGTTGATTTAGTCTATGTATCCATTTTTATTTAGTAAAATCCACTACCTCGAAGCTGAAGTGCAATCTTTAGCTTCCACTTGAAATTGTGTGGTGTAAGAAGAACTGGCGGCATAAATTTTATTATTTCTATTTGCTTCAATCTTCTATACTTGCAAATGAGTTCCTGTGCACCTTGGTCCTAGAAAAATGGGGGCTCTGATACTGCTCCAGGTGGATATTGGTGGCCACCCGTCTATTCCACTTGGATCCCCCACCATTGTTTCTTCCAGTTTTTTAGTTTCCTTAATTGTAGCACAATTTACTATTTTTGGCAATTTTTCGGGTCCTGAACTTCCAGAGCCATTTTGAGGCCCTAAACGACGTTTTTTGGGCATGGTTTCATATTGCCATGTTTTATGCCAACAACTGTAGTCATCGGACAGATCTTTCTAACGATGTATCATATGCACCAAACAAAGATAGTATGCCAAAGTTACAACCCCGAGAAATTGATGTACCAATTTACCCCAACGGGGCCCATATTCTGGCGTTTCATCTCCTAGGGTTAGGTTTTGTGGATGTTTAGGGTTTCCATTGTTTCTCAATAATAGATATGCCTTTGAGCCTCATTGGAACACAGAGTTCAGAAGCCTGTAGCCGCCGCATCTCTTCTTAGAGATAAGCTACCAGTGCCCTAGCTAGTTTATTTCTATTATGTTTGTAAACAAATTTCAGTTCTTTGATATTAATGAAATGAAGTGTTATTTTTGTTGCATCTTTGTATTCATGGTTATTTGTGTATTCTATTCGGTTGCTGCATAAATCCAGATCAGTGGTATCAGAGTGGTCTTCTCTTTCTCGATCCTTCTTTACATGTCCCCAACGAGGTCGGGGTATAAGGAGTTAGGGCTCGATCTGGTTGAACCTTTGCAAGATCAACCTCGCAAACCCTGACGACCGCCCATGGGGGACGAAAAGAAATATGAGGGAGCAAGAGATCCTATCAAAATATTTCTCGACGAGGCCCTTGAAAAACAAAGGAACACGACGATGGATAACTTATCCCAGATCCTTCTACGATTGTCCACTGGTGACACATCTGCATCCAATAGTCACTCTAGAGGCGCAACCCCTTTTAAGGTACAAGTAAACTTTGACATTCCCATATTTGATGGTCAAATAAATGCACACACCGTAGATAGATGGTTGAATCTATTAGAAGGATATTTCTCGGTTCATGACTTTTTCGACCAGGAGAAGATTATTTTTTCATTGCTCAAAGTTGCCCCCATGTCAAGGACTGGTGGGAAACCTACTATGAGAAAAAGGACGAGGAGTAACTCTCCATGTTCTCGGTTGTGCCCACTTGGAATTATTTCTGAGATGTCATCAAGGAACAATATTATCCCATGGGGAGCTATGAGGACAAGTACATACAATGGACTATGCTGCGGTAGTAAAGGGATCAAGATGTGCATGAACTAACGAATCTACTCCATACCCTGCACACAAAGTTGGGTATCAAATATTCAGAGAAAAATTTGGTGTTGAAGTACCATAGTTGTCTACACAGATACACTTAGGAGGAAATAAAGTTCCTTGATATCTCCTCACTTAGTACAACATACTGGTATGCTACCAATATTGAGCATAAATTCAAATAGAAGAACCGAGACTTTGGATCTACAAATCAAAAGAAAGCGAAAGGTTCCCCCAAACCGCAGATCAAAGGACAAAGCCAAGGCATGGAAACTCAAGACAACCTTTCAAATCCACAAGAAAAGAACAACACCGTGAAGCCGAAGAAGGACATAGGAAAGTGGTGTGAGTTCCATAAGAGTTCCACCCACAACACGAGTTTCAAGCCAAACAATCACTAGTGTCCAAGATGAGGGATTTTGAATCAGATGCATTGGGTGAATGACTTAGAGGTTTTTCTCTATGCTGAAGTGCTTCGGAACTCTCGTAGATTTTATCATAGATTTTGGGGATATCCTTAGTGGACACAACACAAATAATTACCTTGAGATAAACAGAATCACATGAAACTTGATAGGATGATTATTTTGGTCTTGATTATCTTATGCAGTTTTGAGCTCAGTTTCAGGAGAAGTTTACTGAAAATCCCTCTCGAGATAGTCAGATTTTTGGTCTTGAAGAGATTTTCGTTTTAGTATCGAGATCCTACTCTGGTGTTTCACGAAGCTAAGACTATTGACTCCATTTCCCAATGAAGTCACTTGATATGCAAGTTCTTCTCACCCCACAAGGAGACGAGATCCCTAGATGGAGACTAAATGTTGACACAAAGTTTAATTTTCTTTCTATGTTATAAAAAAAAACAAAAAAACAAAGGCTTAATTTTTCCTAAGTCATGGAGCCACCCTAAATCAAAGAGAAATCTGAGCTTTGTTCCTTTTGGGTTTTCGGGATTCGGCTTTTCCCGAAGCGTGAGTCTCAACCTTTCCTTTTTCGCAATGCCGGTATCCTGAAAAGTTTTTTATATGTAAAGGAAGAGTTTAAAAGGGGGGGGAAACGAAGGTTACCTTTCCCATTGCTTTCCATGAAGTACTCTTTAAACCTGTAATTACTTAAATTGTCAAAAATAATTATCTTTCCCTTAATCTTTCGCATTTCACGTTTTTCTCAATGCTGAAGTGCTTCAGAACTCTTAACCCTCAGACTCCCAATCCTTATTTTACCGAAAATTTAAAAGGTTAATTAATTATCAACCTAGTTTTATTTAAGCCCTAATACATATCTTAGCACCTCACTAATCTCTTTGCAATTTCGCGACTCAGGGATTGCTTGTGACTTATCCCTCGACAATAGGATCCCCGAAGTTATGAAATGCGAAATCGTGTTTATCTCTAAATAGGGTTTAAGTTTCAGGTTAATTCTTTTTAAAACAAGGTTAATGACAATTAATCCACCTTTCGCATTTCAAAAATTGAGGAGGGCAGTGTTTTTCGAAACTTCACTTTTGAAATTTCCGAGATATGGCAGTATTGATAATGGATAAGTGGAGATATTTTTTTCGACATGAAAGCGTATCTCCAGGTATATCTTTCCATTAAAAGATAATTTATTTTTCGATGTCTGCATCTGTACACTCATTTAAATGTGAAATCAAAGGTTGATAACTCTTATTTTTCAAACTTCATCAATTATCCCTTACATATGCAGCTATTCACACTTTCCTGGTTTTAAACACATTTCTCTATGAACAGATCTTTGATATAGCACAGATTTCATGGGACCTAAGAAGGCACCCAGGAAAAGAAAAGAGGTCGCAGAAGGATCGAGTCTAGACAAGGACATCATATGTGATACAACACCGCATGCCATCGATTCCATAAAATCCTGGAGACAGATCTTCGAGACTCTGGATTACGAAATAAAAAATTTCCCCCATGACACCGACAACAAGCTTTGGGATATAGCGGAGTCTGGGCTCCACAAAATAGCTGCGCGGCCACGACTCACGACCTATAATGACATGATTAGTTGGGCCTTAGAGTGAACTAATGTAAAGACAAGGAGCATTCTGGATAGTCGAGGGGTCGTTATTGGCTCTTTCAGACCAGAACATGTACAAGTAATGTATAAATTACCTCTCAGTCCCAAGTATGTTTATAATCAAGATTTTGTAAGTAATTTTTAGAGGAAAGAATGTAAACCTATCCTGACATCATCAAAGAATGGTGGAGAAACAAGGGAAAGTTCAGGGCTGACACCCATGGTGTTTACGCCACGACCTCGTTGAATGAATATATGATTTACGTAGCAATGATGTTGTGTACACTTTTCGGTAAGAAAAGTCCCACCCATTTCCCTGCAGAATGGGTACCTCTTTTACATGAAGCAGCAAAGGGTTACAGTTTTAATTGGGATAATATTTTATCTGATAACATGGCAAAGGAGTTCATGGACTATCAGATTGCTAGAGAAAAGGGCTGACCGGTATCTTTTTACATGTTGGCGTACCTCATGGAAGCTATATGCTTCTCAACTCCTTTTCGTTTGATGAATTGGAGTTGGAATCTGACTTACCCATACCCAATTTGTCATTTCGTGGTAATACCACTACACCAAATGTTGTACGACTGTTTGCCTCCCTGCATTTCAGAATTGGTCGCAAGAAATCTCAGGACAATCGTCAACTGGTTCATAGAAGAGAATTTTTCGTACATTAGATTTTTCAGGTGCTCGATTCCTCCACATGCCCTTCCGAAATTCCTCCCTGACAGACTAGTATGCAGGGAGGTGGATCACTAAATTGTCACAGGTGGAATAGGGATAGAATTGAAAATGGCTCAAAAAAAATTTTGGCCAACTTTTCCCGTTTAGATTGGAAAATTCTCATTGCTCAACTTAGGTCATGCCAAAGTTGAAGCAGTGGCATTGGAAGAAGTTAAATTGATAAACCTCGAGCATAGGAAGCATGATCCTTACCATTTAGTGGGAAAACACATGTCCCACTGTAACATGAAGGCTTATGAGCACGAAGAGTCCCCTTGTGACGACCTGTTCAAGGGAACTAAGACCTATGAGGAGTTATTACAAAGAGTGTAGGCACTGTCGTCTGACTTGCAAATTAGCTTCCAAACCTTCCAGAGGCACATATGAAGTGGTCTCCCCAAAGTGCTGCAGGGAGAAGCAATCGCCCTTCCTGAGGAACAAGGAGATGCTCCTTCGGGTTTCCGGCAAGAAGAGCAAGGTAAAGCCAATCCTGAAGATTTTCCTTAGGAGACTAAAGGCTCTTCACAAAATGAAGAGTCCTTATAGATAGAAGATCTGGAGACAGAAATAGAGAGGAGGCCCATGACACCTCCCGAAATTGGTAGGTCCACCCCTCCTTCATCACCTACTGTTGATATCGTTATACCTGAGATTGTGGGAGAAACAAGGTCTACACTTAGCCCCTAGTCTCAACACTTAGCCCCTTTCCCACCTTCCAGCCCCTAATTCCTTGCCTTCTCTGTGGAAGCTCAGTCCCCCTTCACTCATTCATCGTGGTTGGTCTGCACCTGGCGGTGTTTACAATTTTATTAAATGTTCTGCATACTTACAAGTACAAAATCAAGCCCTTGGCCTCCAACCCTTAGGCTCTCTAGCCTAACAATCACATAAGCCACCAACTTATAAAAACTTGGCTCACCAGCCTATAAAACATAATTACAATTTCTTTCAGAACATGGTTTGCAACGGGGCTCGGCATTGGGGACACTACAGTCGCTCTAAGAAGTCCCTTATGGTCGAGTTGAAGGCTTCTGAGTAAGAGGCTGATTCTAATTCTGAGTCAAATCTTGAAGGAGGGAAGCATATTATTGATGTTGAACCTAGTGCCATTGTTGCTACCACCAAAGTCCGACCAAGTGAACCAGAAGAACCATAGGAAGGGGAACCCCTCTTTCACTCATAGATGTGGATCAAGGGGCGCTCCAATTCATTTCATTGTCGACAACGGTAGTAAAAATAACCTGATTTCAACAGAGGTCGTCAAGTGACTAGACCTTCCTATGACATTGCACCTGCAACCCTACACCATCAGCTGGCTTCACCAAGGAAGATAACTTTGTGTCATCCAGCGGTGTCATCTTCCCTATGACATCAAGACTTTCAAAGATGAGGTACTGTGTGATATTTCTCCCCTTGAAGTTTGTGATGTTCTTTTAGGACAACCATATTTGTGGAAGCGTCATGTTGTGTATGAGTCTAGACCCTATAGTTTTATTATTACTTTGGGTAGACAATTGTATAGGATACCAAAGGTAGCGTTGTCTACTTCTATTTATTTAATCTCTGCTAAGAAATGTAGTAAGGTCATTTCAAAGACCGAGAAGTTTGTCTTCTTTGTGATCTATGCTCACAGTAAGAAGAAGGTTGTCGCCACATCCGTGGCCTTTACACAATGCCTCTCTTTACAGCATAAGCAAGTGGACAGGATCGTGGAAGAATACAGAGACATGTTCGCCTCACCTACAGAGGTACTGACACATTGCCAAGTCAAGAATCCAATTGATATGACCCCCAGCACACCTTTACCTAATGGACCAGTCTATCGACACTCGTTGATGGAGAATGACGAAATCAAGCGTGATATCCAAAAGCTTCTTCAAAAGGGGCACATGAGACCCAACTCCTCCCCTTGCGGAATCCCGATTGTACTGGTGCAAAAGAAGGATGGGACTTGGTGACTCTGCATTGATTACAAAGCCTTAAAAAAATCACAGTCAGGAATCGCTACCCCATTCCCAGGATTGATGACCTTCTTGACCAACTCAAGGGGGTAAAGTTCTTCAACAAGATTGACCTAAAGTCTGGATAACACCAGGTTCCCATTGAACCGACTGATGTATGGAAGACAACCTTCAAGTCTAAAGAATGACTCTATGAATGGCTAGTCATGCCCTTTGGCTTAACAAATGCACCAACCACTTTCATGAGGTTGATGGATGATGTATTGAAACCCTTCACCAACTCCTTTGTGGTAGTATATTTGGATGACATCCTCATCTTCAAAATAATGTGGGAGAAGCACATGTGGCATATTCAACAGGTTTTGAGCACTCTGCAGCAACACAAGCTTTATGCCAACTTGGAAAAATGCTCTTTTGGCACGAACATGGTTCAATACTTGGGCTACATTGTTGATGAACATGGGGTACATGTTGATACAGCTAAAATCCAAGTCATTCGTTACTAGACAACCCCGACCACACAGATCGAGCTTCAGAGATTTTTGGGACTAGCCAACTTCTACCGATGGTTCATGTTGAGATTCTCCCATATTGCATGGGCCCTAAACCAAGTGACCAAGGGTAGTGGTAGGGCCAAGTTCGTGTGGGGGAAGGAGAAGCAACGAGCATTCGAGGGTCTGGGATTCCAACCCTTGGGACCCATTGATGTTTCACTTCCTCTTGCCACCGCATAGACAAACTCTTCCCCTGATCAATCTGTGATCGACAAAGCCACGATATTCATTGAGCAGATTCAACACAGCTGCCAACAGGTCCATAAAATTTTGCAGAAATCCAATGCTAAGTACAAGAAGCGCCATGATCAACATAAGGTACCACACAAGTTTCAGGTTGGCAACAAAGTCTAGTTACATTTGCAGAAGGAGCATCTCACTGAGCCCCATCAGAAGCTTTTCCCACTTCATTATGGGCCTTACACTATCACCAAGGTTGTGGGTAGCATTTCTTTTGAGCTCAATACTCCACCCTTCCTTGGTTTGCATCCAGTATTCAATGTGGACATCCTTCGGCCATATTTTCCACCATTATGGGACACCTCCAAGATTGTCGAACAACTGACACCAATAGAGCTCAACCTCGACTACATGGAACAAGCATCCATTGACTAGATAGTGGACACACAGGTCAAGGGCACTCACCAGCAGCAGATCCATCATTATCGGGTTGCGAAGGCAGGGCAACTCTTACACCAAGGCAAGTGGCTCACCTGGGGCCAAATCCAGCAAAAGTTTCCTCACCTGATGGGGGAACTCAATGAAATGGAAACCATTGTTTCCTAAGGGGGAAGGATTGATCCAAGTGGATATTGGTGGCCACCCACTTATTCCAACTGGCTCCGTGTGTTTGTTTTTGTTCAACACGTTCTTCTGTACTGCTTTGTAATTGTGGGTTCTACACTTCTGGGGTTTTCTGTAGCCCCACACATCCTCGAGGTGGATACTGGTGACCTCTCACCTAATCCAAGTGGATTATTTTATATGTTTTCATGTCAACACATCTTGTTGTACTTCCAGGACCGTTTTGGGGCCCTAAACGTTGTTTTTTGGCTTGCCACAGTCAAACTGTAGATGAAGTCAGAGTTTGACAGAAGAATGTGTAGTTCTCTTAAATAACTTTCCAACGAGATATCACGCGCATAAAATGGAGGCCGTATGCAAAAGTTACGACCTTGGGAAGTTGAGGTAACAAATTACACCAACTTACCCATAGGGCCCACATGACTTTTGGCGTTTCACCTTATAGGGTTAGGTTTTTGGATGTTTATGGTTTTGGCATTCATGAGTAATATCAAAAATGCCTCTGGAGCCTCATTGTAATCCATTATGATCAGACAGATGCGCGTAGCAGCCACATCTTTTCTCAGAAATAACTACCATTATTCGAGCAAGTGTTTCAGTTCTATAGTTTTACAGTTTCATCGTATTTCATTATTTAATAGAAGATATTGTTCACTGGATATTTGTGTTATTCTTCATATCTCTGTGTTTATTGTATTCAGTTTGTTAATCAGTTTGTTTCGCTCCTAAATCTGGATCAAACAACCCCTAATTGAGAGTAATTTTCTCATTTTTTTTTAAATTGATAAGCATTTAAATTCTAAGAATTAAATAAATTCTAGAGCAAATGGTTTTAACTAATGCAATGGTTTTACAAGGTCCATATGTACACATTACATCATTTTAGAGATATAGGGGCATCAATAAACTGAAAAAAAATAATTATTTTTTACTTCAAAATGATAGTGTAGTTTTTAATGTATTTGTTTGACTAGTAGAAAAATGGGGAAATATTGTGCTATGAACATTTTGGTTAGTTCATGGTTTCACTTGGCTAAATACAATATGACTAAAATCAAGTGATTATGGAAAATGATGAATAATGTGGATGTTTTTGGATGAAACTACTTAAATGTATATAGTTGAACAAAATTAGGCTAATAACAAGTAGGTACTTCCAAGCAAGAGTCTACATTTTGGATTTGAAGCATGCTTTAGTCAATAATGCCCTTAAGTAGTAAATCAAACCCTAAACCATAAGCTAATGGTTCCATCTCAAGGGTATGTCTCAGGGTTTGGAGCCTCCTTCACTTCCAATTTCCCTTAGAAGTGGGTTGTTCAAGACATAATACATTGGATTTTAGCCCCAATTTCCCTTAAAAGTGGGTTGTTCAAGGCATAATACATTGGATTTTAGCCTTGATGCATGTTTTGGGTAAGGAAATTTTTCCCGGGTATACCAAACCATGGATTATGTTATTACCCTTCCTTTCACTAATACGATAAGGAACAATATTGAATATTGATTAATATGGTTTAAATTGAAAGACAAAGGTGATAAAAAAACATATAAAGAACAAAGAACAAACTACTACAAAATAATGGATGCCATTGAGTAATGGAATAGAAATTTTATATATTGAATACTTACATAATTAAAAGCCTTCTTGCAAAATTTAAGGTAAAGGGTTACATAAAAGTTAATGGAGGGTAATGAAAAGCTAAGAATAAGGTAAAGGGTTACATAAGTTAATGGAGGGTAATGAAAAGCTAAGAAATTAAATTAAAGTTATAAGTTATAGAGAAGAAAATAAAAATAACCATTATAATTGATAATGTAAATGATAGTAAAAGCTTGAATTATTTTGTCGTAATAGTGTATAACATTTCAAGTTTTATATTAGAAATTTGATATGGCCTTATAATTGGTTTGAGATAAAAATGAAGTCATGTAATTAAGTTAAGATTTGGTTAAAAGTTTTATTTTTTGGGTTTTTGGGGAGATGTAAATTTAAATAAAATTGTTATTTTTTGGTGTTTAAATTGCATTTCTGAATGCATAAATGGATTCAGTATACTGAAAAATCCACACTTAGATTATACAAACTTAACCACTCAAATTCACAAATACAACTATTCCTCAATTGATTTAAGACAAAATCAAATTTAAAAAATAAAAAATAAATAAAACTTTTAAAAAGTACAATGGAACGCTCATTTTTTTTTTATCGCGGATTCGCCCCACTTCATTTCCACTTCCACTCCAACTACAGACAATGGCCGTCATTCATTTATTTCTGTCCCCTCGATCATCGATCCACGAGTATAACAAGCATATTTCTGAGGCATTTTCTTTAATGACCGGACTACATCCTCTGTATATTACAATCCGTGCATGAAAATGTTTCAACCTTTAGGAAATTTGAAACCATTTATGGTATGGAATTCAACTTTAGTTTTAATGCTCTGCAGTCTTTGTGGACCTTCGGTAAATCAGAGTCTACTTTCAACACGTATATCTACAAGTGCACACATGCATTAGTTGGCTTCTGTTTTAAAGTGGGTTTCATATGGAGAACATTTAATTTGATAATTTTTTGAATGTGAAACTTTATCCTCCATTATTCTCCCATTATTCAATAATGATGCTACCCACCCATACTGTGTTAAATTGTGCTGTCTTTGACTATACCTTTTCATCTTCTTAAATAGCTCATAACCAACCAACATCCTTTTAACAATTAGCATGAGCGGCGGTTAGGTTAAGAGCATATTAAATTGTTTTATTGAAACTTATTCATGTTATTGTTTGGAATGGAATATTTATGCAAGAATTGTTTGGATGAAATATTTATGTAATATTTGTACATACTAACTTCACAAGCATGGGATATGCAATCAGTTTTACCATAACAGCCACAATATCACCAGCAAAATGAA
>JZKD02S2026072.1:24625-39898 GCA_000966675.3 Picea glauca
TAATGAATAAATGTTGAATGCTAATTGATGAGTTTTTGTGCAAGAGGGAAGTTTTGGGAAAAGGATCCCCACACTCATTCACCCCCCCCTCTAAGTGTGGTAGGTGTGTCCAACAAATTCATCATTTCTTTGAAGCACTTACTTCGCTCAATCCAAAACACTCGACGCACCTATCAAGAAACTGCACCAAAATTTTGGACGGTTTTGTCGTATCCT
This sequence comes from Picea glauca, assembly GCA_000966675.3. Classification (NCBI taxonomy): domain Eukaryota; kingdom Viridiplantae; phylum Streptophyta; class Pinopsida; order Pinales; family Pinaceae; genus Picea; species Picea glauca. The sequence continues at coordinate 24,842 of JZKD02S2026072.1, forward strand.
TTGCTTCAAACACATACATCTGAATTTGGGGCAGCCTATCTTCAATCTTTCCGTTTTAAAACTTTGTCGACTGCAACTGTAGATTCAGCCTTATTATCCACTTATCCATTTGGGTGATGTCAAGTTGTTTCAATTGTGAAATCTCGAGTTGGGCTTCATTCCAGATATCCTTGATATGCAGTTGATGCCTTACAACCTTGATCTATCCTAATATCCCAAGATAATCACCTTTAACAATGCCCAGTGTTTTTGTATCTAGCTGATCAAACACTTCTTCATATTATTTCTTAACTTCTCTTGTCATTTTCCTTCTTTTGACAATATTGGTCTCCCATGTTTTTAATATGATGTCTCCCTTCATCTGTTCTTCTACAAACAACTTTGGGATTGCTGGTACTTCCTCTCTAGCCAAAAATGCTACTGCCTTTTGAAAAGAAGTGTGAGCTGCTATAGCCTCTTTTTCCTTGAAAGCAATGTTATCCAGTGAGTGGCTTATTTCCAGGAAGTAGTTTTGAATGATTTCTATTTTAGAAAGCATGTTTTGTTGTTCTGCTTGTAGTTTCTCATGCACCTCTAGTGCTTGGGCTTGAAATGATGTTATATTCATGACTTGTCCTTCAATGGAATTCAACTCAGCCTATAGATGTCTCACTAATTCTTCTTGTTGAATAACCTATACTTGACTCATTTGCATCTGCTTGTTCGCTTCATCTAAACTAGACTTCAACAATTGCATTTCTTGTTTTTCAGCAGTTCTGGCGTGTTCAGCTCTTTGATTTGCCTCCTCTTGAATATTATTTTATGTGTACCTTATTTGGTCCTTCAATTGAGCTATCATTTGATTTTTCTATTTCAACCTTGTTTTCAGAGAGTCAACTGAGAATAAATTGGTCGTTTCCAAAGCTCCCATAGAGCCTGCTACTTCTGTGGTGAAATCTTCCTCTTCTAGGTTCTGTCCATCTATGAGCACTCCGTGTTTCTTCACCATTGTGCCTTCTCTCAAATGCATTTCCTGTTTTACTACAACCTTCCTCTTCTTACTGAAAAAGTAGTCAGAGGAAGGTATCTCTTCTCTAGAGATAGGAGTAAGGTCACTTACATATATGACTTCCAAATGGGCGAGTCCCAAAAGTTGATTGTAAAGAAGTTAATGATGAAATAGTGTTGCCCAATTCTGAAGAATGAGTTTCTCCTACTATTTTGGGGATATCAACAGGAATAGTTGATGATAGAAGAGGAATCATTTGATTCGACTTTGAAGGTGTCTCGAGCCTAACTTATGTTTCAGACTTTGGGTGCTCTGTTTGTGAAGATTCTTCTTTTTGTGAAGATGCTTTAGTATTCTTTCGATTTTCTTCTGTAGTCCCTTTATCATGAGCCTCTGTTCTGAATCCTAGGGGAATACTTCCTTGAGCTGGAGGAGGGGTTGTTGATTCTCCCTATAGTATCTTTGGAAAACCACTTCGCCTGTGCTTCTGGAAAGTCAGAAAGTTGTTCTGTAGGTCGGGTGATAATGCCTGAACTCTATCTAATATTTTCTCATCGGTTCTGGTTCCCTTGAACATGTCGTCACAAGGAGAATCTTCATGTTCATACATTTTTATATTGCAATGAGCAATTTGATTTCCTACAATTTTATAAGGATCATGTTTTCTAAGTTCAAGATCTACTAATTTGATGTCTTCTAGTGCTCGAGATTCTACCTTGGAATGACCAAAGTTAAGCAGTGAACACTTCCTAATCTGTACCGAAAAAAGTGGCCATAACTTCTTCTGAGCTGCTTTCAATTCTGTGTCGATGCCACCTGTTATTATTTTGTAGGCCACCTCCTTGCACACCAGTCTGTCGGGAAGGAATTTCGGAAGTACATGAGGAGGAATCGAGCACCCAAAAACCCTAACATAGGAGAAACCCTCTTTAATAAAACAATCTGCAATCGCCTTGAGGTTTCCCACAATTGGCTCTGAAATACGAGGCGGTGTATAACCATACAAAATTTGGTGCAAAGGTATCACTATGTAGTGACAGATTTCATAAAAGAAATCTTTAACATTCTCCTCCCATAGTTTATAGTGATAAACATGAATGGGCTCCGCACAGGCTAGGTTCCAGCTCCAATTCACAAGCGGAATGGGGACATGTAACAGATAACATCCATAATATATGCAGACATGTAAAAAGATGCAGGTCGGCCTTTCGATTTTTCTATTTGGTACTCTGCAATCTCCTTAGTTAGATTATCTGATAAAATTTTACCCCAGTTGAAACTGTAACCCTCAGCTACTTCGTGGATAAGTGGCACATATTCTATAGGGAAATGGGTAGGGATTTTCCTCCCGAAAAGTCTACATAGCATTAAAGATATATAAACCATGTATTCATTTAATGGAGCTGTGGCATAACTGCCATGGGTATCATCTCTAAATATCGTTGGAATTCCCCACCATTCTTTGATTATACCTGGATATGTTTGATTGAATTCTGTACACTCCTTTCTTTGAAATTCCTCTATGAATTCATCATTATAAATGTATTTAGAAGTAGGGGGCAGTTTATACATTACTTGGATGTGCTCGGGTCTGAACAAGCCGACGACAACTTTTTGGCTCTTTAGAATGCTCCTTGTTTGAATGTCAGTTTTCTCTAAAGCCCAACTTATCATGTCATTGTATGGCATGAGTTTCAGTCGTGTGGCTATTTTATGAAGCTCGGACTCTGCTATGTCTCTGAGTTTATTTTCAGTCCTTTCATTTCTGAAATCGTCCAGGCAATTCCTAATCTCAAAGTCTAAGGTTTCAAAAATGTGCCTCCAGGATTTGACTGAATCCACAACATGTGGCATAGTGTCGGATATAACATCTCCATCTGGATTCGAGCTCTCACCTGCCTCCTCACTCTTCTAAGACGCTTTTCTGGGTGCCATGATTTTTGTGCTAAGATGAAAACCTGTTGCAGAGAAGAAATGCGTGAGTTCTTCTGAATGTAGCTCACTCCTAGTCTGAAAGTAAGAATGAAATTCGAAATAACAAACCTTTATTTACCTTTAACCTGTCTTAAATTTAGCATACTGATACAGGCGATAAAAATTAAATTCTTTAATGGGGATAGTACGCCTGGAGATATGCACTTTATGTTAAAAATATCTCCATTAATTCGTTATAGATACTGCCACCTATCGGTGATTCAAAACTGGGATTTCAAAAGGAAGGTCATCAAAAATTTCTGAATAGTAAAACGCGAAAAGTTATTTAATACCCTTAATGCTTGTTTTAAAATCAAGTTAATTACGTTTAAGTGCTTAGTTCTTTTGAGATTTTGTGTTTCGTAGTTTCGAGCATCGTGTCCCCAAGAGGTATGACACAAGTAAATCCTAAATCGTGAAACCAGGATGGGATTTATTTAGGCGCTAACCACTTGTTTTAACCCTTTAATTAATCGTGATCAGGGGTTAGTCTTTACTTTTCGTGGAATGGAGTATCGGGACTCCGACGACTCTTTAACGCAAGAAATCTCGAATCGCGAAATCGTGATGGGATTTATTATCATTAAACCTTCTTACTTCTAAATAAACATAGCATTAGCTTTTAAGAATTTCACGACTTTCGGGAATCGAGGTTTTAAGGAGACTCAAGGTCGACTCTTTGATTTCCCGAATTGCGACTGATTAACGATTCGTTAAGTATGTTTTAAAACTTAATTAATCATGATTAAAAGGTATTTCATGGAAAGCGTGTCGGGATATTGAAATGTTTTTTAAGTTGAGATGGTCGAAAAAGAACATGTGAAAGGATTAGAAAGCCGTTAACGTTTTCTAATTATTACTTTAAAATCTGCTCAATTCCTTTTAAACAATCACTTTTTCGAGATTTCGATATCGGGACTTTGGATTTTTTATTAAAAAGCATACTTCGTGAATAACCGAACCCCGAAACCTGAAAATCCTGAAAGACTTTTGACTCCTTTTTAGAGAAGAAAAATAAACTTTGTTTCAACAAGGACAAAATGTGTAACTTGGAAAGTAATTATGGAATTGGGTTTCACATGTGTCTATCTACTTCAATCTTTGTCAATCATCATGTTTTTTACTTTTATTTTATATTTTCACATGGGTACAACTCTATAATATGTAATATAACTTGAACATTCTTGCACAAGTCAAGATGATTTTTCTTGAGGATAAACAACTAATCCAGGTGGATCTAAGAATGCTCAAAATTTGATCATCTCAAAATTTCTAAAAACTGACTTCATTGCATAGATCTCAGTGATAGATTTCCAACGACGTGAGAATCGCCTCAAACTGAGTTCATATGGAAAAGTTATGGCCCTTCAAAGTTTTCTTAAAACAAACTCAAAAGGGTGGTGTCACGTGGCACGACTAGAAGGGTGACATGTGGAACATCCATACATATCGTACAGTGTTGATGTGGCAACACCACAGGGAGACACATGGTAGGTAGCAGGTTGAATTGGCAGGTCATACGTCCAACTTGGCATAGGATGTGGTGATTGCACAAGTCCAAGGTGGATCAATTGGCATTTGACATGTGGCATGGTTTGAAAAGGTGGACGAATAAGAAGCTGCCATGTGGAAACCTCCCATGATCCTTCTATTGTTATTATATTCCAAAAATTATGGTGTGTGACAAGGATCGAACCCTCGAACTCATGCACGCAACTTCAATGACTTACCAATACACCAAGTGATATGACTTGATAGTCATATGGAAGTCGTCGCCCCATGGATTATTCAAATTCCATATAACCATACCCAAGATTTGCGAGGCTTAAAAATTATATATATATAGTTGCAATAAAGTGCCAAAGGGGGAGAGGTTTGCGGGTTTGAACCTGTGACCTCCTCCCAAGTGTATTAATTCCTTAACCATTGCACCAAAATTCATTAACCATTGCACCAAAATTCATTAACCATTGCACCAAAGGCACATTTTGTTATGAGAACTCCAACAAAACTATATTTAAGTTTGTCAATAGTTATGGATGACAGCTAGGGCCTGCATCCTATTTAAGTTCATGCTCGAACCAAGGTAAGGTAGAGAGTACGACGAAGTACAAAACATGGATATGCATGCTAAGGTGCATTGAATTTCATGCCATAGGGTATCTAGACTTTGAGTTTGCATTGTAATGCATGCCATAGGTTTCCTTGAAGAAAGTATAGAGTGTCTATACTCATTTTTCTTAAAATTTTGAGATGAATTCAATGGTGCACTCTATTTCCTGAGTTTGATCAATAGATAAAAAAGACATTGTAAGATCACAAGCATTTGAGTCTGTTGGCCCTTGACCAAGTTTTGAGGGATTTGGTCAAGTTTGACCTATTTTCGGACTTCGACAACCTATCGAAGGAGGAGCGGAAGACGAAGTGGATATCATGGATCTCGACCCCTTTTTTGTGTCCTTTTTGGGTTTTTGGGATTATGTAACGGGCATGGGATGTTGGCCCATGGGTTTACCCATGTTTAGGCCTATTTTGTAATGTATAAATAGATGTCTAGGCTATGTAAGAAAGGAGACAAAACTATGTGATGTAAGGCTGATAAGCTAAGTGCTAAGTGCAAGTATGGTTTGTAGATGCTCTGTACATACTGGGAAAGACTTGCAAAGCTAGGTACAAGGTATTGTAACAAGCTGTGAAGTGCTTTGTGTTGTAACGCAAGGAAGGAGGATCTAGCGAGGTGCACAAATCTCTTGTCCTAGGCGAAGTAGGGTTTTGAGGCTCTGTGCTTGTAACCGATTGATTGAAGACAATAAAGAAGAAGAGTTGGTGGACGTAGCCCCAAGGTGGGGGTGAACCACGTAAACACTATGTTGTTCCACTTTGTGCTTGTCTTGATGTGTTTATAACTTCTCTTGCTAAGTGCTTTGATAGAGATAGATAAATCTATTGATGCTTTGTGCTAATGATGTGTAAGAATGTTAGATCTGACCTATATGAAGGTGCTTAGTGCTTGATCTGCTAGACATAACCTGCATGTTTATGATAAAGTGCTTAAATACATCAGATCCGAGTGAATGATGCAATGCTTTGTTCTATCTGCGCAGTAGTTATTGGTTGAATATTGATGAACGGTTGATGCTAAGTGCTCTGTTAAGTATTATAACCATTGAATTGTGTCCCAGCTAAGGTTGCAGACACTTGAGTCCTACAACCACCCCTACCTCTACCTCGGGTGAGACTTCATCTGCTTCGCAAGTGTTTCTGAAATGGCTGGTAGTTAGGGTTTTGTTGGTGCGTTGTTGTAGTGTTGAACCCTGGGTCTGCCCATGTGCCAATAGAGCATTAATAAAGAGGTCTCTCAATTGGAAGTGGACCCAGGGACATAGCCCAAGTTGGGTGAACTCCGTTAACAAACTTGTGTATGTGTTTTATTATTGTTGTTCTATTTCTCTTAGTTATCTTGCAAGTTATTTATCATTGAAGTGATTTTGGATAGATAAGTGAATTCATATTATTTGAAAATAGTCAAAGTGATCATTTATATTTCGAATCAGGTTGGATGTTTATGTGTATTTTATGAAATAAATTAACATCTAAGGATTTTCGGATCAAGTTGGTATCAGAGAAAATATTTTGGACAAGTGTTTTCAATTGAATGCTTACAAGGTCTAGATTCAAGATTGGTAAAGGTAAGATTGCAAGTTATAAGCCAGATATTCAAAGAAGATCTTGTAAGAAAAAGATGGTTTTCAAAGGAAAGAAAGGAGAATACCCTCCCATGCGACCCGAGGAAGTTATGGCTACACTTTGCATGATGAGGGAGACAATAGATGACTTGTATTGAAGATTTCAAAAGTCTGGGGATGGAGGTGAAGGTTGTGAGCCTTCAGAACCCTCTTCACCATCATCATCATCATCATCATTGTCATCATCTATCAATGGTGCAAGTGAACATTCTTCACATAAGGAGAATCCCTCTAAGAAGTCTTCTTGCTCTCATATTCATGATTTTCCTTTATTGAAATTAGATGTAAAGTTTGAATTGCCAATTTATGATGGAGGATTGAATGCAGAGAAGCTGGAAAATTGGATCAAGCAGATTGAGATATATTGTAGGGTACAAAATATCATGGATGAAACTGCAAATAAACAACTGCCTATTCTTCATCTGAGCGATACAACCTTGATATGGTGGGAGAGTAAGACACAAGTTGATCTCATTCAACATGGTAAAGTAATTTCTTATTAGGATGATTTTTTTGTTGCAATAAGAAAACAATTTTATCCATTGTCTTATGTGCAAATGAAAATAATGGATTGGCAACATCTAAGACAAGGAAAGGGGGAAAATGTTTAGGTATATACACATGAATTTAAAAAGAAAGCATTATCTTTGGGAATTTCGTTATATTCTCGTGAAACTCTTCTGAAGTATATTGGTGGTATGAATTCATATCTTCGACACACTATATTGATGTTTAACCCTACCAATATTGACGAAGTGTCAGTACAAGATACTCAACTTGAATCTAGAAAGGGAAAACATGTGCTTGAAGATAAGAAGCCACACAAGTTCAAGAAAAAGTCGAAACGAAAATGGAAGACTAAGAAATCAACTAAAGTAAAGAAAGTTAAAGAGAAACCTACATGTCCTCATTGCAAAAGGAACGGACATGAGGAGGCACAGTGTTGGAAACTACATATAGAGTTACGACCAAAGAAGTTCCAGGATAAGGGGAAACAAAAGACTATTGTGATAGATCAACAAGACCTGGGATTAGATTTAGTAGATGAATTTAAGATCACAACAATGGAAAGAAAAGGTATATCTACTACTAATTCTAGTTCTTCAATTCAATCTGCTAAATTGGAAGGTGTTCCTAATCAAAATAAACAAAGTGAGATTCTACATGTCAAGGTTATAGTGAAGCATACAAAGATAGATACTTTGCTCGACAGTGGATCTCAAGTTAACTTAATATCTAAAGCAATTGGTAAGAAGCTAGGTTTAAAGACCACACCTCATGTAAAACCATATCCATTAGGTTGTGTGTGTGAGGATGCTAAGTTGAAAGTGATGAAACAGTTTAAAATCAGATTTGCAATTACTTCCAAGTTCTTTGATGAGGTTGAGTTAGATGTCATGTCACTTGACATTTGTAGCATAGTCTTGGGTAGTCCATATATATTTGATAGGAAAGTTTTATTTTATCTTGAAGAAGACAAATATCACATTTTCAAGGATGGGATTGAATATATCATCAGATCTCACCGAATTAAAACAAATATTTCTTTAGTGGGCACAGGACAAATGAAGAGACTCATAAATGCTAGTAAATCTTGTGTTCTCATGGTGGTGACACAGAAATAGGAAGATATATCAGATACATTTTTAGGTTGTGATTCAGATCATAAACAAGAATTGGTAAAGATCATTTCTAACTATGATGAGTTATTTCAGGAACCTATAGGGTTTCCTCCTAAGAGGGAGGTTGACCATGAAATTTATTTGCAGTGGGATGCTCCTCTTCCGAGCATTGGTATGTATAGGTCATCAGTGATAGAGAATGCATAGATAAAGAAACAAGTTCAAGAATTGCTCGATAAAGGAATCATAAGGTTAAGTTCCTATGTGTGTGGATCTCCTATTGTATTAGTTCCAAATAAAGACGGTACATGGAGGATGTGTATTGATTTTCGAGCACTGAATAAGATTATGGTAAAGAAACGATATCCTCTTCCTAGAATTAATGATTTATTGGATCAGTTAAGGAATGTTTTCTATTTCACTAAGCTATATTTGAGAAATGGTTATCATCGGATCAAAATTGTAGAAGGTGATATATGGAAAACTGCTTTCAAGACAAAACATGGATTGTTCGAATGGTTGGTTATGCCATTTGGTCTATGAAATGCACCTGCAACATTTATGAGGGTAATGAATGATGTATTTAGGAATTTTATAGATGATTTTGCTATTTTCTACTTAGATGATATTTTGATCTTTAGTCAAAAATGGGAAGATCATATAATGCATGTCAGGAAAGTTTTTGAACTTTTAAAAAAGGACAAGTTGTACCTGAATATGTCTAAATGCGAGTTTGGAAAAAAATCTATGGTATATTTGGGTTATATTGTAAGGAATGGTTAACTGAAGATAGATCCCTCAAAGGTGGAAGTCATCGTAAATTTTTCCAAGCCAAGCACTTCCACAGAAGTTAGGATCTTTTTAGGAGCAATACATTATTGGAGGAAATTCATTTCCAATTTCTCTTTCATAGCAAATCCTCTACATGCATTAACAAGTGAGAAACAAGTATTTAAATGGGGAGGTAAGAAACAAAAATCCATCAATACATTGAAAGAAAAGATAAACACCACACCAGTATTAGCTCTACCAGATTTGCAACAACCATTTGAGATTCAAACCAATGCGAGTGGATATGACATGGGAGAACTCTTGATGCAACGAGGTAAACCTATTTGTTATCATTCTGAGACTTTACTCAAGAAACAATTAACTATCCAACATATGATAAGGAATTGTATGCATTGGTACAAAGTATTAAAAAATGGAAGCATCACTTAATGGGAAAGGAGACAATAATTCACACAGATCATCATCCATTACAATATTTACAATCATAGACCAAGCTACAACAGTCATGACATTTCAGGTGGATGGATTTCTTACTAAAATTTCATTTGGTTATTACGTATAAGAAAGGTATTCATAATAAGGTTGTAGATATGTTATCAAGACCAATAGTTAATGCATCTACAATATTAAAGCATAATTATTTGGCTCATGAAATTTATGTTGAACAATATGCTAGACATGATGATTTTAAAGATGTATATGAAGCATTAACTCATGGAAATCATCATGAAGAATTAAATTATCATGTGCACTATAATTTATTATATCATCTTGGAAAAAATTGGGTACCTAGAGATGAAAGAAAAAGTGTAATCAGAGAAGCACATACATCTATGATTTCTGGTCATTTTGGGGTAGGTAAGATAGTAACACAGTTGCAAAGATATTTTTATTGGCCTCGAATGAATGGGACAGTTTCTAAGTACATAACAGGGTGTGGTATGTGTGCCACAAGCAAGCCTAGCAACAAAGAATTGGGATTATATATGCCACTTTCAGTACCTTCTCAACCATGGGAAAGTGTGTCCATGGATTTTGTAGGGGGTTTGTCGATGTCTAGAACCTGTGATGATTATTTATATGTCATTGTAGATAGGTTCAGTAAGATGTGTATATTAATTCCATGCAAGAAACAAGTCACAACTAAACAAACAACACATTTGTTCTTTTCTAATATTTGAGTTCATTTTGGGATGTCTACATCTATTATATATGATCGAGACTCTTGATATTCAGAGAATTTTTTGTCTCATTTATGGGAGTTGATGGACACTAAGTTGAAGAAGAGCAGAACTTTTCATCCACAGACAAATGGAAAGACAAAGGTGGTGAACAAGACAGTGGTACATTTGTTATGAGGATACTGTTGTAAACATCCTGAGTTGTGGGATGAACAGTTGCACTATGTATAGCATGCCTGTAATCATGCCATGCCTTCTTCTACTTGAGAACTCCTTTTGAGGTAGGTTTGGGGTACTTTCCTAAATCACCTATGGAGTTTTATTTTGGAGAAGCAAGTAAAGAGGATGAGAAAAATGATGTCGATAAAGCTAAAAGATGCATTTAAAGGATCCAATAGGTACATTAGGAAGTACATGAAAAATTGGAGAAACGCCAAGCCAAGTACAAGGTGAGGCATGATAAACATCAAGTTGATCACCAGTTTCAAGTCAGTGATCACGTATGGTTACATATCAACAAAGATAGAATGAAGGGTAAAGGTAAAAATCTCAAGCCAATCCGATATGGTCTTGTTGTCGCACAAGTTGTAGGTTGGGAAAAGCCCAACCCAACCACCAAATTGTGACAACTTTGAGAGAACCTACCCATTGTCACCTTAGGCACGTATTCTCGTCACTTTAGAAATGATAAAATCACCTTAAGGAGGGAATCCCAGTGACCTTGGGGGGAAAGAGATGGAAAGTGAAGACATGAAGGAAGTTCCCCCTATAGGTCAAGATAGAAAATGTGGAAAGGCTTGGGGAAAATTCTTGGTGGTAGCTAATGGTTTCCAAGAGATAAGAACACCTGCAAAGAATGTTGTACCTACCCGAGACACAAGAAGAAGCCGAGCATATATGTATAATGTTAGGTGGACTAGCAAGTTAAGATTTTTGTCCCTAATTGAAACATACAACTACAATGTCTATCAACAAAAAGATAAGTGTTAAAATTCTAAACAATTGCTAAAAGTTCAATGAATGATGGTAGAGATAAGTTAGATAAACACTAGTGATACTCAAGAATGAAAGCACAAGACTTTAGCAATGAAACAAGGCTGTAATAAAAAGTGTTTGCAAAGATATTTTGCAGCCTTATGGATGTAGAAACCAAGTAGTTATAATAGTAAATAAAACCACTAAAACTCACAATAATCCACCCAAAATGTGCGCTAGGCTAAGCAGATTAACGTGGAAAACTCTTAGCAATTTTTGACAGTTGAAACACAAATTATGAATGAAAAAGTGTTTGAGTTTCTGCAGCCCTAATGGTTGTAGATGAATATTTGTAACACCAAAAGGAAGTACTTAGGTAAATATGATGTCTTAGTGGCTCAATCAAGCATATAGAACAAATAATTGATTCCAATTTAGACAACCTCCAAATCACGAAATTTCACGTTAACTAATGCAAGATTTTATTTCTCCAATGCAATTATACTAGTGTCTTTAGATATTGGGTTATGGAGTCAAGTAAATAAAAATCTAACAATTCTATCTCTTTAGGGGTGTAAACCCTCTTACTCCCCAAGGCAAGCAAATGTTAAGCTAGGAGATACTAGGAGGGTGTAAAACTTTTTACTTTTCCTAGTAAAACGTTGTGCAACAAATAACTTCTAGACAAAAATCATAGATAATGGTGGGGTTGTAAATATTTATAATCCCCAAAACATCTAGCATATCAAACTTGTAATCAAGCAATGAAGCATCAATAAAGATAAATGCTTACCTAGTCCAAGAAATGACAAGATAAACCTCCTTTTACCAAGATAAATCCACCACAAATGCTAAAAAAAATCTCCAAGAGGGGTAGCGCTCTACTTCTTCCACCAATAGCATAAAGAAACCAAGACAAGAGCACAAGAGAGAAGAGTTTTCCCAAGGAGAGTGAAAATTTCATCCAAATACTTCTCACAATGGGAGAGTGTTGGTTACTTCTTGGGCCGACCTAGGTTCTAATCTCAAACAAGTTTCCAACAAAACCAAAATATTGGCACTCCTGGTAAACCATAAGGCAACGTTGTGCACAAGGTGCATAGTGTAGTCTCACTCGTGATAGCTTTTATGGGGGACTACAATACTTAGGTGTTTGCAGACTAGTAATGAGTGAGGATTGTGGTTGGGTTATTTTTCCCTTATGTATTATCCTTGTTAATCATTCATCTTCTTCTATGATTCATTCATGTTTAAACCTATGCATGTATGTTGATATAACTACTTTAACCATTCGTTCTTCAGCTAATGATCAATAGAAAAGTAAAAAATTCATTGACAATCACATAGAACACAAGGTTTACCATGATTCACCCCCTCCTAGGGCTACGTCCACAAATATCTTGCTTATCTTCTCTTTTATTTATTCAACTGCAAAATCTTGGGCTACGCACATTACATCTTCAGTAATACAATCAAAATGAGGGTAAGTACCCTCTATGAGGCTACCTAGATCACACCAGGATCCTCATCCTGTGACCTAACCCGCAAATACTACCTTATTCCACTCTACCATAAAACTTATTACAATCAATAGCTTCCCAAAACAACTCACTCTCGATAATTAACCAACCACCTTCAACCTTGACCTCCTAGGTCCTTATTTATACTACTTTATAGGATTATAGCCGTTACACTCCTTGTTAAAAACCCTAACCCTATCACAGTTAGGCCTTTCTGCCTGCGCGCCATGTTGCTTTTCCCCGTGCATGCTTCTTTTGCTTCTTTTTCTACATGTTGCTTTCTTGCCACATGTTGTGCACGATCCAAAAATAGATCTTTCTCTCAAAAAATGGGCATGTTCCCAAAACATATCTTTCTCCCAAAAATAGGCATGTGCCCAAAATAGACTCTCTTCCCAAAATAGGTCTGTGCCCAATAGGCCCCCAACGTTGACATGTGGCTCGTCTCGAGCCACTGAAGTGGTGTGTGCTCCCTGTACAACCTTTTCCAATCTATGGAACTTCTGTGCTAAGTTCCTTTCCTTTTTCCTTCATCTGCGTAGCTTTGTCTGTTAGCGCTTCGACTATCTGCATTGCTATATGTTCTTGTAGCAATGCTGCACTTTCTGAATTTTCATGCACCGCCCTTGTCTTTTCTTCCTCCAGCTGCGCAATTATTTGTGTTGCTTGTTCATGGAGGGGCTCCAACTGGGCTTGTCTTTCTTGCTTATTAATCTGCCTTGTTTTTAACTCTGTTTGTAGGGCCTCCATCTCCTAGGTTCCCTTCAAGCGCTCGATAATAGAATCTTTTTTTAAGGTCACGGCCAAGCCACACAAAATTGGTGTATGAGACCCCCTTGTTTGTGGGACAAGGGACCCCTCTCCGCCCAATGATTTGACTGGTAAAGTCTACGAAGGTATAAATACCCTACCCCCCTCTGGATTTGAACTTGTGACCTCTTAAGAGGAAACACATGTTCTTAACCATTAGGCCCACTCATGGTTTTTTGCTAGTGTTTCAACTCCTGTATGACAACATTGATTTTCTCCTCTTGTTGATCCAACTGTTGGACCTTTTCATTCTCTTCCAATATGGTCCAAATTTGTGTAGCTCTGTTAAACAGTTCTGTGACTTTCGTTGTTTCCCTTGCCATCTTTCCTATCTGGAGTGCAGATTATTGTTCTCTTTGCTCTCAAACCTCAGGAGGAGTTGTAGGATTAAATCATACATAATATTTGTATGTGAGACTTTCTACAAAGAGGAAGACTATAAAAATCTAAACATTGTACTTCTTAAGTCCCATTCCTCAACAAATGTTTTGTAGTATTCTTAATATCACCAAATTATATAATTCCACAAAGACCATTAGGTTTGAAATTATTATTTATTTAGGATTTTTTTTGTAAAAAACAAATTATATTTACCTTTCTTTTATTGTGCAACAAACTTAACTTTTGCATGTATAAAAAAGGACTTAAATCATACAAATCCCTTAATTTGTATATAATTTACATATAGACAAAGATAATATTTACCTAAGTGGACTTAATGATTAAGAACATGTGTTTTCTACTAAAAAAAATCACAAGTTATTATTATGAATAGTTTAATTTTTTTTAAATAATTACCACAGATTTCAATAACTAAAAAATATTAATAATTTGATTTTTACAAAATAGTGATTATAAATTCGTATATTATATAATAAACATTTTTTAAAACTTCAATAGATTCATCTTCTTTTAGAAAAAATTAAATAAACAAAACATAAATATAATCTTTAACACAAAACTATATTTTTTTTTTTCCAGGAAAAAAATACTCGAATTATATTATATATATAATTCATTTACAATGCAGGCCCTGTCAGGATGTGACCAGTGTTACAATGGAAGAAAAAAACTCGTCCAATAACCAARCAGCCATTCAGATACCATTCAAAAACTAACTACCACGGTHGAKATACATAACAGAGCGAGGAAATGTGCAATCAGGACTGTGCTATGACTGTGATCTATGTCTGCAGTCGCCGGGAAGACTAAGGTAACTCTGTCAGAGAGGGACCCTCCAATGCAGAAAAAGAACAAACACACAGTAAATACTGTCTATTGTCAGCGAGCGATTAGAACTGTTCTGTCTCGTAATTTGCCAGTGGTGAACTCTACCAGAGGGGAAACACCGATTAAGAAAAGAACTAAACACACAGATTTTGATGTTAGCCCTGCCTGGAGATCACAATTTGGTAACAGGGCAATCACCCTGCACATTCAAACAGATTT
>JZKD02S2026072.1:40684-56615 GCA_000966675.3 Picea glauca
TACCGGTTAAGTAATACATTTATCATATAGTTGTATCAATACATTCATATATTATGTCTATGCCACAAATCATTAAAATAATGACAATCAATTAATGGATAAACCCCCTTTCATGTGTAAAGTGGAGACGGCCTTCTACTATATAATCATTTATTAATCACAAGTCCATACCTCAATCTTCGGTGCAGTTGCTTCTTTGCTCGCTCATTCCACTGCAGTTTGGGACAGCGCACGGCATTAACACTGAGCAACGACATAGAATGTGGATGTCTTCCAGCTCTTCTAACTCGGAACACCCTTTAAGGATGCGGCACACATGTAAAGCTATATTCCATGCTCTCTAGTTATATTGAAAATCCAAATTCAATCGCTCCTTTCCAGGCCCCACATTTTGTGGGCCTTTGATTTTACCGATGCCTACTTCATAATAATAATTATCTAATTGTGCGAGTACCAATTCATATTTATCATAATTATCAAATTATGAAAGTTTTCCGAAGGATAAGATGTTTTATAGTTGACATAAACTTCACCACTGATTATTAAAAATCATCGTTTCTTAAGTGTATAATCAATAAATGTCTTTACCACAATCAAAAGTAAAAGTATATTGGCTTTCAATATTTTCAAAAAGATGTATTCTAAATGTTTTCAAGGAAATGGTTTTCTTTTTTTTTATATTTTCAGGGAATGTTTTTTCTAAATCTGGTGAAAAATTGTTACATTCACAGATTTGAGTGATTATTTTTGTATAATTCGATTGTTTAGGGATTCTTCAGTATGCTGAATCCATTTCTACATTCAAAAATAGAATTTAAACAACCAAAAATAGTGAATTTTTATATAATTATATAACCAGATTCCAAAAAAAAACTATTTCATAAAACAGTTAGACAACCCCTTTCAAAAATATACCAACAGTAAAAAAAATTGAGTGCATTATATATATTTATATATTAAATATTTTGTAATTATATTTAAGGAAAAATATTTTATTTAATATTATATTTTTTAATTTTTATTTATTTTTAATAATAATATGCACATTGTTTTAAAAGCTTTAGATTAACATAAGTATATAATATGCATTATAACTTACATATTTATTGAGAGTTAAAGATGCTCGGTGTTTTGAAAATAAAATGTAAAATGTTTTATTTGATATTATATTTTTTAATTTTTATTTATTTATAATAAAAATATGCAAATTGTTTTAAAAACTTTTACATTAATATAAGTATATAATATGCATTATAATTTAAATATTTATTTAGAATTAAAGATGCTTTGTGTTTTGAAAATAAAATGTACAATTACAAAGTAAATATAGAATTTGATCTCACATGTAACCATTTATTTTAATCTTAGATGTTTAGATTTTTTTTTTTATTTTTTTTTAACAAAATGTGCAACCAAAAAATAAATATGTAATTGGGTTTCACATGTGTTTATCTATTTTAATCTTTGTGAATCATCATGCTTTTTAGTTTTTATTTTATCATTTCACATAGGTACAACTATATAATATGTATAATTTGAACATTTGTGTACAAGCTTTAATGCAGAGGTTAATGCAGGTGTATTACTTATCAAGCCTTGTTCATTGCACAAGTATGTAAACACTTTGGAGCCTTATATTGTGCAAGTCATTGCAGAGTTCGTAGGAGGGATTATCGGGGTTTTTTCGTCTGCAAAGAGGGTTCAGGGGTCAAGAGGGTTGGCGAAAGGGAGTTCGGGGGTAGCACAGACTGTTAATGGAAATGACCCTGAAAGAGTTGCCCGACTAGACAAAGGAAACTGGGTTAAGCGCATGGTGAAGGTGTGGAAACCAAAACGAACGAAGCAGAAGATGGTAATGGGAATGGACATTGGTTTAGAAGAATCCTACAACTTAGCGCTTTGTGCCTTAGTTGGGAGAATGGCTTATCGCTCTCGTTGTGTTTCACCCCTTGACGAGTGGGTGCTTAGGTGCTGGGAACCTTTGCTAGGATATTCTCTTGAGGTGTTTTCACTACCGAGAGGTTGGATGGGTTTTGTGTTCAAGAGTCCAGAGAATTCAGAATTGGTCCTAAATAAGTTTTGGAGTTACGACGGAGGGAGCATGATGTTAAAAAGGTGGTGCATTAGTTTTAATCCAATGACAGAATATTTTAGTTTTTGGCATATTTGGGTGCTCCTCCCGAGTCTTCCCTTACAATTGTGGAACTTAAAAGCTCTAGAGGCGGTTGGGAATTCTATTGGACGTTTTTTAAATATAGATGAAACAACTTTGAGGTCTCCGGATAAAAGAATGGAAAAAGTGCTAGTAGAAGTTGTTAGGATATTTAGACACTTAGGAGTTAGTTAAGATCTACTTGGTCTAATATGTCGTTAGGTAAAAGTGTGTTTCTTTAGTATGCATTTGTAGTTATGAAATCCAACGGTCACGATATGTTCCCGACATAGAGTGATCTGATGGTTCATACTCTCCTCGATCTTAATAGTCATTGATCTGTGGCTTAACACCCGATTGGTCCATTATTTCTATTTAAAGAGCATGGAGGGTCATTTGTCGATGATCGATTGTGAGAAACTCTCTTGTAAAATCTCTGAGTTCTTGTGACAAAACTCTAAGTTCTTGTGAGGTTTCACCTATCTGTGGGGTTACTGCTAATACAATTAATTTGTCTAGGACTGAGGCCATTTATTTTATTGCTTCGGGTTATAGTGAGTCGACTCTCAGTGATTCTTCTTTGGATAGATTGATTTCCAATTTAGTTCCTTCACTTAATAGGGATTCTAACCCTATTCAATTACCGACCTTTTTGGGCAACCTTCATGTGGATAGTCAGCTAGTCCAAGGGACTTCTAAGGGTAAGCAGGTGAATGGGGTGCATATTGTTAACGAACCTGTGTGGTCAAGGGGTCTGGGGTTTGAATTCTCGCCAATTAAAACAAGAAGTGCCCACAGGAAGGCAAGGGATAATATTTCTTTTTCGGATACTTTACCAATTACAATCTATGAACAAGGGGCGCTTAGAGGCATGAAATCCCTGGTAAGGGATAAATGATGATACTTCTTTCCCTTAACATCAGAGGGGTAGGAGGACCCCTGAAACTGGCCTCCCTTCGTAGACTCTTGTCTAAAACTTCTCCAAACATTATTTTCCTACAAGAAACTTTGGTGGTTGCAGATAAGGCAAGATTTTTTATGAATAAGATCAGACCCGACTAGATGATCTGTGTTGTTAGTGCCATGGGGACTTCTGGTGGACTTATAGCATCTTGGGATCCAATTGTTTTTGTTCGAGATCCTTATCTAAGCAGTGGTGGTATTTTTTTGTCAGTAACTTCCCTAATGGACAGCATAAAGATAACTCTACTGAATGTTTACGGGGCATGTTAGGACCGCAAATATTTCTGGGATTTTGTGGATGGTACAGGTTTATTAGCACATAAAGACATAATAATTTTTGGAGATATGAATTTCACAACTTCTTCTGAGGAGGTTTGGAGGCAATCAACACAAGTTGACTCTCTGGCGGGTTTTTTTAAAATCACTATTTTTAAAAAACAACTTAGTGGATGTTGTTCTGGATGAGGTCGTTCCTACATGGCGGAATGGTAGGTCCGGTGCTGACAGTATAGAAAAATGTCTTTGATCATATTTACGTAGCGGAGGATCTCATCACCTCCACTTTGAGGTATAGGACCTATGTTGAATACCTATTACTGCAGTCTGATCATGCACCGACTTCCCTTGAGTTTGGTGTTGGGATTTCGGCGATTGCATATCCTTTTAAGTTAAACGCAGTATGGATTGGCAATGATTCCTTTGTTGGGATGGTTCGTGATGTTTGGAACGATCCACATCTTCTACTTATTATAGGAGCACAAAGGAGACTGGTAGGGAAACTATCTCTTTTAAAAGATCGAGTTAAATTATGGGCTAAGGAGAAGCGCCTCCAAGATCAGTTAGACTTTGTTAATATTGAAGAGGCACTTGTATTCGGTTACAAACATTTGACACATGGTACAAGTTCTGATACCCCTATTCAATATTTGTACACACTTGAGGCAGAGAGGAAGAAATTATTGCTGGAGGAGGAATAAAAGTGGCGTCAAAAGAGTAGGGCGATATGGATTAAAAGCGGTGATAAGAATACCAAGTTTATTCACCACTTCACAAGCTATAGAATGAATAAAAAATGCATTTGGGAGATAAAGGATGATACATGGGGCATCCATTCAGGGCAGCAGGCCATCAAGGAAGAAGCAATTAAATACTTAAAGTCTTTCTTTATTGATACATGTCAGAACAATATTGAAGATCAGATCAACTATGTCAGGTTGTTCCCAAACTTTGTGAGTGAGGATGAAGTACTTACACTAGAAAAGGTGGTTTCGAAGGATGAAATATTTGAGATTCTAAGGGGGTTTGCTATGGACAAAAATCTCGGTCCGAATGGATGGAATGTTGATTTTTTATTAAACTTTTTTGAGTTGGTTGGAAAGGATTTGTTATATATGGTTGAAGAAACAAGAATTAGAGGGGAGGTTATTGGTTCGCTTAATTCAAATTTTCTGGCTTTGATTCCCAAAGTTAATTGTTCATCTTCATTCAGTGATTTTCGGCCTATTGCACTTTGTAACTTATGTTACAAGATCATTGCTAAAGTTATTGGAAAGAGAATCAAGACAATATTGTCTAGATCACTTTCAGAAGAGGAGTTGGGTTTTCTTAAAGGAAGACAAATACTTGATGCAATCGGTACTGCACAGGAATGTTTACATAGTATTAAAAATAAAAAAAACTTCAAGCCATAATCCCAAAACTTGATTTAAAAAAGGCCTATGAATGTACCAATTAGGATTTCCTAAAATTAATTCTACTATAATGTGGCTTTGGGATATCAACAACTAATTGGATTGTGGCTTGTGAAACCTCTACAACATATGCAATTTTGATTAATGGAGAGGCTTCGAATTTCTTCAAGAGAAGCAGAGGACTTAGACAGGGTTGCCCACTGTTGCCTCTACTCTTCATCCTGGTTATGGAAGGTCTTAGTATTTCTTTAAAGAAAGAACAAAATGATGGAACTCTTATGGGGATAAAGGTTTCCAGATTGATAAAGGTTCTTCACGTTTTATTTGTTGATGGCATCCTTATAATGTCAAGAATTTCTCTTGCCGAATGGGAGAAAATCCAAGTTATTCTCCATGTATTCTGTCGGGCTTTTGGATTGGTGATAAATGTACAAAAGTGAGTTTTCTTTCATTCGGGAGTCTCCCCAGAAAATTTACCGTCTTTAAAAGATTCACTCCTTTTCTCCTGTAAAGAGCTTGTTGTTGGATTTAAATATCTGTGGTATATGTTGAAGCCAAATAGTTATAAGACAGAGGATTGGCAATGGCTTATTGACAAGTTCGAGACCATGATAAATCACTGGTGTAATAGATGGTTCTCCCTGGGGGGGCCACTTTGTTTTAATAAAAGAGGTTCTAGAGAGCCAACCAATATACTAGATGACCCTTGCTCATATATCGATTTCAGTTCTCCACAAGATTCACAAGTTGAGTATTTCATTCCTTTGGTTAGGAAACAAAATCAAGCAAATTTATCATGTATGTAGTTGGCAATCCATAACAAAACCCAAACACTATGGAGGATGGGGCCTACATAATATCTTTGTTTTCTATAGAGCCTTGGCAACAAACACCTTATGGTGAGCTTTGATGAAGCCGAGAATATGGAAAAGGGTGATCAAGGAAAAATATTTTTTGCATGGAATAGTGTTGTCATGGTTGCGATCGATTGAAGCAGTCTCATCTTTTGGATCACCATCTTGGAAAAATATTCGAAATACCTTACCAGTTATTCTTCAATGGATGGCATGGAAGCTGAGATCGGGACATTCTATTTCAGTTGGGAAAGATGCTATCTTAGGCCTAGGACATGACTCTTTTTAATACAGGAATTGGAAAACAGACTCAACCAAAGGAACATCCATCTCTTATTTCAAGTGATCCGGATCTCGTCGAGAGGCACGATAGGAAAAATATGGATTAGCAGTGTTGATTTGGGTCTGGAGGAGGATCTTTCCGCGGAATGGGATAATTTCAGAAAGAATTTGATCGATCTAGGTATCTTTTTAGTGGGCAGGCCGGATGAATTAATATGGATAGGAGGTGATATGTCGGGACAAATTTTTGTTAAGAATGTTTACGAAGCCCTCTCAAATAAATTATGGAGATACAAGCTAGGGGGTTGGAGGAGGAAACTGTGGAAATGGGATTGCCCATTAAAGCTAAATATTTTTGTCTCACTCTTAGCTGAAAACAAAATCTTAACATGGAAAAATTTGTAGAAAAGAGGTTGGAAGGGGCCTGGATTATGTTATTTGTGCAAAGTTAAGAGAGAATCAGGTAAACACATATTTGCAAATTTTTCCTTTACTATATCAGTTTGGGAGGAAGTGAAAAAGGCTCTAAATCTCACTTATGGTTGGAATGGCACTTCAGTGAATGATTGCTTCCAAAATTGGGCATCTGAGAATTTTTAATTTACAAGCTCGTCCTTCTTATATATGCTGGAACATTTGGTTGGATAGAAATAAGTCAATCTTTGAGGATAAGATCCCATCTATGCAAAGAATTGTTTATCTTGCTTTAGGATTTGCGGACAAATTGGGGAAAAAACAAAAAGTTTATATACCTAGGCTTACATCTACAATCCTTCCTATAGATAAAGCTCATGCATGGTTTGATGGGGCTTCTCAACAGAATGGTACTCTTTCTGGTGTTGGTGGTGTCTTAAAGGTAGATGCACATAAAGAGTATAGATGGACTTTAAATTATGGAAGGGGAACAAATTTCAGGGCAGAGCTCATGGGAGCTTGGGCTACTTTGACTCTTTCCTCAAGACTTACAGTTTATGACTTATATGTTTTGGGGGATTCCAAGATCATCATCGATTGACTTAATTGAAAAGGATCACTTATGGTGGCAAATTTAGATGGCTTGAAGGATAGAATTACTGAACTCATTCCTCTTTTCAGATCTATCTTCTTTGCACACATATATAGGGAAGAAAACAAGGAAGCTGACTATCTATCAAAAAAGGCTCTTTACTTATGCCAAGGGAAAATTTCCTACAATCAATGGGTAGGGGGCCATGAGGGCCCTACACTCTTTTAAAATGTGTATTGATTATCTATGAGACTTCCTTAGTGCTAGTACATTTTGGGTATGTTGTTGATTTTCTTTACCCTCTTTGATAGAGAGTACTTTTGGCCATGTTTATTGTACATTTTGTAGTATTGATGAAGAAGAAATCCTTGATAGGTTTAAGGATTATGACTTGATTATAAGACTATCACCTATTTTGGGTCTACCCATAAAATGGACGTCTATGTTAGTGATGTACTGATTTTGTAAACATATTATATTATTATCAATATAATGTGGAATTTTCACTGGTTAAAAAGTCTCTAGGTTAAAATGTGTAATTTGGAGTAAATATAGAATTGGGTTTCACATGTTCCCATCTACTTCAATCATTGTTAATCATTATGTTTTTTATTTTTATTTTATCTTTTAATAAATAAATATTTTATCAAAATCAAAAGAGTATTGGATTTTCAAACATCAAATACCTTCACTTTTATTTTATATTTTATCTTTTAAGAACTAAATATTTTATCAAAAATAAAAAAAATATTGACCTTTCAAACCTTAAAAAAATATGTATTATATAATATGTTTTTTGAATATATGTTAGCTACTCATATTTAACATAAAACCCTTTACTTCTTAGGAAGTTATTTAATTTGTGCAAACTTTTAATAGTTAGTGTCCATCAAAGTACACTTGTGCTAGTTATTAGAATTTTGGGCTAGTGTGTTGTGGGCTATGATGAAGAGAGTCTTTCTTAACTCCCTTACTTCATTAATGGGTGCAAGCTTCTAATAGTAAATCATAAGAATTTTAGGTTGGTGTACTTTGGGCCATGAGGAAGGGAGTTCCTCTTAACTCCCTTATGGGCCTATTTTTTTTAATGTGGTCAATTTCATAATTCATTTTGGCAATAATTTGTTTATGTTGTTTGTGAGTGTTGTGAAAGACATTCTAGCTCATCACCTTTTCATATTTAAGAGTGTCCAATTTCCCCATCCAAATTTTATCATCTTTGAGGTTGAAAAACACATCAAACCCAAGGGTTACTACTGTGGGAGACCATTACTACTAGACCAAAAAAAATGTTTGTATCATTTTCAATGTCAACTTATAATTAACACACCATCCATTGACTATCACTCTTAAAAGACATTGAGAATATAATAGTGATCCAGATTATTTTTTAGAACAAAATGAAGGCAGAGATATAACAATGAAATTTGCAAAGATATTGTGAGATACACATAAATGTTGCACTAAACACAGAGATATAGTAATACACAATTTCTATTAATGAGCGAAATGTACAAAACTATAGAAATACAAAGTGAAAGACTCACTAGAATGGTGGCAACTTATCTCTGAGAAGAGATGTGATGGATACTCGCATTCACAAGAAGATGATTGTTACAATGAGGCTCCAAAGGCCTTTTTAACATAAGAAAAATCCAAAACCCTAACCCCGAAAGATGAAAATCCAAAAGGTTTGCGGACCCTGATGGGGGTAGTTGATACGCCAACTTCTCGGGGGCGTAAATTTTTCATACGATCTTCATTTGGGGCGCTTGATACACTATTGGAAAGGTCTAACTGAGAAGAACGGTTTTCGAATGGACCAAGCTAGTGTCTTTGACAGTCTCCTAGTCCCCAAATCCCCCAAAATCGTAGTTTAGGGCCTCAAAATGTCCCAGAAAGTTTGGAACACGAAAAACTGTCAAAAACCTGCTAAGGTGGAAAAATCTTTTTAAGCTCGATGGGAAAAACTGCCAAGGTGGGAAATTTGGGAAATTTTGGGAGTTTGTATCTTTTGATATACAACTCAGTTTTAAGCATGATTATAGTCATTGAAAATCTCTCGGTGAATTGAATCCATTTGTGAGGTTTAATTAACAAGAAAATGCATTAAAAAAAGAGGAATTTTGACACCCCTGTAGCCTACATGAGTATTAGGAGGTCGAGTGTGTTAGAGAGTGGTATCATAGTGAGGTTCAAAATCTAGGCATGTTTTAAATGTTGACATAAAATTCTAATGATAGTTGTTGTTTCAACACATAGGATGTATTGAAAGACCACGTGATTGAATGGTGCAACATAATATGGATGACACCTCACATCTCAAAGATGAAGAATTAGATGGTCAAAGGGATAGAGAAACCTCTCCATATTTGATGGACACCATTATAAGTTTGAAGGAAGACAATGAGAGGCTTATGAGAGCCCAAGTCAAACTCGTAGAGTTGAATGTAGTTCTATTGTAGAGACTATATGAAATTCAGAAAGATCTGTAGTGAGGCCTGAGCAATTCATAATTGCAACAATCGAAGAGGTTGAAAAACCCTTCGAATGCTCAAAAGCATGGATTGGATCATAGCGATGTAGGAAGGATTTCTTCCAAAAATAAGCATTAGGATGCCAAGAGAGGAAAATCTAGTGGAAGTGTTTCCATGGAGTTGTCTAGCTAAAAGACTACTTCGGTAGAGCAGTTTAGTAGCAACACATAATCTAGAATTCCTAAGAAGAGAAAGAGGAATAAATCTCAGAGTTCTCTAACTAAATAATTCAAGAAGGCTAAGCCACCTACCTTTGATGGAGAGAGAAAGAAAGGAGAAGAATTCAAAGCATGACTATTTAGTTTGAAGAGGTGCTTTTAGGTACACAGTTACTCTGATAATATCAAGGAAAGGGTTGTCATATTTAACCTAAATGGAGGGGATTCCATTTGATGGGAAGACCTCAAGGAAATTAAAGGGATAAAGGAAATAAAAATGACATGGAAACAATTTGAGAAATAATTCTATAAGGATTACCTATCAGAAAAATATTATGATGATAAAATCAAGGAATTCCATGAGATTAAGTTGGGACAACTTACTATGGACGAATATGCCAAAAGGTTTATGGATATGTTGAGGCATGTCCCCTATCTCAAGGATGAGAAGTAGAGAATCAAGTGTTTTCTCATTGGATTTCCATAGTCCTACCAAGATCGAATAAAATTTCACAAACCCAAAACGTTGGAGGACAACATTCAGAAGGCCAAATGTTGTTATGATCAATCTAAGAATAAGCAAGAGCCTTCAAAATATTGGAAGAGGAAGGAAATGATTGGATTCCAGAAGAAGGGATTTAATTCATTCCCTTACAAGAAGTCAGGGAAAGATGCACAGTTGGGTCAACCAAGTAGGAGTGTGCATCAACAAAATTTCCCATCTGAAAGTAGAAATAAACTAGCAAAGAAAGCAACAAAAAGAGCAGAGGAGTCCAATAAAGGACCATTGCAATGTTGGGTATGTGGATAACCACACATGTTGAGGGATTTACCCCATAGGCAGTATGCCGAAAGAAAGGTATATAATGTGAAGGAGGTAGCTACAGTAAATGACGTATCCACAAGTGTGCCAAGAATTTATGTGGCTGTAGAGAATTGACAAGTAGACTACCAAGCCTTTGTTGTGGAATTGGAAAGTAATATTATTGAACAACCTGTCTCTATTTTAATTGACCTAGGATCTAACCTTAGTTATGTTTCACCTTGAGTGGCTGAGGTATGTTCATTACAGAAAAATAAGCATGCGAAAGCATGGTTGGTTAAGTTAGCCAGTGGAACAAAGAGGAAAGTGGTTGAGGTGGTTGAAGCCTGTCCACTTGAAATGGATGGACTGTAGACTCAGGTGGTTTTGAATATCCTACCCCTAGGGTCATATGACATGTTCTTTGGTATGGATTGGTTAGCTTCCCATAAGGAAAAAATGAACTATTATGAGAAGATCGTGGAGTGTGAAGATGAGAAACGAAATGGAATAATTTGGCAAGGCATTCAGAAGCTAGTATCAGTGAGGAAAATAACAACATTGCAGCTCAAGAAGTTCAGTAGAAAATGGTGTCTCTTCTATGCTATACAAATATCAAACTCAATATAAAGGAATGAGATGAAGTTTGAATATCATCCTGTACTATGGGATCTCATATATGTGTTTCCATAGGAAGTTCTTGGATTTCCTCCAAAAAGAGATCTCAAATTCTGAATAGATTTGGTGCCTGGGGCAGTACCAACATTGAAAGTGCCTTACAAGATGAGCACACAAGATATGGTGGAGCTGAAGGTGTAGCTAAAGAAAAAGTTGGATAAAGTTTACATCATGCTGAGTGTATCCCCATGGGGAGCACCAATCATGTTCGTAAAGAAGAAGGATGGTACCTTGACACTATGCATCGATTATAGGTAGTTGAAGAAGATGATAATTAAGAATAAGTACCCTCTTCCTAGGATAGATTATTGTTTTGATCATCTTAGGGGAGCTGCAGTTTTCTCAAAGATTGATCTAAGGTCGAGATATCACCAAGTCAGAATCAAGGATGAAGACATCCACAAGACATCCTTTAGGATACGGTATGGGCACTATGAGTTTGTTTTGGTGCCATTTGGACTTACAAATTCACTAGATACATTCATGTGTTTGATGAATAGTGTGCTTATCAAACATTTAGACAAGTTTGTCCTAATGTTTGTGGATGAAATTTTGGTGTATTCCAAGAACCAGGAGTAGCATGAATAACATCTCAAAATGGTGTTGCAGGTGTTAAGAGAACACTAGTTGTACATTAAGCTCAACAAGTGTGCTTTATTCCAAGGAGAAATCCAATATTTAGGCCATATAATATCATTCGAAGGAGTGGTAGTGAACCCTGAAAAGATCAGGGAAATCATGGATTGGTTTTCCCTTAGAAATGTTACAGAGGTAACATCCTTTATGAGGTTGGTTGGGTATTAACGAAGGTTCATAAAGGGATTTTACAAGA
Organism: Picea glauca; assembly: GCA_000966675.3. Classification (NCBI taxonomy): domain Eukaryota; kingdom Viridiplantae; phylum Streptophyta; class Pinopsida; order Pinales; family Pinaceae; genus Picea; species Picea glauca. Next base: position 52,640 of record JZKD02S2026072.1, read on the forward strand.
TTGGTAATCCTATTACCTCATTGCAAAGAAAAGAGAATTGTTTTTTATGGTCACCGAAATGTGAAGATAACTTCCAACAGTTGAAGCATCTATTAAAAAATTCCCATATTCTAAGGATTATGGACCTAGAAAAATTCTTCTTGGTTTGCACAGATGCTTGCAAGGAAGGACCCCATGGAGTTCTCACGCAAGAAGGGAAAGTGATTTTCTATGAATCACGAAAGCTAAATGATCATGAGAAGAAGTATGTTACCCATGACGTAGAATTAACAACAATCATGCATGCCTTGAAAATGTGGAGGCAATACTTGCTTGGGATAATATTTGTTCTAATGACAGACCACTGTGGTATAAAATATCTATTTAACCAACCAAAGTTGAATGCCAGATAGGACAGATGGATGGTATTGATCAACGAGTTTGATTTTGAAATCAAACACATTAAAGGGAAGGAGAATAGAGTGGTAGGTGAACTCAACCAAAGTGTGTAGGATATACACCTAGCAACAACAAGTGTAGGAGAGTATACCATTCAATAGAGTATTAATACCCTCTTGCAAGAAGATGAGTTCTTGAATCAAGTGAAGGAAGGGTTACATTGTTGGAATACTGAGAGGGGGTTGAATATGTATTACAAAATAATTACCACAATTTTCTTTTTAATCAAAATCTATCATTTACTAGTAGTCAGTGATGAAAAATCAAACCATACAATTCACAATACATAGATATTTACCGTGGAAACCCAAATTGGAGAAACCACAATAGTTTTTTTATAAAAACATTGTAAGCACCAACTTACAATAGACACCAATATTAAATTATTTTTGCAGGCACAAACTTGCAGGGGACACCAATCCCCTTACTGAGCACCATCTCAACAAATGGGAACCAACCCACATAATTATTGTTTACAGGAAAAAACCTGTAGGAGACACCAATCCCCTTCTTTTCTCCACCCTGCCACTCTGAAAAAATTGTAATTCATAGTTTTCTTTAGAAGACCTCTGCAACATGCTTCATCCTCTATGTTGTCAAACTTTAGATCTTCTTCATTGCTTCCACGCTTCCATACAAACCTCAGAGCCTCACTTATTCAAGACACACCTATCACACTTACTCTTTCTAGCTCGATCAGGGGATCATTATTTCTATACGTCGTGTAGTCAACCATTTGTCCACATACAAAGTCATTCTCACCAAGTGGGCTTCGAGTCCCTTTTCTTCTTCCTCAAAATCATGCCCTAACACTTTTATTTCACATAATATCCTTGTTATCCCCAATTTCTAGGGATAACTAAGGAGATGATGTCTCAAGGCCCTCAGGTTGAAGACATGGAGTGTTGAGGGATAGACCCATTCTTGATGACCATTTACATAAATGGAGACCCTCTTCACCACCATACTTCTTAGGTTCATCATGATGACATCCAACACATCATGTTGTTTCTGGAAGACAATGGGTCTTTCTCCATGAGGTACAAGTCAGATATTGGAGAAAGTGTCACTTTAATACTTGAGAAATTTGAGTATGTTTCATTTAAATTTGATTTTGATTATAGAACGTCTACTTGGAAATTATGCTCTTTCCCTTGTTTCACCTTGGTGGTTGACATTGTGCCCTAGTAAGTGGTCACCCTTGGGGAAAGGTTTTCTACTAGGAGGTCTCCTTGATGATTCATTATACCATTATCGATCATACTTATAATTTTCCACACTTCATACTTTTCATCTCCTTATATTTTGGTATTTTCAGTGTACTGACCCAAGAAGGGATTGTACCACGATTCATGGGAAGAAGAGGCTGAAGGCCCAAGGGGAGTGTAGATGGAAAAAGATAAAAGATAATATTATAACCTTCTAGATGCTCTCCCAAAGAGGTTTTCAGAATGATGAAGCATTTCTCTTAAAATTGAAGACCCACAAAAGGAAATTTCACATATATAAATGTCCCACTTGTTGAGGGATCTACACAAGTGCGTTATACCCTTTGATTTTCCCATATGGCACTTTGTGTACCTATGGCTTCAAGTGACATTGTGGTACTTATTTCAAGTCTTATGTTACCCATTTAGAGTACTCAATTGTTTTGGACTATAATTAATTAATAGAAAATACGGGCTTGAAAAAAGGTTGCATTGAAAATGAAGGTGAAACTCACCCTCTTCAAAGTCACCCATAAATGAGACACTAATAACCCTTGTATGTTATGAACCCCATGCCCAAAAGTCTCACCATGTTGTAAACTTATATATTACACACATTCAAGGAAGATACTACATTGAAGAAAGCACATCAAGAACACATGATACTCAAGAAGTATTTGTGGGAAGGTTAACCAACCGTCTTTATATTCCATCTTCATGAGTATATATACATAGGAGAGATGGTTGGAGCGGTTGCAACGAATCCAACTAATCCTTATTTAGATGCATATATCCCCTACATACATTTACACACATTAGTACATGTGTTCACATATTATCTTATGCTAATGTTTATGTATAATATATGATGACTATTACAAGGGCCTAAGGGGCATCCCAACATATCCCCCACACTCAAATCCTTGCTCGTCCCGAGCAAGTGTGCAGATAACTAATAACATTTTACTCTTTAGCCTTCGTCTTCAATATGGTAAATTCTTGTGTATTTATTGCAGTGCTTTGCTCCCACCCAACAATGGTCCTTTTGATCCTATTGTTACACCTTTCTCCCTTATGCCTTTGGAGTGGTGAGGGGCTTGTCCTAGGATCATCTTACCCCTGTCCTCACCCTATGGTGGAACATCAAGCTTCGACCAACCTACCATTTTTTTTCGTTTTGGCTTCATTTTTTTTCGTTTTGGCTTCTCAGGTCACAACTCAGGAACTATTCTGCAACTTGTATACCAAGGGGATCGATCAATTTGGTATTTCTTGTGCCATCATATTTTCTTTTAAGATCTTGTGTGTGTGTCTCATCATATAATATCTCTTTCTTGAATGTCTTTAACCACTGCCATCACGCTCATCATCAATGCTATACTTTTCTCTACGCTCATCAACTTGAATGTGCTTCTTTATGCTTTTATGTTCTTTAAGAATATGTGGAATCTGCATTTGATATTACATGAAGAAGGGCTTACTATGACTTTTACTCAATGGAAAAATAAATATACTTAGACTTTTACAAATTAATAAAATGCCTTTGAAGACTCACATTTAACCCCACCTTTATATTTTGGCTCAAATTTTACAATAGATCTTGATGTACATCTTGATGTACTGATCTCGATACAATCTGATATAGTCAACCACACAATGTTAGACAAAATTATGAGTCGACTTGACTTATTCTATTATGAGTCAACTCGACTGACTCAACTATGTAATATTGGTGTATGGCTTCATTTCTAGTCTACTCTACTCATTTTCCTTCCCATGCATACTTTTTTTTTCAAGAAAAAATAACTCGAAATTATATTAGTAGTATAATTTCTTTTACATTGCTTGCTCCTACGAGCTGGTAGACAGGGAGAGAATAGCGCTCTCGACAAAAGAAGAAACAGTGACCATCCAAGGATCTGATTCAAAAATAAAAAAGCTCCCCACCGAATGTTGCAATCGCTCATTCGTCGGGCTGGGAGAATGATCTGAAAACAGATCCAGAAGCCAGATAGGGCTTAAAAATGCTCAAAAATGAAAGTGCTCGGAATGCGACGAAACCTATACCATTGCGTCCGTCTCGTCTTCCTGAATCCGGTGGTATAATTTTTATCGCAAACGGAGTCCGTATGAGGAAGATATCGCCTGCTGTCCGAAAAGCCAAACAGGCAAAATTTTGGGAGGTTGACTGTACCTGTCCGTACAGTCCGTACAGACACGTGTCAGTCCGTACAGTGCTAACGTGGCGGTCTGTACAGTGACGTGGCAGGCCGTACCGATGACATGGCAGATCGTACGGAAGGACACGTGGCGTCACCAGGACGCGCCAC
>JZKD02S2026083.1:5636-22270 GCA_000966675.3 Picea glauca
GTCCAAGTGAATTTAACCCCCTTTTTCTGAAGGGAAGTGATTGGGAAATCGATCTTGGAAAATCCTTTTATGAACCTTCTATAGTATCCTGCTAAGCCCATAAAGGATCTAATATCAGATACATCCTTTGGGGTATTCCATGATAGATCGAATCTTGTCGAGATCTATTACCACTCCTTCTTCATAAATGACATGGCCTAAATAATGGACTTGCTGCTAGGAAAAATTCACACTTGCTAATCTTAGCGTAGAGTTGATGCTCTCTTAGTACTTGAAGAATTAGTTTAAGATGTTCTTCATGCTCCTCTATGTTCTTGGAGTATATTTTGATATCATCAATGAAAACCAATACAAATATGTCTAGTAATTCGTTGAGTACATTATTCATCAAGCACATAAAAGTGGTGGGGGCATTGGTTAATCCAAATGGCACCACCAAAAATTCATAGTGACCATATCTTGTCCTGAAGGCGATTTTTTGGATGTCTTCATCCTTGATTTAGACTTGATGGTATCTAGACCTTAAGTCAATCTTCGAGAAAATGGAAGCACCCCTTAATTGGTCAAACAAGTCATCGATTCTTGGTAAGGGATACTTGTTTTTTATGGTTGTCTTATTGAGTTGTCTATAGTATATGCACAGTCAGAGTATGCCATCTTTATTTTTCAAAAATAGGATGGGTGATATCCATGGAGACGTGCTAGGCCGGATGTATCCTTTGTCCATCATCTCCTTTAGTTGTAGCTTGATCTCAACTAGCTCTAGTGTACTCATCCTATAAGGAGTCCTAGACATTGACACTGTTCCTGGTGCAAGTTCTATGGAGAAGTGTTGGCCCTCGATCAAGTTTTGAGGAAACTTTGGTAAGATTTGGACCACTTTTGGACTTCGACACATTGTTCGAAGAAGGAGCGCTTAGGCGGAGCTCAGATCATGGATCTCACCCATTTTTATAGGCTATGTGGACACAGTAAGGGGTCCTCTAGGGTTTTTGTAATGGGTTTATGGGATGTCGACCCATGGGGTTTACCCATGATTAGGCCTTATTGTAAGGGTTTGTAAAAGTATAAATAAAGAATAATGTATGGTAGAAGTAGAAGCCTTTTGAGAAGTTTGGGAGCTAAATGCAAGAAGTTTGAGTGGATTTGTGCTAAGAAATGTATATGTGTTAAGGCTTTGTGCTCAGTAGAGGGTTGGCTCTATGCCCTGACCTAGTTTTGGAAGGAGGATATAGTGCTCAGTGCACAGATCTCTTGTCCTATGCAAAGCTTGACTCTGTGGCTTAGTGCACAGGAGTAACAAAATGTAAGAGAGTGACAAATAATAAATAAGGTGAAGCGGTTGGTGGACGTAGCCCCACACTGGGGTGAACCAAGTACATATTGTGTCTTTGGTTTTATTTGTGTTGTGTTATTTATGTTATGAATCTTCTCAATTGTTTGATTATTATGTGTGATAGATAGATTTGTGTTGCTAAGTGCTATTACTTGTGTTGATGGATGCTAGATATGATTCACAGAGCTAAGTGTTAAGTGTTTTCTTTGTTTTTTAGATTTTTTTTGACATGTGGGACTAACCTGTGGCTAAGAAACCATGAATCAAGGGTATCTAATCAATCAAAATCACCTAGGGATCGCACCCGGCCTGAGATACACCAACCCTTAACATGGCTAGATTTTTTGTCCCCGTAGGTTTCGAACCGGTGACTTTAACATCACGGAGCACCTTAACAACATGCTCCATCACCGACTGTCCTACACATCGAGGACAAAAGGTATGCAGGCTTGGCCCAGTTAATCTTTGTTCCATGACTAGACCACGTCCTTGCTCGATTTTGAGCACAAGACCTGACCTTCGTTGCAAGCATGACTTTACCATCCAGCTGCCTCTACCGACCTTCTCATAAATTGAAGGACATGGGGGTGGGATTTGATCCACTTATATGTGCATGGGTCATGATATCATTTAATATAATATCTCTGGGTGTAGACACATGTTCAACCACTACCTCAAGGTGCCCCCATGGATTTAGGTTAGGCCCTCATGGGAATTGAACCTTGCTTAACGGTGAAAAATTCCTCTCTTTCCACCATTGGATACAACCCCTTTGGGAAAAAGGTATGCAGGCTTGGCCCAGTTAAGATTTGTTCTATGACTAGACCATGTCCTTGCTCAGGATTGAGCACAAGACTTGACCTTCGTTGCAAGAAGGACTTTACCATCCAGCCACCTTCGCCGACCTTTAAAAAATTGAAGGACATGGGGGTGGGATTTGATCCACTTATGTGTGCACGGGTTATGATATCATTTAATATAATATCTCTGGGTGAAACCACATGTTCTACCATTACCTCAAGGTTCCCCCATGGCTTCATGTTAGGCCCTCACAGGAATTGAACCTTGCCCAATGGTGAAAAAATCCTCACTTTCCACCATTGGATCCAACCCCTTTAGGCCTAAGTGTTTTCTTTGTTGTTACTATGCTATATCTATATTTGGGTATGCTCTGTGATGTTAATAAGGTTAATGAACTAATGTGTATAAATTCTTAAGCATTAATAGAATACCCTGTGAAGTATTATTATCACAGATCTGTGTCCCAGCTTGATTACAAACACCTGCATCCTGTAACCCCCCCTTGTTTCTACCTCGGGTGAGACCTCGCCTGCCTCGTAGGTGTTGCCGAAAGGGCCGGTAGTCGAGGTTTTGTTGGTTTGTTGTTAAGTGTTGAACCCTGGGTTTTCCCCTGTGCCAACAAATGGTTTCGTTGCTAGGACCTGAAACTGTGATTGCTGGGAACTGAAGTAAAGAAAAGAGAAGCTTTGTGTGTAGATCTTTTGTCGAAGTGCGCAATACTCTACTTGACTTGCGAAGCTTTGTTCTAGGGAAGAAATTTGATTTGAATAAAAGAGGTAATATCTTAAAAGAGGAAAATCTTTGTGCTTTGACAAGAGAAAGATAAGTGAAGAAAATTGTTTTGAAAGAATGAATTTAAGTACGTTTGATAGGTTTTGTCCTAGTCTGAAGGCTAGGGCGTAGTTGAAAGAAAGAGTTGATTTGAATAAATTTAATGGAAATGAAGAAATATATGTTATTCCTATGCATAGAAATAATTTTTGGACTAATAGGAAGAACCTAGAATTCTTTTTTGCAGATTGCAGGTCCAACACTATGATCCTAGTGCGCAGTACAGAAAAGGATGGGGAACATTTCAAAGAAAAAGAGGAATGACATTGTGTTATAACTGCAGAAGACTAGGACATCTTGCTAAGGAATGCCCTGACACATGTCCTATTTGTCTCTATTTTAAGATTGTTGGTCATGAAGTTGAATATTGTCTAAGGATGATTGCTAAAGTTGAAAGGATGAACATCAGACAAGAAAACTATGAAGGAAGTCAAAATACCAAGGGCATGTTAGAGATTCATAAAGAGAAAGAATCAGAGGAAGCTCAGACTACATTATTATAGTTGAAAGAAACAATGGATGTTCACAAAGATGTCAGCTTACCATAGATCCTGAAAGTAAAACAATGCATAAGTGCAAGAATATAATACTTCAACATAGACTGTGTCTTTGATGAGGAAACACAAGTGAATATTATGACATAAGACACTTGGAAAATTTTTGGAAAGCCTACTGTGGTACCTTCATTGGGAAGGGTAGGCTTGTTTAAGGGAAAGATGATAACCTAATGTGGAAGAGTTACTAATGTACCTATTATAGTTCATGGAACATTGACTAAAGAGGAATTTGAAGTCATTAAGTTTGTTGGGAAAAACACCCCTTTCCCACTTTTATTAGGAAAGACTTGGATTGAGAAAGATCAGATCGGAAGGAAAGCAAAGGAAGAAGCTATAGAAAATAAAAATAAATAACTAAGGGACATCATAGCTAGAAAAATAGACCGAATAATAGAAGAATGAGAGGACAAGTCGTAGCAACATAACAAAGTAACAACACAGGAGGAACATAAAGTCAGAAAATTAGTTGTCAAGGTTGAAAGAATGCAAGAAGGCTTGAAGGACCTATCTATTCAATAAAGAAGTATGTCCACTCAGGAAGTTTTAATAAAATGGATATTAACATCAGGCCCTTTAAGGGCACCTCAGCAGTGCAAAGTCACTACACTAGGGGAAGAAAACATTAAAAATGGAAAGAGGATTCCAAAAACAGTTAGAGAGACTCAGATCACAGGGAAGAAGGAAAGGAAGCTTAATAAAAATAAAGATAAGTTGGAAAAGTTATAAGAAGCTATAGAGAACAAATGTAAGACATTGCAGAATGGAACCTCGCAAGAGGTAGGTTTCTAGGATTTGAACCTCGCTGGAACAATAGGTCCGTGTAGAATGGGACTTCACCCTGGCGAAGCTATATGATTGTTGGATGCACCCCGACCGTTAGAACGACGCTCCAGAATGGTTAGAAAACACATTTATAAGCTGATGGATCGCTTTTGGATGTTTATATCGTGCCATAGTGGATAGAGTCACATTTATGGAAGCATTCGTGGTCGTTGGAAGAATCTGTTACAATGCCCCGCTTATTTAACCCATTAGACGCTGGATCGAGACCACTTTTTGCTACCCATGAATAATTGAGCCAAGAACATAATTGTTTTTGTGTTGAGATGTGTTATCTGAAACGAGACCCCGCCTGTCTGTTTGTCTACCCTGTCGGTCCATTCGTCTACCCCAACCTGTCTGTTTAAAGGTTATAATGTTGGGCGAACCGAGTGAATTAGAGAAGTCTATCGAGGAATTCATCAAGAAGCTAATGGATGACAGACCAATATCTAAAGGTGTCCAGACATCATCGACTAGGGGACTGTAGGCTTCCCCTTTGACTAGATGTCACTATGGCCATGTTAACCCCGTGACTGAGCAATGAAGTAAGCACTTTGGTGATCTGGCTAAAGCGAAGTAGATCCCGTCGAACCTAACAAAGTATATCCCACCTTTGGTTGCTGCAGTTAACTGTGACACCATCCTCCGAGATTATGAGTACACCATGTTCACCCCGTACATTCTGAAAGGAATACGCCTAGTCAGAAGTCAGTTATGACATATCCCACTATTGAAGAACAACGAATTCAATTTAGGAGATAGGAAGAACTATGTTGTGTTGGCACCCCATTGCTATCTCATGAAGTCAACTGGGAAGATGCCTCACCTCGTATCACAACCATGGATTAAGGGGCTAGCGCAGTCCACCATGTTAAATGTGATGAAGATTCCCCATTTTGGCCACCACCAACAGGTTAACGCTTGCGTTAAAATCCTACTGTCGTGTTATCATGGCGAATACTTGTGGCTCAATAGAAAAAATATCGTGGATCCGACACTGATCCACCATATCACAGTCTTAAGCATGAAGGGACCTGACCCTCAATAGTTTTATCCAGGGAAGGCTTCAGACCGCTCCTTTTCACAGTGCATCAAGGAAGATGACGGAGAAGTCGAAAAAGGAAAGTGAGGTTACAAGGTAGCCTCTATACATGATGGCGTAGTGTGCCTTGATTTCCAATTCATAGCTGGCAAGATCGTAAGGAAGAACTGCCCCACATAGGTCACCGAGTTCGTGGTGGAACTTGTAGGAAAATGTGTGGAGGGCATGCACATGAATTGGGCGAGCGAGCTACCTTGTTAATGAACTGGAGAAAGATTACCGCGAAGCCCAGGATTTGGGATATGAATTCCACTATAGCTATATGATCATTTTGATCGCATTTTTCACTTGGAAAATCCCTAAAGGAGACACCTTCCTAGAAATCGAACCCTCGACATCGTTGGTCGCTCGGTTTTCAACCCTGTGGTACACCAATGACATGATGAAGCAGTGTCAGTCCAACATTGTGTTTCATGCATACTATTAGCAATTGAAGGTTGCCATTAAATCATTTCCGCGCATGACACCACACACTTTGCACCAGTACCGACCAATAGCAAATTTTCATGCAGATCCACATTTCATCTACATCACTGCGCGCAGAGACGAGAACCATGAAGAATTACAGTCATACTACAAGCTAACAAATGAAGACATGGAGCAGATTATAAAGGAGTGGCCGGAGGAATTCCTTGTACCCATCCCTGATGCATAAATCTCCAACAGCGACACCATAGGAAGCCCCATAGTCACCGAGGTTGAGCATGCCGGACAGTCCAGTGGGACTAAGAAGAAGAAGCAACAGGAATAAGTCTAGAATATAGAGAGCGATGAGGAGGACAACACATCTGAATATAACAGGCTTGAATCACCAAGAGGAGGAGAAGACGAGGAAGAAGGACATGGAGGAGGAAATGAAGGAGAAGAAGGGCAAGGAGGAGGTGAAGCTACCACCCCTCCACTTGAGGATCCTCCTGTTGGGACAATAACACCGCAAAAGAGGAATTTTTATGCAAAGAAACCTTCAGCGAGGAAGAAGATGCACGCTAACAAGCCCCATTTGGAGGCCACGCTCACGGAGGATGATATCAGTATAATCCATGGAGCTATGGATGAAATTTCTGAGGACATATTGCAAAGATATGGAGAGAAGCAGGAAGAGTTATATGGAAGGATTGAGAAGGAATTGAAGGAATTACAACAAGCTGTTCATTTGGTCCGCGTAGTACCTACTGCCCCTTCCTCGTCACAGACCATAGAATTGGTGGATGAACCAAACCAATTGAGAATATTGGCAGATACAACATAAGCCCGGTTCCAAAAAGCCCAGGAAGAGAAGGAGAAGGCTACATAAGCCTTGAAAAAGGAAAATGAAGAAATCCTAGAACAATTACGAGCAACACGGTACAGTGTAGCTGCCTATGAAAACCAAGGAGATGAGTTTCAGGTGATGCTTCAGGAAGAAAAGAGAGTTGACGAAACCCAACTATAGAGAGAAAAGGAGCAGCTGATCGTAGAACATGCCATAGTCGAAGAAGCAGTTAGTAAATCATGTCGCTTTGTACCAAGGTTGGTATAGGAGGAGAAAGATTCAGTTGAGGCTCAAGTAGTGAAGCTTGTTGAGACCCTCTAGGAGCTTCAATCCATGATAACAGAATTGGAGGCCCAAGCAGTAACGAGCACCCCGTAGGAGGTGCATGACCAGAGGGAGGAAACTGCTAAGAGCAAGTAGTAAGGATAAGATCTCTCACCTCAGAGTGAAAACAACTGAGTGATAGAAGAACACAGAAATATGAATGCCTCGTCAAGGATCCAGAGCTAAGAAAGATGGAAGCGCAGTTATAGGGGGTGTTGACACTCGGAACTGAATTTGGGTTGCAGCAAATCAATCTCGAGGCAACCTCGAACCACTTTGGATTGGAAGCTGCCCTCCCCCAACCCGAGAGGGATCTCTCGAACAATGTCACAATATGATTTTTAGTAAGCGTGAAATGGTGGGCAGATTTATGGGTAAATGATGGTCTTGGACTTTTGAAGTTTGGGGGTTAAACCAGGGAAATGGTCCATTGGGCATGGAGTCAAGTGAAAACTGAGGAAAGGCAATAATAGCAGCGATCATATAACTTGCGGAAAGTGAGGCAAAGTAAGTCTATCTTTCAGTGCTTTGATAATCATGATGCGGTAGAAGAAAAAGGAAAGGAAAGGCCGATGTAGTAGATAATATATGCAAAATTCTGAAAATGTAGACTGGTCTTACACCTGCTGATAGCTGGTGCAGAGGAAAGATAGTAAACAATTACAGAGAACCAAAATCCATTCGCTATAGTAGTGGTCGTACTAAAGTATAACAAAGCACATCAGTCAAAAGAAAACAAACTTGTAACACAGTTGTGACAGAATAAGGAAGAAATAAACAATATGATAATGACAATATCAACTATGGGTAAGGAGCATATAAAATGAATTCCAAACAGATTTAACACAACTAAAAAGAGGAAGAACATATTGAAAGAAATCGACCGTGATGACTCTAAATAGCTATCGGATTCTGTTCTGGAGAAAGGATTGGTAGTACTGGACTCTTGTCTTTACCCTGAACGTTCACTTGAGATAGAATCCGCACCTCATTCAAAACCATGTTCGTCGGCACCTCCTGAATGGTCTTTCCCCATCATCACACGAATGGTAACGCCCCAATATCTCCTGAAGCCACTTGCCATAATCTTCTTCCATTTATGGAACGACGAGTTAAACCTATCACGCTTCGGGCTCACTGTCCATAACAATAGGTATCCTGTGTGCAACAGTAATTACAGTGCAATCTGCAACAATACCTTTAAGAGTAGTCTCAAAATTGAGAAGAACCATCATCAGATTAAAGCTACAACATTAGGCTTCAGACTAGTCGCTAAATTCTCAAAGCTTCGTGCTAGCTGCACTTCATCAGGACTATGTTGGAAAGAGCCATTACCAATTCGTGTCGTTTTCTCCAAAATAGCGACAACAGGATCTCTTCCAAACATGATTGTATGCAATATCAGCCCTGGTTCTATCGCCTTCAGGATATTCACAAACTGAAGAGGATCTCTCCCATCATTGTTTCCACCATCACTCAAAAAAATAATTGTTGGCTTCTTCTTGACCACATTAGGATGATTGGATCCCCGATAAATTATCTCCTCTACTAGTTTCAGACCAGAAGAATAATTGGCTCCACCTGTTGCAACATATTGAGGAAGCCTGTCCACTATATCTTCCTTCATCTCTTGCATTTCTAGAGCAATATTTGTTGTATTGTCAAACAGAACCATAGATAAAGAATCATCACTAGTAGTTCTACGCCGAGTAGTAATGAATCGAGCAATAGCCTCATACACACATCCCAGCCTACAATTGTGTCTAGATGTAAATTTGGCCATTGTTGGTTTTATATCAGGACTGGACATTGAACCATACTTATCAACAACACACACCACATGATGTGGTATGTTATTGGAATGGTCACAGACAAAAACATGACCATCTCCAGTTATGTAACCTGTAGAGGATGTAATCGAGGCAGTTCTTTTCACTGGAGCATGCCATAATTTCTCTATGCAGTAAGACCTAGAAGAACCAACATCAATTTCATTATGCTCTCCTGACCTGCAAAGATGATTACACAGAGAAAACTCTTTCTGATCTTCTTCAGTACAAGGATCTTCAAACCGCATTTGCCTCCAATAAGTCTCATGAGTAACTTCATCTTTAGGCATATCCTCATCAGGACCATTTTTTCTTGAATTGATTCAGCCAGTTTGGATGAAAACATGATAATCACAAAACTCATAGGGACATGATTCTCAAACATATACATTATAGTATCTATAGCCTTTAGCCCAGTTGCAGATGAAGGGTCAATGACATAAACAACATGGTAAAGATTTTTACGAATATAATGGAACTAGCTAGGGAAGACTGGCATAAGAAGCTCATTCAGATTGCTTCGCCATCTTCTATACATAGAGTCCTCCTCTAGATTGTTCAGATAGTGAACATGGATAGAACATAAGTCTAAACGAAAAGAACCTTGTTCTGAAGGTGAAATTGTATATAATAGTGCCTTTATATCAAGGAATCCCATTGGTGCTTGGGATAAAAAACACTAAGTAAAGAAATTTCCAAAATCTGTTACAACATAGGCTCCATCTAGGGATGGTACTTTCCCGCAAAGTGCCAAGAACAGTAGACCAGGTGCCTTCATCCATTGGGAGACCTTACGCAAAAGATGTAATTATGAGTTCTCCCGCCAGTGAAATCACCATCAGAAAATTTTAATGGAGTCGCCAGAGCATGTGCAACCAATATTTGCCTATGAACGGCTGCTCAACCAGGCCTTAGGATTATGAAAATGTCATTCTCCCAGGGATAGATATCATCTTTGAAATCCCTGGCAATGGCGCCAAAATGTTGACACTCAGAACTGAATTTGGGTTGCAGCAAATCCATCCTGAGGAAATCTAGAACCACTTTGGATTGGAAGTTTCCCTCCCCCAACCCGAGAGGGATCTCTCGAACAATGTCACAATATGATTTTTAGTAAGCATGAAATGGTGGTAATATTTATGGGTAAATGATGGTCTTGGATTTTTGAATTTTGGGGGTTAAACCAGGGAAATGGTCCATTGGGCATTGAGTCAAGTGAAAACCGAGGAAAGGCGATAATAGCAGCGATCATATAACTTGCGGAAAGTGAGGCAAAGTAACTCTCTCTTTCAGCGCTTTGATAATCATGATGCGGTAGAAGAAAAAGGAAAGGAAAGGCTGATGTAGCAGAGAATATATGCAGAATTTTGAAAATGTAAACTGGTCTTACACCCGCTGATAGCTGGTGTAGAGGAAAGATAGTAAACAATTACAGAGAACCAAAATCCATTCACTATAGTAGTGTTCGTACTAAAGTATAACGAAGCACATCAGTCAGAAGAAAATGAACTTGTAACACAATCATGACGGAATAAGGAAGAAATAAACAATATGATAATGAAAATATCAACTGTGGGTAATGAGCATATAAAATGAATTCCAAACAGATTTAACACAGCTGAAAAGAGTAAGAACATACTGAAAGAAATCGACCGTGATGAATCTCACAGTCACAAGTAAAAAATCATCTATATTATTTCATTTCTGGCTTACAAAATAACTCAGCATACCCAGGAACCCCTCTTCACAAGAGGTTTATTCCCCAGCGCTGCCTCGTGCCCCCTCTCTCTCTGTTACATACATCAGTCTTTTAAAAAGAAAAATAGAACTCTTTGTGTTCCGAAAATCTAAAACAATTTTCCTTCTCCGGACTGTGCGACTGCCAGATGCGCTGCTGTTACTAATCTTTTAATCGTTTGTTAATTGCTTTGACACCTCATCATTCCTTCCTTGACACTTGGAAGCTACAGTTTTTCTTTTATGATTCTTTGAGACTCAACCTGACTATAGATTTTGCAAACATTTAAATAGCCATCAATATGCACCGAATGAAATAATCCAAATGCAAATATGTCTTGATATAAATTTGTGTGAAAAAGGTAAATCCAGCCGCGGGGAAATGTTAAAACTCAACAAATATGTTGCGAAGTTAAATTTACAGTGGACATCATGATTGATTTAGCTGACAAATACAATTTGTCAGTGGAAGAGAAAATTTGAGACACACCATGAACACATTTAGTCGGTGTCCGCTCCAAAGTAGTTGTAAAGTCGCTCTCACATCATTGATGAAAGAATTTGTGGACCTTTTCCATTGTTAATCCGTGCCACGGCCGACAAGTTTTGATTTATGTTTTAGTGTATGGTTGTATCATCCAGAAATTTCATCATATGACATTGAATTCAATCAACTGATAGAAACTCCAATTGGCTAGAAAACGCTTACTTGCAAGCCGAAATGTTCGAATTCACCCATTATTGACCGCAAACGACATTTTCTTTCTATCTTTTTACCTTGCGAACAATGTCCAGAGGATTATCAAACATCTCCAAGGGTATCCCAACATGTAAAAGCCCAAAACGGTTTCCCCAAGTTGCTTTACTATTGGGTTTAATCATCTGCTTCAAGTCCACGAGGCAGGACCTGTCTCTCGTGTTCATCGAGACCAACGCCGTTAATATCAAGTTTTCTAGTACCCCGATAATATTCTCATCAAAAGTCATCCGCAGGTAGCGTTGAAGTCCAGAAAATGCAACGCCAAGTAACACATCATTCACGGTCTGTAAAAACCATACGGAGTACAACAAAGCGAAATCCTTGCAAAAAGTTTCAGGAACTAACAATAGACTGATAGGTTACCCCTCCAACAGAATTTTTTGATGTATTGAACATCTTCAATTGTGAAAGTGGCAGAAGACATGTCTTTAGGCATCCACTCCACTTCAGGAGGTCCCCGAATCGACAACTTGTTATCCTCAATCCATATCACTCTTAAGAAATTGATGATCAAATCGAGCAATGTGCACTGCATTATAACCACACCAGTGAATAGCCGCTGGCATACATTATGAAAGGTGAACCAATGGATTTGGGATTTCTGATATTCTGGCAAGAGCTATGTACATTCAAAAGTAGGATGGCTACGATTATTAGCCCTGGTAGAGCAAGCAAGCAATAAATACATGAGAGAAGCACCATCTCCCAGTGTATGATGCAGGTTGATAATAAGTGTCGTTGATGTCATGCTGGTCTTGTAGTTGAGAACATGAAATTCCAAAGAGGATGAGAAGGAGGAATCCACATGATATGCAACTCGGAAATATAGCCATTCACATCCACTTTTGTTTTCTTCCTGTTGTCAGTCCACCTCGTGGATTCTCTTCCATGCGCCTTGTCTTGTGACTGTTTCGTTAGAAATAATTTATGTGGTCTGTCTTTTTCATCTCTCTAGCACCTAGGGAGATCTGGAGGAGGAGGCTCCAATGTTTCCACGTAATCGCGACTGTTTTTTTTTAACTAGAATCGCCATAATGTAAAGAGGCCAGTGCGGTGACACTGCATTCTTTGAAGGGAAAACGCTTCTGATGACTCTGAATAGCTATCGGATTATGTTCTAGAGAAAGGATTGGTAGTACTGGACTTCTGTCTTTACATTGAACATTCACCTGAGATAGAATCCACACCTCATTCAGAACCATGTTCGTCAGCGCCTCCTGAATGGTCTTTCCCCATCATCACACGAATGGTAACGCTCCAATCATCACACGAATGGTAACACTCCAATCATCACACGAATGGTAACGCTCCAATCATCACACGAATGGTAACGCCCCAATATCTCCTGAAGCCACTTGCCATAATCTTCTTCCATTTCTGGAACGACGAGTTAAACCTAGCATGCTTCGGGCTCACTGTCCATAGCAATATGTATCCTGTGTGCAACAATAATTATAGTGCAATCTGCAACAATACCTTTAAGAGTATTCTCAAAATTGAGAAGAACCATCATCAGATTAAAGCTACAACATTAGGCTTTAGACTAGTCGCTAAATTCTCAAATCTTCGTGCTAGCTGCACTTCATCAGGACTATGTTGGAAAGATCCATTACCAATTCGTTTCGTTTTCTCCAAAATAGCGACAACAGGATCTCTTCCAAACATGATTGTATGAAATATCAGCCCTGGTTCTATCGTCTTCAGGCTATTCACAAACTGAAGAGGATCTCTCCCATCATTGTTTCCACCATCACTCAAAAAAATAATTGTTGGCTTCTTCTTGACCACATTAGGATGATTGGATCCCCGATAAATCATCTCCTCTACTAGTTTAAGACCAGAAGAATAATTGGCTCCACCTGCTGCAACATATTGAGGAAGCCTATCCACTATAGCTTCCTTCATCTCTTGCATTTCTAGAGCAAGATTTGTTGTATTTTCAAACAAAACCACAGATAAAGAATCATCACTAGTAGTTCTACGTCGAGTAGTAATGAATCGAACAATAGCCTCATACATGCATCCCAGCCTACAATTGTGTCTAGATGTAAATTTGGCCATTGTTGGTTTTATATCAGGACTAGACATTGAACCAGACTTGTCAACAACACACACCACATGATGCGGTATGTTATTGGAATGGTCACAGACAAAAACATGGCCATCTCCAGTTATGTAACATGTAGAGGATGCAATCGAGACAGTTCTTTTCACTAAAGCATGCCATAATTTCTCTGTGCAGTAAGACCTAGAAGAACCAACATCAATTTTGTTATGCTCTTTTGACCTGCAAAGATGATTACACACAACAAACTCTTTCTGATCTTCTTCAGTACAAGGATCTTCAAACCGCATTTGCCTCCAATAAGTCTCATGAGTAACTTCATCTTTAGGCATATCCTCATCGGGACCATATTTTCTTGAATTGATTCAGCCAGTTTGGATGAAAACACGATAATCCCAAACCTCATAGGGACATGATTCTCAAACATATACATTATAGTATCTACAGCCTTTATCCCAGTTGCAGATGAAGGGTCAATGACATAAACAGCATGGTAAATATTTTTACGAATATAATGGAACTGGCCAGGGAAGACTGGCATAAGAATCTCATTTAGATTGCTTCGCCATATTCTATACATAGAGTCCTCCTCTAGATTGTTCAGATAGTGAACATGGATAGAACGGAAGTCTAAACAAAAACAACCTTGTTCTGAAGGTGCAGGTGTATATAATAGTGCCTTTATATCAAGGAATCCCATTGGTGCTTGGGATAAAAAACACTAAGTAAAGCAATTTTCGAAATCTGTTACAACAGGAGGCACAACAACATGTATTTTCCATGTAGGTGAAGATGAATCTTCTCACCGCAATTGAGAGAATGCAGAGATACCAAGAGCATCATGTAGTACAACATCAGATCACTGCCCTCTAGGGAAAGGTAATAGAAGTCACGCAGAAGCTACAACCTATGCAGGATGAAGCTTGCAAGGTGTTCGAAGATATTGATGGACAAGGCTCTCAATTAGACCAAGTGGTCACATCAATAGAACAATGCCTGGAAGGGCCTGTTACAAAGCAAAATGTCTAGGAGCTAGTTGAGCAGGAGGTTCAGGCGAAGTAGCAAGTCGAGGTAGCTCGAGTTAAGCTCGAGGCCTTCGAAGCAACATTGTCTAGACCTGAGTGAATCGGGATGAGTCACATGTGAGTGTTGGGGGCCTTTTGTCCCTCGACCAAGTTTTGAGGAAACCCTGGTCAGATTTGGACCACTTTTGGACTTCGACACATTGTTCAAAGAAGGAGCGCCTAGGCGGAGATGAGATCACCGATCTCACCCATTTTTGCGAGCTATGTGGACCCAATAAGGGGTCCTCTAGGGTTTTTGTAATGGGTTTATGGGATGTCGGCCCATGGATTTTACCCATGATGAGGCCTTATTGTAAGGGTTTGTAAAAGTATAAATAAAGAAGAATGTATGGTAGAAGTAGAATCCTTTTGAGAAGTTCGGGAGCTACGTGCAAGAAGTTTGAGCGGTTTTGTGCCAAGGAATGTATGTGCATTAAGGCTTTGTACTCAGTAGAGGGTTGTCTCTGTGACCTGACCTAGTTTTGGAAGGAGGATTTGGTGCTATTACTTGTGTTGATGGATGCTAGATATGATTCTCAGTGATAAGTGCTAAGTGTTTTCTTTGTTGTTACTATGCTAGATATATATTTGGCTATGATCTATAATGTTGATAAGGATAATGAACTAATGTGTATAACTTCTTAAGCATTAACAAAATATCCTGCGAAGTGTTATTATCACAGATCTGTGTCCCAGCTTGGTTAGGGACACCTGCGTCCTATAACCCCCCCTTGCTTCTACCTTGGGTGAGACCTCAACTACCTCACAGTTGTTGCCGAAAGGGTCGATAGTCGGGGTTTTGTTAGTGCACTGTTAAGTGTTGAACCCTGGTTCTGCCCCTGTGCCAACAAGAATTCAATGTCTCTTCTTAGAGGTAGGCCCGATACATCTTCTAGAAACATGTCTTTATACTCTCTTAATATTGGATAGTCCTCTAGGTTTGGTTTGTCATCCTCAATAGATTCCAACACCTGTATTGCATATAGAGGACATCCCTTTCTACAATACTTTTTCATTTGAAGGGTTGATATTCGTCTCACTGAGACAGGCCTCTAAATCCCTTGAAGGGTTATTTTTCTCCCTTCTTCATTTTCACACTCCAAAGTTTTAAGGTAATGGTCCAAATTGGTTTTATTAGTGGCTAACAAGTCCATACCGACCAACATGTCATAATATCCAAAGGGAAGTATGTTAAGGGTCACTTGGGTAGGAAATCCATCCATAATGAATTGGCAAGTTGGTATGACCTCTGCTACTTTTCTTTTGGTCCGAGTGGCTAATTGTACCAACCATGGATTAACATGTCTAACCAGTTTCAATTTACACTTATCAATAGTCTGAGGGGCCACATAACTCAAATTATAACAGGGTCAATTAAAATAGAAACTAGATGGTTGGTGATCATACCTTCCATATCCACCACTGAAGCTTGGTGGTTGGCTTGTTTATTATTCAAGGCTACATAAATCCGTGGCATTCTCCTAGCCACATCATTGACTGTGGTAGCTTATTGGATATTGTAGATTCTCCTACTATTATGTTGTCTGTGTGGGCAATGCCTTTGTAGATGCTCTTCTCCACAACCCCAACATTTCAAGGGTTCTTTCTTTGGGTTATCAATATTTCATGGGGTTGCTCCAAAATATTTATTTCCACTCTAGGAGGGGAAATTTTGTTGATACACACTTCTAGTAGGAAGGATCATCCTAGAACCCTTCCCATAATTCTTAAATATTGAGTATTTAAACCCCTTCTTATTGAATCCCAAACTATTCTTCTTCTTCTAGTCCTCATGAGGTTTTGTCTTATTCCTGAACTATTCATAATAATACCTTTCCTTTTGGATAGTGTCTTATAAGGTATTTGGATAATCAAACTAAATCCTGTCCCAGTAGGTCTGAGGTAACCCACTAATAAATTGTTGCACTTTTACCTTTTCATCCTTTATATAGGGTACATACCTTAGCATCTCCAAGAATTTATTGACATATTCTGCTATGGTGAGTTATCCCATCCTGAGTTCATAGAACTCCTTAGTCTTCCCATCAAAGTATTTCTCTGATAGATACTTATTCTTGAAGTGTTTCTCAATCTGTTTCCATGACAAGTCCTTCTCATGGATTCCTTTCACATTCCTAAGGTCTTCCCACCAAA
>JZKD02S2026083.1:22280-43807 GCA_000966675.3 Picea glauca
TGCATATCCCTACAGATAACCCTTTATCTAACCCACATCCACATACTGAAGCTGAAAATTCCTTTCATTCCCATAACTTTTAGCACCATCACTTTCAACATGACCTACGCTTTCTACGGGTGGATGTGACCAAATTTGATGGCTCGGATCCCATTGGTTGGGAAACCCAAATGGAAAATTATTTCTCTTTATACGACATTGACTTGGCCAAACTTCAGTATGGTGTTCTCCATCTAGATCAAGAACGTTGGCAATGGTGGCAATGGAGAAAAACTTCCTGTCAAGGGTATATTGCTTGGACACACTTTGTGGAAGAGCTTTATGAACACTTTGACACTGACACCAACCATTTGGGCCGTTTGACAATGTTGAAACAATCATGAACAGTGGAAGACTTTATAGCTACTTTTGAGCACCTGGATTTTCGGACAGAGGGCATGCCTGATGCCTTTTTCTGAGAGTGTTTTATCAGTGGCCTCAAGGATGAGATTCGGGCCCATGTCCTCATGTATCGGCTTTAGAGTTGCATGGAAGCTACTAAAATAGATAAAGAAGCACAACAAGTTGTATCTTCTCAAAACCAGAAACCCTCCTTTATCCCTCGCACTAAACCAGTAAATCCCACTACTCCCTCTGCTCCACTAAAGATCCAAAAATTGACCAGGGTTGAAACGGTTGAACGCCAACTCAAAGGTTTTTGTTATAATTGTGATGGAAAATATTTCCCGGGCCACAAGTGTAAGGAACAAAGTATTTTTATGGCCATCTCGAAGGATATTTCAGAACAAGAGGTTGAAACTCCCCTTGTGTCTAAGTCACGTGAAACCACTGACATCACCCCTCCCTCAGACCCTCCTGAAGTAGAACTGGTCATTTCCCTAAATGATCTCACTGGCTTCTCTACTCCCCAAACCCTCGAGCTAATCAATTGCATCAAGCATAGGAAGGTCATCATTTTGGTTGATAGTGGAAGCACCCATAATTTTATTCATCATCGCATTGCCCAAGAAAATCATTTCTACATCCATGCAGTCAATAATTTCCAAATCATGATTTCTAATGGTGGATCCATGAAATGTGGAGGGCGTTGTGAAAATGTGTGTCTCCAAATTGGTGACTATCACCTGAAATATCATATGTTTGCTATCGACATGGGCGATTGTGACATTGTGTTAGGTGCAGATTGGCTAAGGACTCTGGGTCTCATTCTCATGGATTTTAAGGAATTAACCATGCAATTTTACCAGGAGGTCCAACAATATAAGTTCCAAGGCATCATCTCTAGTTCACCTGAGATCATTAGTTCCCATCACATGGAAAAGCTGCTCAAAAAAGGTGATTCTGGTGTTATTTCCCAACTCCATGCCATACAAGCAACAGAGACGCCCTCGGTGCCGTAAGACTTCCAATCCATCCTTTCTAAACATCAAGTGGTCTTTTCCACTCCCCAGGGACTTCCTCCTTCCCGTGGTGTTCATGATCATTTCATTCCCCTTGTATCATGAAGCCTTCCTTCCAATATCCGTATGTATCGTCACCCCTTTTCACAAAAAAATGAAATTGAGAAAATGGTCCAGGAACTCCTTAACACATGCATTATCCGCCCTAGTACGAGCCCCTACTATTCTCCGGTGGTCATGGTCTTGAAGAAAGAAGGTTCTTGGAGAATGTGTCCTAACTTTCGTGCCCTCAAAAAACTTACCATTAAAGACAAATTTCCCATTCATGTCATTGATGACCTCTTGGATGAATTGAGTGGTGTCCATTTGTTTACTAAATTTGATCTTCATTCTGGCTACCACTAGATACGTATGAAAGAGGCAGACATTCCCAAGACTTCCTTTATAACTCATGAGGGCCACTATGAGTTTTTGGTCATGCCCTTTAGCTTGTGTAATTCCCACTCCACCTTCCAAATCCTCATGAATCATGTCTTTCGTCCTTTTCTTCATCATTTTTTCTTAGTTTTCTTTGATGATATCCTCATCTATAGAAAAAACTGGACAGACCATATTGCTCATGTGGATTGAGTTCTCCATCTACTCTCGCAGCACCAAATTTTCCTGAAACAGTCTAAATGCAATTTTGGCACCTCAGAAGTCAAGTACTTGGGTCATCTGGTTGGAAAGGATGGCGTCAGGGTGGATCCAAAAAAAATTGAAGTTATTCAAGACCGGCCTCACCCAAAGACTCTCAAAATATTGCATGGATTTCTGGGCTTAACAGGTTATTATCGCAAGTTTGTTAAGAATTATGGAAAGATTGCAACACCTCTCACTACACTCCTAAAAAATAACTCTTTCACTTGGACTCCAACAACTACTCAAGCTTTTCAAACATTGAATATAGCCATGTGCACCACTCCAGTCCCGACCCTTCCTGATTTCACAAAGACCTTTGTCTTGGAATGTGATGCTTCAGGGAAAGGAATTGGTAATGTCCTTATGCAAGAGGGTTGGTCGTTGGCCTTTACCAACAAGCAATTGTCTGAAAGAAATATGGGGAAATAATCTATGAAAAGGAAATGTTGGCTATTTTGCACGCCGTTGATCTGTGGCTCCCTTATCTATTGGGGCAATTCTTCCAAATTAAGACAGACCATCAAAGCCTCAAGTATTTTCTGGAACAATGCATTTCCTCCCCAGAGCAAATAAAATGGGTGACTAAGATCTTTGGATATGATTATGAGATCATTTACAAGAAAGGAAAAGACAGTGTATTTGCAGATGCACTTTCCCGAAAATATGAAGATGACAAATCCCTTTTTTGTCTTTCCTTCATTGTACCAGATTGGCTCCAAGCCGTTTGCCAGGAATGGCTACACGATCCCAAAAGTTTGCATCTGATCCAACAATTACAGTCCAATGCTTCATATTCCACAGGGTACTCTTGGCTCCATGATGAGCTTTGATACAAAGGCTGTTTGTATTTAAGTAAACAATCAAAACTTAAATCCATGGTACTTTCTGAGCTTCATGCTACACCCATAGCTGGGCACTCTAAGCTTACCAAAACCTATGACAGGGTCAAACATTTTTTTTTCTGGGATGGTATGAAACAAGACATTTGTAATTTTGTCACTGATTGTGATGTTTGTCAATGCAACAAGGGAGAAACCGTCAAATATTCGGGCACACTACAACCAGTTTCGATTCCACCTGCTATTTGGAGGGATATCTCTATGGATTTTATTTCAGTCTTACCCAAATCGGGAAATAAATCAATCATCATGGTGGTTGTTGATCGCCTTTCCAAGTATGCTCATTTATGTGCTCTTCAACACCCATTTATAGCATCCATGGTGGCTCAAATTTTCATGGATCAGGTCTTCAAGCTTCATGGCATGCCACATTCTATTGTTTCTGATCACGACCCAACTTTCATCAGCGATTTCTGCAAAGAACTATTCAAGCTACAAGGCACCCAATTGAATCTCAACACAACTTATCATCCCTAGACTGATGGTCAAAGGGAATTTGTCAACAAGTGTTTGGAAACATATTTGAGGTGTTTTTCCTTTGAAAATAAAAATCAATGGGCTCAATGGTTACCCCTAGCTGAATGGTGGTATACCACTTCATACCATACAACTACACGCATGACTCCTTTTGAGGCGGTATATGGACAAAATCCACCTTTAGTTCTCTCATAATTACCGGGTGTCTCGAAGGTCCAGGCGGTTGACCAAACGCTTATAGTTCGAGAGGATATTCTCCATAACCTCAAAGAGAATTTGGTCATGGCACAAAATCGCATGAAGAAACAAGCAGATCAAGGTCGCTCTGAACACCAATTTGCAGAAGGGGATCATGTGTTTCTTCGACTGCAACCTTACAAGAAAAATTCCCTCAAGTCTGAGCATTTTCAGAATCTAGCGCCCAAGTTTTATGGTCCTTATACCATTCTCAATCATGTGGGACATGTGGCCTATCAGTTAGCTTTGCCCGATCATTCTAAGCCAAATCCTGTTTTTCATGTTTCATGCTTAAAGAAGGTGATTGGAACTAAGCCCCAAATTCAAACCAACCATCCCGAGTTAGACGAAGAAGGATCCATTTGGCTATAGCCACAAGCAATTTTGGACCAGCATGAGCATNCAACAAGTTGTATCTTCTCAAAACCAGAAACCCTCCTTTATCCCTCGCACTAAACCAGTAAATCCCACTACTCCCTCTGCTCCACTAAAGATCCAAAAATTGACCAGGGTTGAAATGGTTGAACGCCAACTCAAAGGTTTTTGTTATAATTGTGATGGAAAATATTTCTCGGGCCACAAGTGTAAGAAAAAAAATATTTTTATGGCCATCTCGAAGGATATTTCAGAAGAGGAGGTTGAAACTCCCCTTGTGTCTAAGTCACGTGAAACCACTGACATCACCCCTCCCTCAGACCCTCCCGAAGTAGAACTGGTCATTTCCCTAAATGATCTCACTGGCTTCTCTGCTCCCCAAACCCTCAAGCTAATCAATTGCATCAAGCATAGGAAGGTCATCATTTTGGTTGATAGTGGAAGCACCCATAATTTTATTCATCGTCGCATTGCCCAAGAAAATCATTTCTACATCCATGCAGTCAATAATTTCCAAATCATGATTGCTAATGGTGGATCCATGAAATGTGGAGGGCGTTGTGAAAATGTGCATCTCCATGAAATGTGGAGGGCATTGTGAAAATGTGCGTCTCCAAATTGGTGACTATCACCTGAAATATCATATGTTTGCTATCGACATGGGCGATTGTGACATTGTGTTGGGTGCAGATTGGCTAAGGACTCTGGGTCTCATTCTCATGGATTTTAAGGAATTAACCATGCAATTTTACCAGGAGGTCCAACAATATAAGTTCCAAGGCATCATCGCTAGTTCACCTGAGATCTTTAGTTCCCATCACATGGAAAAGCTGCTCAAAAAAGGTCATTCTGGTGTTATTTCCCAACTCCATGCCATACAAGCAACAGAGACACCCTCGGTGCCGCAAGACCTCCAATCCATCCTTTATAAACATCAAGTGGTCTTTTTCACTCCCCAGGGACTTCCTCCTTCCCGTGGTGTTCATGATCATTTCATTCCCCTTGTATCATGAAGCCTTCCTCCCAATATCCGTCTGTATCGTCACCCCTTTTCACAAAAAAATGAAATTGAGAAAATGGTCCAGGAACTCCTTAACACATGCATTATCCGCCCTAGTACAAGCCCCTACTCTTCTCCGGTGTTCATGGTCTTGAAGAAAGAAGGTTCTTGGAGAATGTGTCCTGACTTCCGTGCCCTCAACAAACTTACCATTAAAGACAAATTTCCCATTCCTGTCATTGATGACCTCTTGGATGAATTGAGTGGTGTCCATTTCTTTACTAAATTTGATCTTCATTCTGGCTACCACCAGATACGTATGAAAGAGGCAGACATTCCCAAGACTTCCTTTAGAACTCATGAGGGCCACTATGAGTTTTTGGTCATGCCCTTTGGCTTGTGTAATTCCCCCTCCACCTTCCAAAGCCTCATGAATCATGTCTTTCGTCCTTTTATTCGTCATTTTTTCTTAGTTTTCTTTGATGATATCCTCATCTATAGAAAAAAATGGACAGACTATATTGCTCATGTGGATTGAGTTCTCCATCTACTCTCTCAGCACCAAATTTTCCTGAAACAGTCTAAATGTGATTTTGGCACCTCAGAAGTCAAGTACTTGGGTCATCTGGTTGGCAAGGACGGCGTCAGGGTGGATCCAAAAAAAATTGAAGTTATTCAAGACTGGCCTCACCCAAAGACTCTCAAAATATTGCGTGGATTTTTGGGCTTAATAGGTTATTATCGCAAGTTTGTTAAGAATTATGGAAAGATTGCAACACCTCTCACTACACTCCTAAAAAATAACTCTTTCACTTGGACTCCAACAACTACTCAAGATTTTCAAACCTTGAAGATAGCCATGTGCACCACTCCAGTCCTGGCCCTTCCTGATTTCACAAAGACCTTTGTCTTGGAATGTGATGCTTGAGGGAAAGGAATTGGTGCTGTCCTTATGCAAGAGGGTCGGTCATTGGCCTTTACCAGCAAGCAATTGTCTGAAAGAAATATGGGGAAATAATCTATGAAAAGGAAATGTTGGCTATTTTGCACGCCGTTGATCTGTGGCTCCCTTATCTATTGGGGCAATTCTTCCAAATTAAGACAGACCATCAAAGCCTCAAGTATTTTCTGGAACAATGCATTTCCTCCCCAGAGCAAATAAAATGGGTGACTAAGATCTTTGGATATGATTATGAGATCATTTACAAGAAAGGAAAAGACAGTGTATTTGCAGATGCACTTTCCCGAAAATATGAAGATGACAAATCCCTTTTTTGTCTTTCCTTCATTGTACCAGATTGGCTCCAAGCCGTTTGCCAGGAATGGCTACACGATCCCAAAAGTTTGCATCTGATCCAACAATTACAGTCCAATGCTTCATATTCCACAGGGTACTCTTGGCTCCATGATGAGCTTTGATACAAAGGCTGTTTGTATTTAAGTAAACAATCAAAACTTAAATCCATGGTACTTTCTGAGCTTCATGCTACACCCATAGCTGGGCACTCTAAGCTTACCAAAACCTATGACAGGGTCAAACATTTTTTTTTCTGGGATGGTATGAAACAAGACATTTGTAATTTTGTCACTGATTGTGATGTTTGTCAATGCAACAAGGGAGAAACCGTCAAATATTCGGGCACACTACAACCAGTTTCGATTCCACCTGCTATTTGGAGGGATATCTCTATGGATTTTATTTCAGTCTTACCCAAATCGGGAAATAAATCAATCATCATGGTGGTTGTTGATCGCCTTTCCAAGTATGCTCATTTATGTGCTCTTCAACACCCATTTATAGCATCCATGGTGGCTCAAATTTTCATGGATCAGGTCTTCAAGCTTCATGGCATGCCACATTCTATTGTTTCTGATCACGACCCAACTTTCATCAGCGATTTCTGCAAAGAACTATTCAAGCTACAAGGCACCCAATTGAATCTCAACACAACTTATCATCCCTAGACTGATGGTCAAAGGGAATTTGTCAACAAGTGTTTGGAAACATATTTGAGGTGTTTTTCCTTTGAAAATAAAAATCAATGGGCTCAATGGTTACCCCTAGCTGAATGGTGGTATACCACTTCATACCATACAACTACACGCATGACTCCTTTTGAGGCGGTATATGGACAAAATCCACCTTTAGTTCTCTCATAATTACCGGGTGTCTCGAAGGTCCAGGCGGTTGACCAAACGCTTATAGTTCGAGAGGATATTCTCCATAACCTCAAAGAGAATTTGGTCATGGCACAAAATCGCATGAAGAAACAAGCAGATCAAGGTCGCTCTGAACACCAATTTGCAGAAGGGGATCATGTGTTTCTTCGACTGCAACCTTACAAGAAAAATTCCCTCAAGTCTGAGCATTTTCAGAATCTAGCGCCCAAGTTTTATGGTCCTTATACCATTCTCAATCATGTGGGACATGTGGCCTATCAGTTAGCTTTGCCCGATCATTCTAAGCCAAATCCTGTTTTTCATGTTTCATGCTTAAAGAAGGTGATTGGAACTAAGCCCCAAATTCAAACCAACCATCCCGAGTTAGACGAAGAAGGATCCATTTGGCTATAGCCACAAGCAATTTTGGACCAGCATGAGCATCGTTTGCGTCAGAGAACCATCAAGGAAGTGTTAGTCCAGTGGAAAGATACAACTCCAGCAGATGCCACTTGGGAACCAGCTACCATTCTGCAGCAGTTTCCACATCTCAAGCCTTGAGGACAAGGTTGTTTTTAAGGGGGAGGAAATGTTAAGGTCCTAACCCACACATAGGTAGAAAAATATATTCATATGTAATAAAGGTCAATATTAATAAGGTCTTGCAATAAAATAGAATAAGTCGAATGTAAGAAGACCTAATAGAAGTTTCCGCTTCTAGAAGGATCTTCCTTTAGATGCTTCTTTTGATAGAGATATTTAGTATAAATAGGAGTTGAGGGTATGACAACCCTAGCTTGGATATTATTGTAACAGAGCTCTGCTCGACTGGAGGTTTCCCCATCGAAGAGGCTCGTGAACATTGCTCTTAGAATCAAAGTGTTATTTATGTTATTATTATATCATTTCAGTGTTATTGTGGTGATTGTTCTAGTTATATTGTTGTTATTCTGCCATTTCTAGCATTTTATTTATGTTCTGCATACTTTTTATATATGGTATATTACAACTTCTTTCCCTTCCTTTGAGAATGTGATCTAGCTTTGTTGCTAGAATATCCCTCGGAGTTGCTAGTTTCCTCTCCAGAGGAATCTCTTGATGAGTGTCTCCTGCCTCTAGGTTGGACCTTCCTCTAGGTACTCCTCTTAGTGTGGCCACTTATGGGACCACGTTTTTGTATCTCGGGTGGACTTTGACCTATCTTCGTATGTCATCGGTCCACCTGATTGGTTACAGGTCCATGCTACAACTACCTTTGTATATCGGATAAACTCTACAACAAGACTACATTAATTTCCGTTTGTTTTTCTTTCTCCTTTATCAATATTTCATTGTCGACCTTGTAACTCTGTAATTCGGCCATGAGGATCCTTACAGTTTCAACCTTATCTAGGGGGGTTTCCACCACCCTCCTTTCATCAGATTATTCATCTCTATTGTGGGATCCATCCCCCACTTCATGGGGCGTTACCATCCTTTATACTTGTAGTTTTCCCGCGTTTTACTGACTGCTTAACTGATGAAAAAACACTTATTGTTAGCCAAAAATCCATTAGTTTATGAACAACACACAGTTCATATTTCTTAAATACACACACACAATAGAAAGTTTCATTCTTTTCTTTAGTAAAAACTTAACCAAACTCTTTGGAAAGAGGTAATATAGGGTGTCACCCTTAAAGTAATTTAGAATATGGTTTTTACGCAACTTGTCCATGAGTCCAAGCAGGACTAGTGCTATAACCATGCTCAGATACCAATTTGTAACACACCCGACCCCTGATGGGGCATCAAACGTTTGTTTTCCTTAACTTTCTCAAATCCTAACTCCAATATTTCTATCATGCTCTTCTCATCCATGGCTTTCCAATCTCTACCTCCATGCTCAAAACTGAGCTCAAAACTGGAAGATATATCTCTCCCAATTTTTCTAGAGCACCAAGTCTATGGACTATGCGATCCTTATGCCACACATCCACAGAACATCAATGATTCTGTTTGTCAAGTTCCCAAGTAATCAAAAACACAAACCTCTAAAGTTCCATCCTTCCAGAGTGTCAAATCTCTTGACATGCGTCCTCCACTACTAACTGTTACGATGAACTTCGATGCTTCCACCTTCAGGAGTTCTCAAGTTTTGCAATGAGCCTTCCTCCAGAGTGACAGATATTATGACACCTTTCCTCTGAGATCAAAGGCTTGGGTGAACTCCGGGTCTTCGGGGAGTTCTTGTTCCACTTTTATCTGAACGAGCTATCCTTCGAAGTAATATATTTCCCGCCAGACATCCCTAAACAATGGACGGTTGAGATCTTCTCCGTTACTTCGAGATTTGGGTATTTTCAAAACGTTAAACTTCAAATCCTCCGAATTGGCTCTCCTTTAGAGTTAACGATACACTGACACGCATCCCATTGTATGGATGGTTCAGATCTCCTCCAGCTCCCTGCGACTTTAGGGGTATTCAACCTT
Organism: Picea glauca; assembly: GCA_000966675.3. Taxonomy (NCBI): domain Eukaryota; kingdom Viridiplantae; phylum Streptophyta; class Pinopsida; order Pinales; family Pinaceae; genus Picea; species Picea glauca. The sequence continues at coordinate 31,982 of JZKD02S2026083.1, forward strand.
TCACACCTACTTCCTTCCAGTGTGTTAAACCTCTGGAGTACAGGATCCAGTGCCATGTGTTCCCCGAAGCCAATGAATAATATGGACTCTGACACTTTGACCTTTTTGGACTCTCTACAATACTTTACCCCAATCCCTCCGGAGACTGATGTCCCAGACTCTCTGAGTTCTGGTCACTTCACCAACCGCTTTGGCTTGGCAGGCTCATACTAGGGGCTAACACGTGTAAAGGGGCCAGCAGTGACACATGTCACATTCCAATGGGTCTATAGGGTATGTGATACGCATGAATCCAAGTGACACATGGCACATCAAACTTGGGTCCACGTAACCCTGGATGATGTCACTACACCACGTCACTCCGAACTAATTTTCCTTCATGCTCTTCGACCTCGCAACCAAGGTAGGTCCACATAACCCTTGGTTTAGCGGCCTCCACTACTTCGTAACTTTGACATTCGGAGGTTTCATGAGGTGAATTTCTTCGTTCTCCCATATTTGGTCAGCCCCGAGCTGACCACCACCTAGATATGATGGTTAACAATAGTCCCGAAGTGTCCTCGAATCGACGGCTCTCGTTACTTCAGGCTTCGGGGATTTTGACGTTATAGCACCCCTATCCTCCCAAAGTGGTCAGCGTTGTCTTGAGTACATTGTAAATCTTAAGGCTAAGGGGACCTTCGAACATTCTCGATCGGTGGCTAACGCTACTTCACGATGGGGTGTTGGATCTCGATTCAAACGGTGAGATAGGTTCACCTAACCACTAGGGAAATCATTCATTGCTGATCAAATTGCTAGTAATCGAATCTCTCGGTTACCTTTGGCTAGTTTAAGGAGGGTAAGGTCGAAAATTCTCCGAAGTCCCAGACTTCCAGAGCTCCAAATCCAGGAGGACTTAGCTCCCTTAGTCTTAGCCTAAGGATACTAGGCGTTGGTCATATGGGTCCTCCCGAATGGATCTCTTCCGCTCGTCTTCCAAACGAAGAGATATCCCCTTTCAAGGCTTGAACCTCGCTATCCTTCTTGAGCTTTATCATGAAATGGTTAAGGGCTTCGGCATGAAATCTTGATCACACAACAAGGAGTCTGAAAGAGGTATCCTCTTCAGACGGATAGGGTCAGATTGACATGATATATCCTATAGGACACGATAAGGCTATCTTACAAGATTATGTCCCAAGAAGCCTCAAGGGATAAGGGCTAAGTTGGGGCATATAGACTATCAATCAAAAGCATAAGTTCAGAAGGAGATGAATGCATACACATATCATGACCATTCCACACATAAACCATTTATAGATACACATATATATAAACCCATGCATTCATCCATTATTTTAGTTCAATACACAAAGTATGAAAAAACTTATCAAAACCAGAAGACGTGATGTGACTGTTGAAAGGGGTGCCTGTTTCCACCCAACCATAGGCTCAGTCACTCCTAATAGATTTACCACTGGCCACCCCCAAGCTAGAACACGATGCTCTGAGAGAGAATTATGTCTTCCGGCTCAGCAACAATCAAGGACGGAGGTTACTCTCCTCCTCCCACAAGATCTTGGAAATGGGTTCATCTATACCAAGAAAGTAGGCATGCCTAAGTACTTCCTTAGTCACTAAGCACCCTCATTTATCAGCTTGTATCATAACCCTGCTATCCACATCCTGTGACGAGAACATGTTCATTTCCTAGTTCCTCCTCGAACTTGAGAGTTAGTCTCCCTTCTCTGCTCCTCTTCGTATGTATTCCTCTTCCTGCCACGCCTTCCTTTCTTACCTTCCTTGATAAGATTGTGTGTGACCCGAATAACCAGTGCGTGGTCAGGTCTGAAATCCTTTCAGATGGGCGCTCTATCCCATCACCTCATTAACTCTTGAGGAGGTCTTCCCACCTATGAGCCTGACTATAATTCATCCCTGGATCAGAGGACTGTTCTAGTCCTGAGCAATTAAATACAACAAGGTACTAGTTTGGTGGGGGTTATCTCAACCATTCCTGGTTTCCCTTACCATATATTTCATAGCATACGTGGTATATCTTGGAAAACCCCCACTTTCAGGAGTCATGAAACACTTGTCCATTTCTATTAATAACAAAAATTACATTCCTTGACCTTTTATACAAATCTTCATCAAATCAAACATTCACACATATCAAGTTTTCCATAGTCTCTTGGCCAATATAGTTATATTTACAAACTGGGGGAAATCGGGGTGTTACATATCTAATATTCAACAATTCATAAAAACTATTCCAGGTGCGATGTGNCAAGCAATTGTCTGAAAGAAATATGGGGAAATAATCTATGAAAAGGAAATGTTGGCTATTTTGCACGCCGTTGATCTGTGGCTCCCTTATCTATTGGGGCAATTCTTCCAAATTAAGACAGACCATCAAAGCCTCAAGTATTTTCTGGAACAATGCATTTCCTCCCCAGAGCAAATAAAATGGGTGACTAAGATCTTTGGATATGATTATGAGATCATTTACAAGAAAGGAAAAGACAGTGTATTTGCAGATGCACTTTCCCGAAAATATGAAGATGACAAATCCCTTTTTTGTCTTTCCTTCATTGTACCAGATTGGCTCCAAGCCGTTTGCCAGGAATGGCTACACGATCCCAAAAGTTTGCATCTGATCCAACAATTACAGTCCAATGCTTCATATTCCACAGGGTACTCTTGGCTCCATGATGAGCTTTGATACAAAGGCTGTTTGTATTTAAGTAAACAATCAAAACTTAAATCCATGGTACTTTCTGAGCTTCATGCTACACCCATAGCTGGGCACTCTAAGCTTACCAAAACCTATGACAGGGTCAAACATTTTTTTTTCTGGGATGGTATGAAACAAGACATTTGTAATTTTGTCACTGATTGTGATGTTTGTCAATGCAACAAGGGAGAAACCGTCAAATATTCGGGCACACTACAACCAGTTTCGATTCCACCTGCTATTTGGAGGGATATCTCTATGGATTTTATTTCAGTCTTACCCAAATCGGGAAATAAATCAATCATCATGGTGGTTGTTGATCGCCTTTCCAAGTATGCTCATTTATGTGCTCTTCAACACCCATTTATAGCATCCATGGTGGCTCAAATTTTCATGGATCAGGTCTTCAAGCTTCATGGCATGCCACATTCTATTGTTTCTGATCACGACCCAACTTTCATCAGCGATTTCTGCAAAGAACTATTCAAGCTACAAGGCACCCAATTGAATCTCAACACAACTTATCATCCCTAGACTGATGGTCAAAGGGAATTTGTCAACAAGTGTTTGGAAACATATTTGAGGTGTTTTTCCTTTGAAAATAAAAATCAATGGGCTCAATGGTTACCCCTAGCTGAATGGTGGTATACCACTTCATACCATACAACTACACGCATGACTCCTTTTGAGGCGGTATATGGACAAAATCCACCTTTAGTTCTCTCATAATTACCGGGTGTCTCGAAGGTCCAGGCGGTTGACCAAACGCTTATAGTTCGAGAGGATATTCTCCATAACCTCAAAGAGAATTTGGTCATGGCACAAAATCGCATGAAGAAACAAGCAGATCAAGGTCGCTCTGAACACCAATTTGCAGAAGGGGATCATGTGTTTCTTCGACTGCAACCTTACAAGAAAAATTCCCTCAAGTCTGAGCATTTTCAGAATCTAGCGCCCAAGTTTTATGGTCCTTATACCATTCTCAATCATGTGGGACATGTGGCCTATCAGTTAGCTTTGCCCGATCATTCTAAGCCAAATCCTGTTTTTCATGTTTCATGCTTAAAGAAGGTGATTGGAACTAAGCCCCAAATTCAAACCAACCATCCCGAGTTAGACGAAGAAGGATCCATTTGGCTATAGCCACAAGCAATTTTGGACCAGCATGAGCATAGTTTACGTCAGAGAACCATCAAGGAAGTGTTAGTCCAGTGGAAAGATACAACTCCAGCAGATGCCACTTGGGAACCAACTACCATTCTGCAGCAGTTTCCACATCTCAAGCCTTGAGGACAAGGTTGTTTTTAAGGGGGAGGAAATGTTAGGGTCCTAACCCGCACATAGGTAGAACAATATATTCATATGTAATAAAGGTCAATATTAATAAGGTATTGCAATAAAATAGAATAAGTCGAATGTAAGAAGACCTAATAGAAGCTTCCGCTTCTAGAAGGATCTTCCTTTAGATGCTTCTTTTGATAGAGATATTTAGTATAAATAAGAGTTGAGGGTATGACAACCCTAGCTTGGATATTATTGTAACAGAGCTCTGCTCGACTGGAGGTTTCCCCATCGAAGAGGCTCGTGAACATTGCTCTTAGAATCAAAGTGCTATTTATGTTATTATTATATCATTTCAGTGTTATTGTGGTGATTGTTCTAGTTATATTGTTGTTATTCTGCCATTTATAGCATTTTATTTATGTTCTGCATACTTTTTATATATGGTATATTACAACTTCTTTTCCTTCCTTTGAGAATGTGATCTAGCTTTGTTGCTAGAATATCCCTCGGAGTTGCCAGTTTCCTCTCCAGAGGAATCTCTTGATGAGTGTCTCCTGCCTCCAGGTTGGACCTTCCTCTAGGTACTCCTCTTAGTGTGGCCACTTATGGGACCACATTTTTGTATCTCGGGTGGACTTTGACCTATCTTCGTATGTCATCGGTCCACCTGATTGGTTATAGGTCCATGCTACAACTACCTTTGTATATCGGATAAACTCTACAACAAGACTACATTAATTTCCGTTTGTTTTTCTTTCTCCTTTATCAATATTTCATTGTCGACCTTGTAACTCTGTAATTCGGCCATGAGGATCCTTACAGTTTCAACCTTATCTAGGGGGGTTTCCACCACCCTCCTTTCATCAGATTATTCATCTCTATTGTGGGATCCATCCCCCACTTCATGGGGCGTTACCATCCTTTATACTTGTAGTTTTCCCGCGTTTTACTGACTGCTTAACTGATGAAAAAACACTTATTGTTAGCCAAAAATCCATTAGTTTATGAACAACACACAGTTCATATTTCTTAAATACACACACACAATAGAAAGTTTCATTCTTTTCTTTAGTAAAAACTTAACCAAACTCTTTGGAAAGAGGTAATATAGGGTGTCACCCTTAAAGTAATTTAGAATATGGTTTTTACGCAACTTGTCCATGAGTCCAAGCAGGACTAGTGCTATAACCATGCTCAGATACCAATTTGTAACACACCCGACCCCTGATGGGGCATCAAACGTTTGTTTTCCTTAACTTTCTCAAATCCTAACTCCAATATTTCTATCATGCTCTTCTCATCCATGGCTTTCCAATCTCTACCTCCATGCTCAAAACTGAGCTCAAAACTGGAAGATATATCTCTCCCAATTTTTCTAGAGCACCAAGTCTATGGACTATGCGATCCTTATGCCACACATCCACAGAACATCAATGATTCTGTTTGTCAAGTTCCCAAGTAATCAAAAACACAAACCTCTAAAGTTCCATCCTTCCAGAGTGTCAAATCTCTTGACATGCGTCCTCCACTACTAACTGTTACGATGAACTTCGATGCTTCCACCTTCAGGAGTTCTCAAGTTTTGCAATGAGCCTTCCTCCAGAGTGACAGATATTATGACACCTTTCCTCTGAGATCAAAGGCTTGGGTGAACTCCGGGTCTTCGGGGAGTTCTTGTTCCACTTTTATCTGAACGAGCTATCCTTCGAAGTAATATATTTCCCGCCAGACATCCCTAAACAATGGACGGTTGAGATCTTCTCCGTTACTTCGAGATTTGGGTATTTTCAAAACGTTAAACTTCAAATCCTCCGAATTGGCTCTCCTTTAGAGTTAACGATACACTGACACGCATCCCATTGTATGGATGGTTCAGATCTCCTCCAGCTCCCTGCGACTTTAGGGGTATTCAACCTTTCACACCTACTTCCTTCCAGTGTGTTAAACCTCTGGAGTACAGGATCCAGTGCCATGTGTTCCCCGAAGCCAATGAATAATATGGACTCTGACACTTTGACCTTTTTGGACTCTCTACAATACTTTACCCCAATCCCTCCGGAGACTGATGTCCCAGACTCTCTGAGTTCTGGTCACTTCACCAACCGCTTTGGCTTGGCAGGCTCATACTAGGGGCTAACACGTGTAAAGGGGCCAGCAGTGACACATGTCACATTCCAATGGGTCTATAGGGTATGTGATACGCATGAATCCAAGTGACACATGGCACATCAAACTTGGGTCCACGTAACCCTGGATGATGTCACTACACCACGTCACTCCGAACTAATTTTCCTTCATGCTCTTCGACCTCGCAACCAAGGTAGGTCCACATAACCCTTGGTTTAGCGGCCTCCACTACTTCGTAACTTTGACATTCGGAGGTTTCATGAGGTGAATTTCTTCGTTCTCCCATATTTGGTCAGCCCCGAGCTGACCACCACCTAGATATGATGGTTAACAATAGTCCCGAAGTGTCCTCGAATCGACGGCTCTCGTTACTTCAGGCTTCGGGGATTTTGACGTTATAGCACCCCTATCCTCCCAAAGTGGTCAGCGTTGTCTTGAGTACATTGTAAATCTTAAGGCTAAGGGGACCTTCGAACATTCTCGATCGGTGGCTAACGCTACTTCACGATGGGGTGTTGGATCTCGATTCAAACGGTGAGATAGGTTCACCTAACCACTAGGGAAATCATTCATTGCTGATCAAATTGCTAGTAATCGAATCTCTCGGTTACCTTTGGCTAGTTTAAGGAGGGTAAGGTCGAAAATTCTCCGAAGTCCCAGACTTCCAGAGCTCCAAATCCAGGAGGACTTAGCTCCCTTAGTCTTAGCCTAAGGATACTAGGCGTTGGTCATATGGGTCCTCCCGAATGGATCTCTTCCGCTCGTCTTCCAAACGAAGAGATATCCCCTTTCAAGGCTTGAACCTCGCTATCCTTCTTGAGCTTTATCATGAAATGGTTAAGGGCTTCGGCATGAAATCTTGATCACACAACAAGGAGTCTGAAAGAGGTATCCTCTTCAGACGGATAGGGTCAGATTGACATGATATATCCTATAGGACACGATAAGGCTATCTTACAAGATTATGTCCCAAGAAGCCTCAAGGGATAAGGGCTAAGTTGGGGCATATAGACTATCAATCAAAAGCATAAGTTCAGAAGGAGATGAATGCATACACATATCATGACCATTCCACACATAAACCATTTATAGATACACATATATATAAACCCATGCATTCATCCATTATTTTAGTTCAATACACAAAGTATGAAAAAACTTATCAAAACCAGAAGACGTGATGTGACTGTTGAAAGGGGTGCCTGTTTCCACCCAACCATAGGCTCAGTCACTCCTAATAGATTTACCACTGGCCACCCCCAAGCTAGAACACGATGCTCTGAGAGAGAATTATGTCTTCCGGCTCAGCAACAATCAAGGACGGAGGTTACTCTCCTCCTCCCACAAGATCTTGGAAATGGGTTCATCTATACCAAGAAAGTAGGCATGCCTAAGTACTTCCTTAGTCACTAAGCACCCTCATTTATCAGCTTGTATCATAACCCTGCTATCCACATCCTGTGACGAGAACATGTTCATTTCCTAGTTCCTCCTCGAACTTGAGAGTTAGTCTCCCTTCTCTGCTCCTCTTCGTATGTATTCCTCTTCCTGCCACGCCTTCCTTTCTTACCTTCCTTGATAAGATTGTGTGTGACCCGAATAACCAGTGCGTGGTCAGGTCTGAAATCCTTTCAGATGGGCGCTCTATCCCATCACCTCATTAACTCTTGAGGAGGTCTTCCCACCTATGAGCCTGACTATAATTCATCCCTGGATCAGAGGACTGTTCTAGTCCTGAGCAATTAAATACAACAAGGTACTAGTTTGGTGGGGGTTATCTCAACCATTCCTGGTTTCCCTTACCATATATTTCATAGCATACGTGGTATATCTTGGAAAACCCCCACTTTCAGGAGTCATGAAACACTTGTCCATTTCTATTAATAACAAAAATTACATTCCTTGACCTTTTATACAAATCTTCATCAAATCAAACATTCACACATATCAAGTTTTCCATAGTCTCTTGGCCAATATAGTTATATTTACAAACTGGGGGAAATCGGGGTGTTACATATCTAATATTCAACAATTCATAAAAACTATTCCAGGTGCGATGTGYGGGTAATATATAAACGTTTTTTCGGCCGAAAGGTTCTTTCAGCAAAAWWKTTYTTTYGGACGGAATATCTTTCAGCCGAAAAGATGTTACTGGATGAAAAAAWTMTGTYCRGCTAAAATTGTACACAAAAATTGAGGGCATTGTCACAGTACCGTTCGGCCAAAAAGAAATATTAGTTCGRCCGAAAAAAGGTCTTTTGGAATTTTGGAGACCCAATTCTCACAAAAATGTTACCCACCTTGATTAATTTACCCTGTAATGTGTTACCTATAGTTTTAAGGATTAATAATGTTGGGATGAACTAGTGCTCATTAACGTGAACTTTAATTTATTTATATTCTTGTGTAAGTCCTATTCTCTCTTTTGATAAAACATCTTTATAATTATTAAAAATTCTTGGAATTTTCAGTTTTGCAATGTCTGTAAAATATACAAGTTTAAAATTTACTGGTATAGGATACAATATTATCTACATACTCTACCTTCTTCGCATTGCAACAAGGAAGAAAAATAGCAAGCCATCTTGTTGGGCCTTATTACTGTAGATTTTTTTCTTCCTTAAAAAGACCATACACTTTAGATCCAATAGATGTAATGACCATACAATGGTTGGTTAAAACATGTTGTAGAGAACACCTTGCAAGCTTTGATTAAAGGAATGAAAATCTAATTCAAAGGATAAATCTTCGTGTATGTGTTTTATTTCTTCTATTGTTCATTTTCTAGCTATTGTGTGATTGATACAATGTTCATAAATTAAATTTTCTTATGCTAAATATATTTTATCTCGAACAAATATGAACATTTGTTAAAAGCAAAAGGATATATTATAAGTTAATTTCTTTCACTCAATATTATTTAATTGTCATGCTATATTATTTAAAGTAAGAATGCATAAAACATATTTAAAGTAAGAATGTATAAAATGTATAATTGTAGGAATCTACAGTAATAATAATATTAAAAAATAACCTTTAATGACAAGTGAAAATGATGAATGAATCTCTTGGATGGGGTGACAAGTGGCTCTCAAGGGATGAAATGTGGATATAGGTAGCATATGGCATTATTAACCACTGACGCCAACCTCCCTTCCCTCCAGATTGAATGACCTGCACTCAACCAGAAGTAATGGTAGTGTGATGGGAACTCCAAGGAGACTTATTGGTGCCTTGCGCAAACCCAGCTGAGGGTACCAAGCAAGGTACCGACACCAGTCTAACATTCACCTTGGCCTTCATGGCTTTCACCCCTATCAATTTTCCAGGCACTATGAAGGCTTGTGCCCTGGAACGCTTTCCCATTCCATCTTTTCCCTATGCACGATTGTTCCTTGACGTTCTCATTTCCCCATGCTTGACTGTTCCTTGGCTCTCCCATTCCATATTTTCCTTGTGCTCAACTGTTTGGACACCCACCATCTATCCTCCATTGTCTATCTAACCCACTCCTTACCTGAACACCTTCACCATTCCCAAAGAGAGGGGAAAATACAAAAGGGATTCGTTGTACTACAATGCCCTTACTAGACACAATAGATTCCCCCCTCTCATATTTCCCTCATCAAAACCAGTAAACCAGGGGTCCGTTGTACTACAGTTCCCTTACCAGACGCATTAGACTCTCCCCCTCAAAGCCATAATCGACCTCAGCAACCTCGACCTCCAACCTCTAATCCCACAATTGACTATGGCAATTGTCCAATTTAGGAGGAAATTATCCTTCTTGAGGATCTCGCCCCTCCGCTTAGCTCTTACTCAGAAATTGCCCCTCTCAGTGCCCATACTCCGGATCATTTTTATGACACCGGGGAATGCATTGTGGAGGAAGAAATTCCTCCCAGTTGTAAAATGGATATTCTGACAATAGCAATGGATGAAGACTTGGAGAGGGATGCAGATATGATGGAGGAGCTGCCTTCGCCCACCCCGATTCGACTCCTGAACGAGCATCTTCAACTCATTTTTGAGTTGCGATAGTAACTTGACGACTAGGCACACATCCAACAATTCCTGGGACAACGAATGGAACTCCTGTTTGATGCCATGATGGAATATCGAGCAAGCAAGCGATGTCCAACATGTAGTCAGAAATTTGTCCCAGCTTACAATGCTCATGGCCGCTCAAGCTCGACATCGCATTTGGACTAACTTCCCCAGGTCTATGTTTTTCTTTTGGCCATGTCAATTACATAGAGAATTGATATTCTCTATCAGACAATGTATGTCAGTCGGCCATGGCCACTGGTTAGTCGGTCACTGTGACCATTTTTGTCAGCTAAACATTTTCATTGTCTTGTTCAAACAATTATAGTTGCTAAGAAATTTTGATAGCCACCTGTCCTAGTTTCCCAGATGTGGTAGGACAAATGGAAGACTCTAGATTTTGTAATGACACATATATTTGTGAATATTAATATACAATTCCTTTTATTTACAAAAAAAAAGAAAGAAAATGATGAATGGATAATTTTAAATAGGTTTTTAAGAAACAGGTATAAACAATTTTAATTCCAATTAGTTTATTATTTTATAATAATTAATGTTATTAATATACCTTTATTGCTAATTTCACTTGTTATTTTAGGGGTTGTCTAATTGTTTTAGGTTTTGGCTTTATTCGTGGGAATCTTGCTACATAAATATGTAGGAAATCACTATTTTCTGTTGTTTAAAATCCATTTTTGAATGCAAAAATGAATTCAACATGCTGAAAAACCCATGGAGCACTACAAAAATAATCACTCAAATCTACTGATCTAACAATTTCTCACCAAATTTCGGACAAATATTCAAAAAATAAAATAAAATTAATAAATAAAACATTTAAACTACCACATTATTTTATAATAACTAATCATATATTAATGATTATTACGCTGATAGGTGTCCCCCATATTGGAATTGATGGTTTAATCAACCTTTTAATTACAAATTCCAATCTTATGGCCAATAGTTAAAGATGCTCGCATATTCTTGGTCTTACACTCAAATCAATGAATGAGATTTCATGTTGATAACTTTATGGCATTTCTAGGTCCATCCATTAATCTGTTTACTTTTTCACATTTACTTTTTAGGATTAATAAATTACTAGACTGATTTATCAATTGCCACAAAGCATAATTTAACAAATCAAGAAAGATTGCTTCAGTTTTAACATTTACATATTCATTATTACTTTTTTAACCAGAGAATGGAATGTAAATGGAATGCAACCGTTTGTCATTTACTTTTTAATTTAAATCATAGTTGTGGGTGGACATTTATGGAAGTATAAATATTTCAGGTGATAATGGAGAATGTGACTCTTGGTAATGGAGTACGGACGCGTGGTAATGGAGAACGGCGAGCAATATCCAGCCTGCTGCAGAGTCTTTAAGACTCTACAGACAGGATGGTCGTGCAACACTGTACTCTCTAATGCTACCCTCACACATCTATGCATCCATCCAACCTCACATCCATGCGCCAACCTTTTCCGACTTCTGGCCGATCATCCCGTGGCTGACGGTGTAATATAAAACAACATAAAACGTCGTTAACAGTCAACGCCGTGAGTAGTCATTTGGAATGCCGTGAACGTCCCTCCGCGCCTATTTTCAAATTTGAAATGAGTTGAAAGGACGAGCTAT
>JZKD02S2026094.1:0-16439 GCA_000966675.3 Picea glauca
GCCTCTGAAACCTGTCCCAATGTGTTCATAGCATATCAATTAGCCAAACATGATATTTAAATCACAGAAAACAGACATAGGCTCACCAAACCATGTCCTCGATCAAAGAGGGCTTGAAGTTCCCTAGAGCTTCCTGAAACTTAAATGGTGAAATAATTGCTGAAGAAGTCTTCAAATGGCTGTAAAAACTGCACCAATGGATCCAGAACGTCCAAAAACCCATGGCTGGGCTTTTACGGCACCTCAAACGGCCAAACGGTGAAGAAGTTAGGCCTCCTCCATTTTCCTCCTTCAAGCTTTGCTGGAACTGGTTCTACAGAACGCACCTCTGTGTGCATGAACCTGGAACACGCTCCCAATGCACGTTATAACCTGGCACCAGGCGCAACCGCGCCAACGGTGCAAACCGTAGGACGGTTAGGGCGCCTCCAGCCCCCAACCGCCTAACACTCGGGCACATGGTCATACGACCTCGGGCTAAAATAGAAAGTGGTTAACGGTTTTAAAACCGTGCAACCAAACCCGCGCTCCTTTAACTGGTCATATGGTATGCCCATAGGGCCCTGGGCCAAAATTTATTTGAAAACCCGCGCAATATAACACCAACAGGCACGGTCGTATGCTAATGGCATATAGCCATGGGTTTAAAACTGTTCAAACCAGGCGCAATATAACACGGTTATATAACTGAAACCCACGCAATATAACATGGTTATGTGAATCAAATGAAACCACGATCGCGCGCATACATAAGTGCTATGGTCGCATATAACCGTGGGTCGGGCTAGCCCTGGCCCGACCCCCCACTCCATTACACAATATATTAATTTAAATAAATTCAACTCCGCATACGTTACAAGGAGAAAACGGCGGAGTATTGGTTAGCGGAGGTTTATAAAAACATTGGCATAGTGGGAGGTCACCGGTTCAAATCCGGTCGACCCCAAATTTTTTTGAACCCAAGACCAAATAGTCAAAAATCGGGGTGCCACGTGGCAGCGCGTGACTGGGCCACGTGGCACCCAATCATTTGCCAATAACCATGCCACATGTCAAGATATTATTCGCCCACTGACAACCAATGTAAGTGCACCACATCACCCCTCTGCCACATCAGCATGATGGTACGGCCCCTGCCACGTGGCCGTACGGACTGTACGGACTGCCCAGTCAACACTTTTTTTACATGTTTGCCTTTCCGAACAGATCGCTATATCTTTCGATCCCGACGTCCGTTTGAGACGAAACAAATTGCGTTGGGTTCATGACAACGAGGGCTATGCTCATGTCCGATTTGAGGCAATTCTGAGAACATCAATTTTTGGGCTAAAATTTGACCCCTGGTCCAGATTTTGATCAGAGAAAATCCCCGAAAGGGCATTTCGGTATTTCGGCTGTCGGAAGATGCAGAGGTGAGAGTTTGGAACTCTTGACCCATGAGATACTAAAAGGATCTAAGTCGTTGGATCAGGGAGGCTCACAGTCGTTGATCTTGCTCAGGAGAAGGAGGACCGCAGTTTCGGGATTTCGGTACTTCGGTATTTCGGATACCGAGAGTACGAGAGGTCAAGGATCTTGGCAGCGGGATTTGCGAAGTTCCAAAACATGAATTCCCGAAAGAATTTGTGAGAAGAGTAGCGTCAGGTCACATTTCGGTATACCGGGGATCGAGATTTCAGAAGTCTTAAAGACAAGAAGTCTGAATCTTGGGGATGAAAACCCCAAAGTCGCGAAACGCGACGCATCCTTTGGAGGAGAAAGCAGCCAAGGATTTCAAGATTTCAGGAATCGACATTTCAGGCATTCCAAAGACAGAATCAGAACGCTTGGTGTCGAAAGTCCCGAAGTCGCGAAGCGACGTGCCTTTGGAGGTAGGTTGTGGTCACGAGGAAGGTGGTCACATGGAACAAGGTTTGGCCAGGGGCTAACCACCATTAAGGCCATTTTAGCATATCAGGTTTCGGAGGATCGAGGAGGTAGAGACTCTCAACAGTAGGGTCGCGGAGTCCTGAAATCCAAAATCCCTTTTTTGGGAAAAGGTCGTGGACGTGTTGGAGGCCGTGTATAGGTGAAAACTTGCACCTTGTGCATATTCGTGTAGGTGGAGATTTCGGGGAAAGGACCTGTGGATCAAATGTTGAGGTTCTGATAGGGATCTGAAAGATTCGCTTCAGCTTAGGGAAGATTTGAAATGATCATGTGAGAAGATCTCGGCTCGAGGGATACAGGTCTACGTCAAGGTGGTATCAGAGCGGGATTTGACTTATGTAGGCAACAGAGGCAGCTTGCAGAAGAGAAGTAGAAGAAGACAGAGTATTGGAGCTTTGTGGTGATTGTTTGCAGGTAGGCAACAGTCAAGAAGACAGTCGGGAGGACTGTAGGGGACACTGGAAGCACTCAGGGTTGTAGAGTGATAGCAACAGACTTGCCAGGAGGGCAGGTAGAAGGCAGGAAAATGGCTACTGAAGGCCATAGACGTGATGGAAAGAAGATCCATCAGCAACCAAGAAAAGCTGAGATGGATAAAGAGCTCGCCGAGATAAGAGAGAGAATGAAGGAACTTTCACTACAGATGCAATAGGATGCAAGATCACATTGGGTGTATGAATGGCCCATGAAGATGAATGTAAAATGGCCAGTCAGGGAATTGGTGGCCAAAAGAAAGCGGAGGCTGATAAGAGGATGGTTGAGGCATGCTGAAATCCTCAGGAATGATGAGGAGGATATGGTTCATGTATGTGAGCCAGAAGCTGGGAGAAATCTCAGTGATGAGGATGAACTGAGATCACTGGAAGATCTCAGAGACTGCCAAGAGGGAAGAACATAAATTTCCAATTGCCAGGTGGGCAATTAGATGAGATCACTGCGGGATCTCGTAGACTGTTAGAAGGACAATAGGAAAATTTTAGATTGCTAGGTGGGCAATAAGATGAGATCCAGGGATCTCATAGACTGCCAAGGGGGCAGTAGAGAAATCCCAGATTGCCAGGAAGGCAAGGGAGAGAAGATGAGATCATAGATGAGTTCATATCAGTGAGGACAACTGACAGAGGAGAAGGATTAGAAGGACATTTTGATCATTGGACGAATTCAAATATTCCTACCAGGTAGCCCAGTTGAGGCGAGAGTTTTTGTTGCTGATGTAGCAACAACAAAAAGACAGCTAGTAGAGACTGTCAAAGAAGAGGAAGAATTGGAGCAGATATCAAAATCTACCCAAGCAGAAGAAGGAAATGAGCATTCCGAGGAATGGCTCAAATTTTTCAGCCAGGAAGCTGAAACAGAGATGACTGTAGCATTGGAGCTTGCAGCAGCAGCAGAAGAAGAAGCAGATAGCATGAGCTTTGTTGATCTGTATGAAGAAATTGAAGCCCTGGAGAGAAGGGTGAAGGTGCAGGTCATGTATATCCAACAGATCAGGTTGGAGACAGAGGGAGAATACCAGCCCAAGGAGCGACTGGAGGAAGCTGGGAATATACCAGCAGGAGAGATGACAGTCAAACTATCACAAGGAAAAGATGAGAAACAAATCAGTGATAGGACTAGGAAGCTGAAATTTGTAGCAAAGTGGACACTTAGTGCCATAGAGGATGAAGAAGATGGCATGGGAGATCATGATGATCTACCCATTTGTAGAGAAGAAATGCAGCCGAGGAGACTGCAAGAATAGAGCCAGCCACAGGAGCAGCTAAACGAGGTGATCGATGAGATCAAAGAGCTGATTATCAGATCAGCAGAGACTTCCAGCGATGGGAAGCTGAGCAGAAGGGAGACAGCAACAACAATAGAGCAATGGAAGTAGCAGCAACAATAGAGAAGTGGAGCAGATGAACAGCTCCAGAGGACTGTTTGGGATCTAGGAGGATTTCAACAGCGGCGCTGGGGAACTCATGAGCAGAAGCTCATGAATTTTTCACAGCAGAGGAGTATGATGCAGAAGCATCGCTTTCAAGCTAGCCATGCGCCAGCCATCCAACCCACTTAGCGCATTCAAAGTGCACATTCAAGGAAGAGAGGCACCAATCCTCTCACATTTTGAATTTGATTTCAATGTAATTAATGTATGTAAGGTCGTGGAACCATAGAGCCATGCCTTTGAGCATGTGTTAGTTAGGAGTAGACTTAAATGGTTGTAAGGCTGAATCTAGATCCAATCTGGACTAGACAACCATTCAATGTAAATGAATGTAGTTAATGAGAGTAGGTAGCTTGGAGGGAAGAGCTCGAAGAGCCCCCTCAGGTAAAAGATCCTTTGTATGTAGGATGAGTAAGAAGTAGTTCAGTAAGTAGAAGAAAGATATAGGAGATCTCTGTGAGAGTTAGAGGAGAGGAGAGAAGGAGCCGAGACTCTGTCAAGGTCTGAGCTCGAACACATTGTAAAAAGAGGCATTTTACATTAATACAAACAACAGTTTCCTGCATGTTATTCTGTGGTTGTATGAATGTCTTTGTGTGTTCAATATATGTTGTAGATGTATGGTTAGGTATTCATTTGCAAGGATAGATAGGTTCTGCTATCTGTGGGTTCTTTGATTTCAGGTTTGGGGTTCTTTGAGGCTTCATGCCAAGAGGGTGTGACAGAACGCTGCGGGTTCTGAAAGCCAGTGCATAGATGCACTCCTGAATTTTGTGAAATTTGGGCAAGGACATGCCAGGAGGGCACACCAGCCGAAGTCATTGGCTCAAGGGAAAACCTTAAGGTTACTGAACACCTTGGAGGTGAGGCTGTGTAGAAGAGGGCACAACAGAAGATAGAATCACCGTGGATTCTGTGAGAGCTTCTCTAGGAGGGCATTGAGCAGGTGCAGATAGTGCATAGGAGAAATCTACTATGAGTTCAAAGGGAAACCAAAATCACTAAGGATTCTATAGAGATCTGCCAGGAAGGCATTGAGAAAGTGCCTGTGTGCACAAAGAGAAGTTCTTTGAGTTTTGAACAGAAGAAGTGTCACAGGAGGACCTTCACAGGGTTACTGAACACCCTGCAGGCTCAACAAGGTGTGCTTGAGCTTAAGTAGCCAAGAGGGCACTTATATCCTTCAAGAAGAGGAAGGGACAGAGACCGTTGAGGTCATGAGCAATTGAAGCCCAAGGAGAAAAAAGACTTGGGCAGGGAGTTCACTAGGCCAACACTCGTGTGAAGTATTGATAGACAACCATCTGAGGGCTCGTCAAGTACAAGGAGTGAGTGTCGAAAGAATTTGTTCCAAGTTCTAAAGCTCAGAAGAGATAGCACAGTCATGCGCAGAGATCCTGCAAGGAGTGCAGAGGTCGAGGAAACCTTTCATGGTTTCAGAATAAACAAGCTCAGGAGGGACAACATCCTTAGAACGGAGGAGAGACCCAAATTCACAGGGTTCGCAGAGGAGACAAAGACTGAGGTCTTTTGGAGCAAGAAAGCCTTCCAAGGAAAAGGAAGAAGGTGTAAGATCAGGAAGGAGCTACAGCTGCCATCAGATCTGGGTGCGCGGACCGATAGCCATTGGATCTAGGAGGAGCTGCATGAGGTTTAATCCTCATATGAAAAGGAGAGGAGACACTAGATCATTTCGACATTTCAAAGATTCAGGTTTCGACATTTGGGGAATCCCGATGACAAGAGATCAGGGAACTTCACAGTGAAAACCTCGAAGTCGCAAAACGCGACTTGGCTTTGGAGCAGAACTTCAGCCTTTTGGCTATTCAGAGTTTGGAAGGTAGAGGAGACAGAGATTTCGGTACCGAGAGTTTCAAAATTCTGGTACGTGAAACAACGAAAGCATCAAGACCATCCATTTTAGAGGACACATGGTAGAGATCTGAACCCATCAGGGTTTTGGATACCGGGAAGTTGAAGGACCAAGGATTGGTTGTGGAGGAGTCGTGAAGTCGCGAATACCGAAGCCTGAAAGGTGCATACAGGTGAGGTTTCGGGAAAATCCCTGAAAGGGCATTTTGGTATTTCAGCTACCGAAATATGCAGCGGTGAGAGTTCGAAACTCTTGACCCAAGAGATCCTGAAAGGATTTGAGCCATTGGATCAGTGAGGCTCACAGTTGTTGATCTTGCTTAGGAGAAGGAGGACCAGATTTTCGGGATTTCGGTACTTCGGTATTTCAGATACCGGGAGTACGAGAGGTCAAGGATCTTGGTAGCGGGATTCACAAAGTTTCGAAACGTGAATTCCCGAAAGTGTTTGCGAGAAGAGTAGAGCCAGATTAGATTTCGGTATACCAGGGATCGGGATTTCGAAAGTCTTAAAGACAAGAAGTCCTACTCTTGGGGATGAAAACCCTGAAGTTGCGACGCACCCTTTGGAGGAGAAAGCAGCCAAGGATTTCAGGATTTCGGGAATCAACATTTTGGGCATTCCGAAGACAGAATCGGGATGCTTGGCATCAGAAGTCCCAAAGTTGTGAAGTGACACGCCTTTGAAGGAAGGTTGTGGTCACGAGGAATGTGGTCACATAGAATAGGGTTTGGTGAGAGGATAACCACCATTAAGGCCATTTCAGCATATCGGGTTTCAAATGATTGAGGAGGTAGAGACTCTCGACAGCAGGGTCGTGGAGTCCCGAAATCGGAAATCCCTTTTTCAGGAAAAGGTCATGGTCGTGTTGGAGGCCGTGTACAGGTGAAAACTTGCACCTTGTGCATATTCATGCATGTGGAGATTTCAGGGAAGGACCTGTGGATCGAATGTTGAGGTTCTGATAGGGATCAGAAAGAGCCGCTTCGGCTCAAGGAAGATTTGAAACGATCCTGAGTGGATCTTGGCCGCCGAGATCCTCTCACAGGATCATTTCAAATCTTCCCTAAGCCGAAGCGACTCTTTCGGATCCCTATCGGAACCTCAACATTCGATCCACAGGTCCTTTCGCCAAAATCTCCACTTGCACAAATATGCACAAGGTGCAAGTTTTCACTTGTACACGACCTCCAACATGATCACGACCTTTTCTCGAAAAAGGGATTTTGGATTTCGGGACTCCGTGACCCTGCTGTCAAGAGTCTCTACCTCCTCGATCCTATGAAACCCGATATGCCAAAATGGCCTTAATGGTGGTTAGCCCCTGGCCAAACTATCTTCCATGTGACCACCTTCCTTGTGACCAAGACCTACCTCCAAATGCGAGTCACTTCGCGACTTTCGACGCCAAACGTCTCGATTCTATCTTCGGAATGCCCGAAATGTCGATTCCCGAAATCCCAAAATCCTTGGCTGCTTTCTCCTCCAAAGGATGCTTCACGTTTCGCGACTTCGGGGTTTTCATCCCCAAGAGCCAGACTTCTTGTCTTTAAGACTTCCGAAATCCCGATCTGCGGTATACCAAAATCTGACCTGGTGCTACTCTTCTCACAAACGCTTTCGAGAATTCATGTTTCAGAACTTCACGAATCCCGCTACCAAGATCCTTGACCTCTCGTACTCCCGGTATCCGAAATAACGAAGTACTGAAATCCTGAAACTCCAGTCCTCCTTCTCCTGAGCAAGATCAATAGTTGTGGGCTTCCCTGATCCAACGACTCAAATCCTTTTGGGATATCATGGGTCAAGAGTTCCGAACTCTCACCCCTGCATCTTTCGGTAGCCGAAATACCGAAATGCCCTTCCAGAGATTTTCCTAAAACCTCACCTATATGCACCTTTCGGGCTTTAGGATTTGTGACTTCGTGAATCCTCCATGACCAATCCTTGGTCCTTCAACTTCCCGGCATCCGAAACCCCGATGTGTTTGGATCTCTGCCACGTGTCCTCTAAAATGGACGGTCCCGATGCTTTCGCTGTATTGCGTATCGGAAGTTTGAAACTCTCGGTACCAAAATCTCTGCCTCCTCTACCTTCCGAACTCTGAATAGTCGAAAGGCCAAAGTTCTAATCCAAAGGCAAGTCGTGTTTCATAACTTCGAGGTTTTCACTGTGAAGTGCCTCGGTCTTTTGTCATCAGGATTCCCGAAATGCCGAACCTCGAATCTCCGAAATGCCGAAATGATCTAGTGGCTCCTCTCCTTTGCATATGAGAATTAAACCTCGTGCAGCTCCTCCTGGATCCGATGGCTATTGGTCCGCATGCCCAGATCTAACAGAAGTTGTATCTCGTTCCTGAGCTTACGCCGTCTTCCTTTTCCTTGGAAGACTTTCTTGCTCCAAAAGACCTCAGTCTTTGTCTCCTCTGCGAACCCTGTGAATTTGGATCTCGCCTACATTCTAAGGATGTTGTCCCTCCTGGGCTTGTTTATTCTGAAACCTTGAAAGGTTTCCTTGACCTCTGCACTCCTTGTAGGATCCCTACGCACGACTGTGCTAACTCTTCAAAGCTTCAGAACTTGGAACAAATTCTTCTGGGACTCACTCCTTGTACTTGACGAGCCCTCAGATGGCTGTCTATCAACACTTCACACGAGTGTTGGCCTGGTGCACTCCTTGCATAGGTCTTTGTCCTCCTAGAGCTTCAACTGCTCATGACCTCAACGGTCTCTATCCCTTCTTGTTCTTGAAGGATATAAGTGCCCTATTGGATACTTAAGCTCAAGCACACCTTGCTGAGCATGTAGGGTGTTCAGTAACCCTATGAAGGTCCTCATGTGACACTTCTTCTATTCAGAACTCAAAGGAGTTATCTTTGTGCACACATGCACTTGCTCAATTCTCTCCTGGCAGAGCTCTATAGAATCCTCAGTGATTCTGGTTTCCCTTTGAACTCACAATAGAGTTCTCTTGTGCACTATCTGCACCTGCTCAATGCCCTCCTGACAGAGCTCTCACAGAATCCCACAGTGATTATGTCTTCTGTTGTGTCCTCTTCTACATAGCCTCACCTCCAAGGTGTTCAACAACCTTGAGGTTTCCCCTTGAGCCAATGACTTCGACTGGTGCACCCTCCTGGCACGTCCTTGCCCAAATTCCACATAATTCAGGAGTGCATCTATGCACTGGCTTTCAGAACTCGTAGCATCAGGGATGATTTTAAGGATGGAAATTCATATTAAAATGTAGAAACGTGGGCTAATCTTACTAGTCCTTAATATGCAAAATGTAAAATGTTTGGCTATAGTTTTGTAAAAATATTCAAATTTCTAAGGATTTTATATAGTTTCTATAAAATTTTGGAGATTTTAAGGTAAAATAATTTTATTGCATGGAATTTGGGCGAATAATTTTTAGAAAAAATGGAAATTAGCGAATATGTTTTGGGGAAAAACCATGGAAAATTAGCCCATTAGTGAAATTTAGCCGCTAAAATCATCTATGCGCATTTTTTCTGTCACACCCTCTTGGCATGAAGCCTCAAAGAACCCCAAACCTGAAATCAAAGAATCCACAGATAACATAACCTATCTGTCCATGCAAATGTATACCTAACCATACATCTACAACATATATTGAACACACAAAGACATTCATACAACCACAAAATAACATGCATGAAACTGTTGTTTGTATTAATGTAAAATGCCTCTTTTTACAATGTGTTCGTGCTCAAACCTTGACAGATTCTCGATTCCTTCTCTCCTCTCCTCTAACTCTCACAAAGCTCTCCTATATCTTTCTTCTACTTACTCAACTACTTCTTACTCATCCTACATACAAAGGATCTTTTACCTAAGGGGGCTCTTCGAGCTCTTCCCTCCAAACTACCTACTCTCATTAACTACATTCATTTACATTGAATGGCTGTCTAGTCCAGATCAGATCTAGATTTAGCCTTACAACCATTTAAGGCTAGTCCTAACTAACGCCTGCTCAAAGGCATGGCTCTATGGCTCCACAGCCTTACATACATTAATTACATTGAAATCAAATTCAAAATCTAAGAGGATTGGCGCCTCTCTTCCTTGAATGAATGCTTTGAATGTGCTGAGTGGCTTACCTAGCTGGTGCATGGCTGACTTGGGAGTGATGCTCCTACATCATTATTTATTCATCTTCTTCTGAATCATCACTACAAATGCAACTTGGCTTAGAATTTGGCTTCTGGTTATTCTTCTTTATATTCTTGGATGCCTTGAATGTCACTTCCTTCCTGGGTAGATTATCCTTCTCTGTCCTCATTTTATAGGTTAGAAGTATCCCATGTAGCTCATCCATGCTCAAAGTGGAAATATTTTCTCTTTCTTCTAGGGATGAAATTTTAGGATCATATATCATTGGAAGAGATGTTAGTACCTTTTGGACAACCATTGATTCTTTAATTTCTTCTCCCAATCCTTTGATCACATTTACCATTTCATCAAATATTAGAAAGTAAGCTGCAATATCTTCATCTTCCTTCATCTTCAGTTGTTCAAACCTTCCTTTGTAGGTTTGAATCTTGGCCCCCTTTACTTTAGCATCTCCTTCATATATATTTTGGAGTTTGTCCCAAATCTCTTTTGTTGTATCACAGTGCATAACTTTGACATATACTGAGTACATAAGGCCATTTAAAATAACATTTTTGGCCCTCGAATTGTTTTCATTGAGTTTATTTCCGTCTTTATATGTTGGAGGAGTGGTGGGTGATGTGTATTCATATATTACTAAATTACAGCCGTTAAATCGTTGTGCTTGTACATATGTTTTCAGCCTTCTTCTATATAAGGAATAATTCTATCCATCAAACTGTGGTACCCCAATTTTATCGTACTCCATGATCTTCCTTCTAGTGATTAAATTGTTTTCTGAAGGACTTGATCTGACACCAATTTTTGGAATACTGAGAGGGGGGGTGAATCAATATTATGCAATATTTTACCACTTTTTAATCATAACACGTAATCACTAACTTTATCAGCAATATAAAATCAATATATCATGAGAAATATCAATCAATGCATAACAAATAACCAGAGGAACACAATACACCCGAATTTACGTGGAAACCCAATTGGGAGAAAACCATTGAATGCTTTCTTATATGTATAAAGAATACATTCATAGGAAGCACCATCTGGAAGGAGGCTCCAACCCCCTATTTATAGGCTCCAACCTGAAGGAAGCTACAACTCCCTGAATTTTCCAGTTGCAACTAGAAGGAGGCAACAACCCCCTAGTTTACAAGCTCCAACTTAAAGGAAGTTCCAACTCCATGAGTCTCCAACACCAATCAGAAGGAGGCTACAACCCCCTTTCCTTTCCCCATACTGCCACCATGAAATATAAGTGTAGACACATCTGTCACTACTATTGATACTGTTACTACCTATGATAATCAATCCTGTAATCAACCTGTCATTCAACCTATCATTGTCATTGTCACAACAACCTGTAACAGTCACTGTCACATCAACCTGTAACTGTCACTGTCTCATCAACTTGTAACTAATCATCAACCATGCATCAACTATGTACCAACACGTGTACTCTCACATGCACCAACATGTAACCTGTCATTGTCCTTGTCACTAATATATCAACCAGATCAACTCGCATAGACCATATCGAGCATATTCCCAACATCAAGTATTCAAACGATGTACCAAAATGTATCTCAATCATGTATCAAACCATGTACCGTAAGATATTCCATTGTAGATACTATAACACCAATGATGATTAGTCTATCATATACCAGATATACCATGTACCAAAGAATCAATCATGTATAAACATATACTATATCATCAATGATATGCCTCAACCAAGCACCAAGGAATGTACCTCATACATATGCCAATACAAATATGTGCCTATAACAATGAACCATAGCATCCATGAACCAAGTACCAAGAATATATCTCAAGCATGTATCAATATCACCTCAACCATATGTAACCATGTACCATGTACCAAAAGTGTTCCAATACATGCCTTAAGCATGTGCCATACCATCCATGAAACAAGTCTCAAACAAACACATGTAAAACATTCCTTTACTCATGAAACCTGAAGCATGTCATCTCATACCATGTTCCAAACTTAGTGTGCCATTATACCATATTGTAACCTGAACCAAACTTTCTCCCTTCAGTTCTATCTTGTCCTTATGTGACAAAGACTTGATGTCACGTGGGGCCTCATGTGACAGGCACTAGACAGGATGTAGGGGTGCCTCGAGGGACACTAGCTATCTGACTCATGAGGTTCAACCAAATTAAGGTTTTTAGCTCTCCTATGTGATCCCGAAACTCTTGCACTTCTCATTGATAGAAAAATACGATTGCGGAGCAATAAAATAAAACAATTCCAGAAACAAAACACAGAAGATACAAAATAGAATAGAGACACATATATACCCAGTTCACCTAGTGTGGACTATGTCCACCAGAGAAATTACTTGGTCCTTCCTTTATTATTATCCAACAAATGAAGGGATACAACCTACAAAACACCCGCTGTAACTTCCTCTTATTTCTCTCACAGTATCCTCACTCAGAATACAATATTCGCAATGATACATAGCCGCAATAAATTTCCCTCATAAAAGAGGGTTTCCTTCTAGGGAAAAAAACCCTAACATAACTTCTACCGTCAGATCTGCAACCTTATAATGAACGGTCCATATTTACTATGAAATTACAATATACATTTACAAGGAAATTTTTTCTTTGGGGGCTTCTCCCCCAAACCCCTGCTTGCCCCCAGACCCTATAGGGGGGTAACCCCCAACTGCACTCCCCCACATGGAGGAGTGTACATTCTTTTCGAGTGTAAAGTCTTCATGGGGTATAAACATGACTGAAAACAAAGACCTCTGAATCTGGAAGATAATCAGGCTCCACAACCAACAATCTCCCACTTGAAGACTGATCTCCACAACTCCACCGTTGTTGTATATGCTGGACTATGATCCTTCTTGGAATCGAAAAATTTCTCATATTCACCTTCATGCTTGAAGACCAACTGAAACTGAGTAGGAAATCAATTTCTCCCTAGTTACATCCTTTGTTAACATGTCTGTAGGATTCTGGCTAGTGTGTATCTTTTCAAACTTCTAATTTCCATCTTCCAAGATGGATCGTATGAAATGGTACTTGAGCTATATATTCTTAGTCTTCGAATGGAAGGCTGAGTTATTTGCAAGATGAATGTCACTCTCACTGCCACATTACAACCTAATATTCTCTTGCTTCTTTCCCAATTCCTCCATAAACCTCTGTAACCAAATCATCTCTTTAATCGCCTCTGTAGCAGCAACATACTTTCCCTCTATTGTTGAAAGTGAAACAACCTTTTGCAGTTTTGAAATCCAACTTACTGATGTTCCACCTATAGTAAAAACATACCCTTTGATACTCCTCCGACTATCTTTATCACCCACCATATCTGAATCAACATATCCCTGTAGAACAGTGTCTGAACCTCCAAAACATAATGCATGAGTAGTACTACCTCTCAAATACCTGAGAATCCACTTTACTGTCTCCCAATGTTCTTTAACAGGATTTTTCATATGCTTTCTCACAACTCTCACCGCATGTGCAATATCTAGTCTTGTGCAAACCATCGCATACATCAAACTGCCAATTGCTTATGAATAAGGGACCCTGGACATGTATTCTATCTCCTCCTATGTCTTGGGACACATTTCCTTATTTAATTTGAAATGGTTGGCCAAAGGTGTACTAATTGGTTTTGCATTCTGCATTCTAAACCTCTCCAATACCTTCTCTATGTACTCACCCCGAGACAATGTCAATTTGTGATTTTTCCCGTCTCTTGTTATTCTCATGCCAAGGATTTTCTTTGCGACACCCAAATCCTTCATCGCAAATGAATTAGATAATTTCTTCTTGAGAAAATTTATATCCTGCATATTAGACCCTGCAGCAAGCATGTCATCTACATACAATAGCAATATAATATAACTTCCATTTTCTATCCTTTTAAAATAAACACAGTGATCAGAAAGACATCTACTATAAACTTGTTCTATCATAAACCTGTCAAACTTCAAATACCACTTCCTTGGAGCTTTCTTTAGGCCATACAAGCTCTTCTTCAACCTGCATACCAAATTATCCTTCCCTTTGACCTCATACCCCTGTGGTTGTTGCATATAAATATCTTTCTCCAAATCCCCATGGAGAAAATATGTTTTTACATCTGAATGTTCAATATGGAAATCTTCTACTGCCACAAGACTTAAAATAGTCCTAATTGAAGTCATTTTAACAACAGGAGAAAATATTTCATCAAAATCTATTCCTTTCTTTTGTGCAAACCCATTTACAACAAGTCTAGCCTTGTACCACTTTTTGTCTCCATATTCTTCCTTGAACTTGTAAACCCATTTATTCTGTAATGCTCTTTTTCCTGCAGGCAGTTGAACCAAATCCCAAGTCTGGTTATTTACCAGGGAATCCATTTATTCTTTCATTCCTTGCTCCCACTTATTTTTAGTGTCTACATGCATTGCCTCTTCATAAAATTCTGGTTCACTAGAATCAGTCAACAATAAATAATACAATGAAGGAGAGTATTGTTCAGGGGGTCTACTTAACCTGGTAGATATTCTAACAACACTTGTAGGAGTTTTAGGTACATTTTGCTCATGTTGTTGTACATTTTGGTTTTTTGGTACCTTTGGAGTTTATTTTAACAGTAATCTCATCAAGCACTCTGTATTCTAGTTTTTCTTTTTCTTTTATCTTTCCCTGCAACTGATCTTTGTACATGACCTTCTCATTGAATATGAAATCTATACTCCTACTGATATTGTGATTTTCATAATCCCATAAGTGATAACCAAAATCATTAACACTGTATCCAATAAAGGTACACTTTTTGGATTTTGCCTCAAGCTTTGTTCTATTTTCTTTATCAATATGAACAAATTCTTTACAACCGAAAGTATTCAAAAAAGAATAGTTTACCTTTTTACCTGTCCATGCCTCCTCTGGAATTCCACCATCCAAAGAGCTTGAAGGCCCTCTATTTATTAAGTAAACAATATTATCTACAACATCTGCCCAAAACTGTAAGGGAAACCAACATGCAATCTCATACTCCTTGCACGCTCCATGATTGTCCTGTTCATCCTTTCTGACACACCATTTTCTTGTGGTGTTCCTGGAACTGTCTTCTCTCTATGAATCCCATGGTATGAATAGTAATCATCAAAATCCTTGCTGCAATATTCACCTCCATTGTATGACCTAAGACACTTCAACCTTTTTCTCATCTCATTCTCAACCAAAGCTTTCCATTTCTTAAAAGTATAAAAAACATCACATTTTTGTCGAATGCAATAAACCCAAGTTTTTCTAGTTGCATCATCAATAAAAGTAACATAATAACGAGAACCACCAAGAGATGATACCTAGGTTGGTCCCCATACATCTTTATGCACAAGCTCTAACCTTTCACTCTTCTTTTATTTTCCAACTCTGAGAAATATGGCTCTCTTCTATTTTCCATAAACACAATGCTCACAGAAATTCAAATCAATTTGTTTAAGATCTAGCAACAAATTTCTTTTGTTAAGTATCTGCATTGCCTTCTCACTCATGTGTCCAAGCCTATGATACCACAATGTTGTATCCATTCCTGTAGAAGCTAAAGAGATAGAAGATTCAGTATTACAAGTACATAAATACAATGTACCTACCTTATCTCCTTTTTCTATCACCAATGATCCTTTGGTGACCTTCCACACCTTATCTGTAAATATGAATATACAACCTTCACTTTCCAACTGCCTTGTTGAAATTATATTTTTCCTTAGATCCGGAACATGTCTTACCTCTTTCAAAAGCCACTGGTTTCTATTCCTTTGCTTTATTTTTACCTTTCCCATTCCAACAATTTTGCATGGTGCATCATCACCCAAATGAACCTGTCCAAAATCACCTTGAACATAATCTAGAAAATGTTTCCTATGGGGTGTGGCATGAAATGAAGCCCCTAAATCTACTACCCAAGACTCAAAAAATTATCTACAGAAAGAGTCAAAGCACCTTGTAACACATCACCTGTTACATTTGCTTCCTGATTTTTCTCCTGCTCTCCATCTCTTTGTTTCTTTGGAGCTCTGCAGTCTTTTTTCATATGTCCTTTCTTCCCACAATTCTAGCACTCTATTTTCCAATTCTGGATTTGGATCTTCCCTTTCTAGAATTCCCACGGTTTCCTAAGCCCTTTCCTCTATCCTTTTGTCTTCCCTTGTTCTCCTTGTTAATTGCATTACCTGATGTCTCACTTGTGCTTTTCCGTCGCATTTCCTCACTAAGGATAACATCAACAACATCATCAAATTTTAAAGTGTTTGAACTAAAGACAGAGTTACTTACAACCATGATCAAGCCATTCCAACTTTCTGGAAATGAGTACAAGATTAGAATATCCCTAACCTCATCATCAAAGTCCACCTTTACAGAACTTAGTTGATTAGTAACCATATTAAATTCATTTAAATGATCTGCAACAGACCCACCTTCTGACATCTTCGTATTAAATAATATCTTCATTAGAAATACCTTATTGGATGCTGAGTGTTTTTCATACAGTTTATCCATGTTGGACACACCTACCACACTTA
>JZKD02S2026094.1:16449-34849 GCA_000966675.3 Picea glauca
TTCCTTATTTTAGGGTTAACCCACTTCTAATTTCTCCATTAAATTTATTATTTAAATAATTTATTTTGTATTCACTTTGAATCATAGTACACTCATCACTTCACTTTATTATTTAGCATTTAAAATCCCTTAAACCACTTTGACTACTTTGACCTTTTGGGGCTTCTAGATGATATGTGAGGGCCCTCCAACTTCGTAAGGCCATAACTCTCAAACCGTGAGGAGTTATGTGACATTCCACATACCACCAGAAATGGCATGACATGTACTATCCATATAGAATAATATTGTCTAAAAATATATCATAACGCATACCATTACCCATCAAACAAACTTGGGTCCATTACCCAAACCTGGGGTCTCCAATTTCTCATGGCCATAACTCTCTAACCGTGAGGAGTTATGTGACGTTCTACATACTACCAGAAATGGCATGAAAATCACTATACATCTAGGATAGTTTACCTAACAAATTCAATGTCCTTCATCTCATTATTCCACAATTAAGCATGGGTTCTCTTACTCCGCAAAACGTCTTCCTGTGAGGGCTTTCACCATAAGGGGACCACTTTGGAGTTCATCCATATTTACTTCTTATCAACCATGATAAGAAAATAATGAGAGAAAGGGTCCTCCAACCATTCTTATAGGATAACTCAATCCGCAAAGCATCTTCCCATGAGGGATTTCACTACAAGGGGACCACTTTGGAGTTCATCCATTTGTGCACCTTATCAATCATGATAAGACAATAATGAGTTATCTATACATTTTTCCCACAATGCATCATATACCAATGAAACCACAACGATCCATCTTCATCATGTATCAATGCCAACTCATTGATCCATCTTCATCATATCAATGACAACTCATTGATCCATCTTCATCTATGCATTCTCATCAAGGAAAATACATATTATATTACATCAATCATCAATCAATCAATCCTTTGATATCAATCAATCACGTGACATCAATCAATCAAACCATTGGCATCAATGACAACATGATCCAACAAGCCAATGCATCCATAAGCTCCTTCATTGTCTTTTCTTTCAAAATATTGAAAGCCACCAACACTGCTAGGCTTAGTCATATCGTTCCTAGAGCCTTTCTATCAAGAATATCCCATTATCCGCCCTTCATGTTTGTCGGCTTCTTTGCTATTCCACCCAATGGTAGGAATAGATCAGGGATGATTTTAAGGATGGAAATGTATTTTAAAATGTAGAAACCTTGGTGAATATTACTAATCCTTAATATGTCAACTATACATGTTTGGCGATATTTTTTTTAAAATATTCAAATTTTTAAGTATTTTATATTGTTTTTATAAAATTTTGGCGATTTTTAAGGTAAAATAATTTTATCCTATAGAATTTGGGCAAATCATTTTTAAAATAATGAATCACGTTTTTGGAAAAACCATGGAAAATTAGCCCATGAGCGAATTTTAGCCCCTAAAATCATCCCTAGAATAGATCCTTCTAATATAAATAATATTCCATCCGCATCTTCCATAACTGGTAGTTTTGGCCGTTAAATTTCTCGACCCTAAACTTTCCATCTTCCGCCATTGCTCCCACTTGAACCAGGAATGCTCTTTTCCTGCGAGTTACCTTTCGCTTTGATACTAGTTTTTAGAAAAATAGGATCGTGGAGCAATAAAATAAAACAAATGATGAAACAAAACATAGAAGATACAAAATAGAATAGAGAAACATATATACATGGTTCACCCAATGTGGGCTACATCCACCAGAGAAATTGTCAGGTCCTTCCTTTATTATTATCCAACAAATGAAGGGTTACAACCTACAACACACCCGTTGTAACTTCCTCTTATTTCTCTCATAGTCTTTTCACTCATAATACAATATTCACAATGATATATAGCCGCAATGCATTTCCCTCATAAAAGAGGGTTTCCTTCTAGGGAAAAAAACCCTAACATAACTTCTACTATCAGATCTGTGACCTTGTAATGAACGGTCCAGATTTACTATGAAATTACAATATACATTTACAAGGAAATTTTTCCTTCAGGGGCTTCGTCCTCGAACCCCCGCAAGGGGGGTAACCCCCCCTGCACTCCCCCGCATGGAGGAGTGTACATTCTTATCGGGGTTAAAGTCTTTATGGGCTACAAACATGACTGAAAACAAAGACCTCTAAATTAGGAAGATAATCATGCTCCACAACCAACACTCACTCTTTGCTACCTCAGATTTCATCGTCGCAAACTTTCCAATAAATCACTTACTCACAGAGAAGATATTCAATAGAATGTGTGTGTGAATTTACTTATGAGAGACTTCTTGAGGTGTATATATATTTTTTCTAAGTAACCTCTTTCCTTAACTTTAGGGCTTATAGTACTTTCTTGTTACAACCACTTTACCCTTTCATTAATGACTTGTAACCAATTAAGGGCTTCTTAACCATTCGTCGAGGATTCCAACTTCATGGGGGAATATCTCCCTAACCATGAGGAACCAAATGTCATATCACCTACCATTGGAAATGCCATGACAAGTACTATCCATCTATGGGGGTTTTGTATATACTTGAAGTGTTGTTGAACCTCATTTTCTTCAGTAAACTTCGGGCCTCATGACCACACCTATGGGTTTCTTGTAGACTTATTCAAAGTGTCTTTCTGTGAGGGCCATGCTTAAAGCTACTCCATAAGGGTCCACTTTGGAGACTTATTCAATTATACCCAATTCTTCTAGAGACTTCTAGACTTCCTCTAAAGTTGACATCAATGACAATCAATTTTCCAACAACATGTGCCTTATAGTGAAAGAAACATGCAAAGACATGGTTACTTCATCTAGCCACGAGGACTAAGAGAAAAGTGGTAGCAGTAATATAGGTTCGTCCATTTTAAATGACTGTACTACATACTCAAGAAACCTCGAATGTCCTAACCCTACTATAATATGATGTATTGTTAGGCATGGACTGGTTGGCGTTTCATAAGAAAAAATTGAATTGTTATGATAAGACCTTAGAATGTGAAGACGAAAAAGTCATCACAAAAATGTTGCAAGGAATTCAAAATACAACTTTGATTAGATAGATATCAACACTGCAACTTAAGAAACTCAGTCAGAAAGGGTTTCCTTTGTATGTAGTACAAGTGTTCAATACAGCAGAAAGCAAGGAGTTGAAGGTCGAGGATCATCTAGTTCTATGGGAGTTTAATGATGCATTCCCAAATGAGGTACATGGACTTCCTCCTAAGAGACATATTGATTTTTCAATAGATATTGTGTGGAGAGCGATGCCAACATCAAAAGTACCCTATAGAATGAGTATGCTTGAGCTGGTGGAGTTGAAAGTGCAGATGAAAGAGATGATGGATAAAGGGTATATCGGGCTGACTGTATCCGCTTGGGGATCACTTGAACTATTTTTTAAGAAGAGGGATGGTACAATGCAACTGTGCATTGATTATTGATAGTTGAATAAGATAACCATCAAGAACAAGTATCCATTTCCTTGGATTGATGATATTTTTTATCTGCTTATAGGAGCTTCCGTTTTCTCTAAGATTGACTTGATATTTGGATATCACCAAGTCAGGATTAAGGATGAGGAAATACACAAGAAAACTTTTAGAATGAGCTATGAACATTGTGATTTTGTGGTGGTTTCATTTGGGATTACTAACACACCAACTACTTCGTATGTTTGATGAATGGTGTTCTCAACAAATATTTGGATGAGTTTGTCCTAGTGTTTGTTGATGATATTCTAGTGTATTCTAAGATGAAGGAAGAGCATGAAGAGAATCTCAAATTGGTGTTATAGGTGCTGAGAGATCACTAGATATATGTCAATTTCAGCAAGTGTGACTTCTTTCAGAAGGAGATTTAGTATTTAGGCCACACAATATTAGCACAGGGAGTGGAAGTAGATCCCAAGAAGATCAAAGAAATCATGGATTGGCATGTCCCTTGGAATGTAACTGA
The DNA here is from genome assembly GCA_000966675.3 of Picea glauca. Classification (NCBI taxonomy): domain Eukaryota; kingdom Viridiplantae; phylum Streptophyta; class Pinopsida; order Pinales; family Pinaceae; genus Picea; species Picea glauca. Next base: position 20,433 of record JZKD02S2026094.1, read on the forward strand.
GGTAAGGTTCTTTATAGGATTAGATGGGTATTATAGAATGTTCATTAAGGGATTTTACAAGATTGGTCATCCCACTCATCCCATTACTTCATTGTAGAGGACAGGGAATAAATTTTTATGGTCAACAGAGTGTGAAGCTAGCTTTCAACAAATGAAGCATCTTTTGAGTAACACCCCTATTTTCAAGATCACAGACCCTGAGAAAGATTTCTTGGTTTGTATTGATGCTTGTAAGGAAGGAATCAATGGAGTTATTATACAATAAGGACAAGTGATTTTTTATGAGTCATGAAATCTAAATGAGCATGAGAAATGATACATCACCCACAATTTCAAGCTTGCAGTGATTGTGCATGTGTTGAATATGTTGAGACATTAATTGCTCAAAATAATATTTTTCTTGATGACAGACCATTGTGGTCTAAAGTATCTATTTGATCATACATGGTTGAACACTGGAAAATCCAGGTGGATGGCGTTGATTAGGGAGTTTTATTTTGAGATCACACATATAAAAGGAAAGGAAAACAGAGTAGTAGATGCACTTATTTGAAGTTTTCAGATGATGCACTTAGTAGTAGCAAGTGTAGGTGAGTCTGACATCAAGCAAAGAATCAAACTTCTCTTGAAAGAAGACAATTTTTTCAATTTAGTAAGAGAAGGTTTGCAACAAGACTCCAATAAGAAAAAGTATGAGGGATATCATCTTACAGTTGATGATTTATTGTTGTATAACAACAGATTGTATGTGCCTGATTCAACAAAGTTGAAACATATCATCATGGATGAATTTCATAGGAGACCTTATGGGGGTCATCCTGCTTATCAAAAGATGATAACAATAGTGAGGCAATTGTATTACTGGCCATAAATGAAGAAGAAAAGTGTTGAGTATATCTCCAAGTGTTTGGAGTTCCAACGGGTCAAATTTGAACACAAGCACCCTGTAGGACTGTTGCAACGATTGAAAATTCTAAAATGGAAACGGGAGACAATCTCCATGGATTTTATCACTATTTTGGTGAAGATGGTTAAGCAACATGATGCAATCATGGTAGTAGTGGATAAGTTGAGAAAGGTAGCTCACTTTATTCCCATTGAATCTAATTTTAAAGCTATAAATGTTGTTGATATTTTTATGAAAGAAATTTTCGGATTGCATGGTTTCCCAAAACAAATCTTTCGAATAGAGATGTGAAGTTCACTTCAAATTTCTGGAAAGGATTGTTTGCAACTTTAGGAATGAAACTAGCATTTATCACGGCCTACCATCCTTAGACAGATGGTCAGACTGAAAGGGTGAACATGGAAGACATGTTGAGGATGCATGTCATGCATCAACCCCAGCAATGGGAAGAATATCTACCTCTGGTAGAGTTTTCATATAACAACAATTATAAGGAATCACTGAAGATGAGTCCATTTGAATATTTGTATGGAAATAAATGTAGAATATTGATTAGTTGGGATAGTCCAGTAGATAGAATCACACTTGGACCAAAACTTCTAAAGTAGATGGAGCAAGTAGTAAACAGAATAAGGCAGAATTTGAAAGTAGCCTAGGATAGGTAGAAGAGCTATGAAAACAACAAGAGAACTCATAAATATTTTAGGGTGGGAGCTCATGCGTTTCTCAAGTTAAAACCAAAAAGGATCTCCATAAGGATGGGAAATTGTTCCAAGTTAGAACCACACTATTGTGGACCATTTGAATCCCTAGAAAGAGTGGGACTAGTGGCATATAGAATTTCCCCTCCAGCTACTATTAGAGCTCACAATTTGTTCCATGTATCTTTGTTAAAGAAGCATGTTCATGAATATAATCATGTTATTGATTGGACTATGATACAGGTGGAACCAGAGGGAGAATTCCAGCATGAACCTCAACACATCCTATATAGGAGAGAAACATTGCACCGAAATTGAGCCATCATGCAGGTCAAGGTGCAATGTAAGGACTTTGGAGTAGATGAGGCCACATGGGAACTGGAAGAAGCCATGAGAATGTCATACAATTTTTTGTTTCTTGTATAAATTGTATATATGGTGTTTTAAACACCGAGGATGATGTTCCTTTTAGAGGGGAGGGGGGGGGGGGATGTAACAACCCTTTTTCCCCCATGATTGTGATTATGCTAAAACTTCATGTATTGTGATTTATGAAGCATGTAATTCAATTAATAATTAATGAAAACACCAAATAGCCGACTGAGAAGGAATCCTTGAATACTGGCCATGATACCAGGAGTGGGACTGGTGAGGTGGAATTGGGAATTTTCAATGAGGAAAATAGGAATATTACTCAAAAATCCATCCTGGACCTACATGAATTGAACATACTACCTACCCAACATACTTGGACTGCATGGAACCACAAAGCCTATTTATGGTGATTAGGATTGAGTGGTTGAGTAGTTATAACTGCTGATTGATTTGGTAGTTGGAGGAGTGAAAGAAGGATGCTCAAGAGTGCCCCTTCAAACTTGGGATCCTGACAGAGAGGTCTTAAGTCTGACAAAAGACATTGAGGATCCCTAGGACAAGGAGGAAGAAGAGGGAAAAGGTGGAAAAATAACACAACATAAGAGAGAGGAGCAATTGACTAGAAGAATAGAGAAAGAGAGAATAGGAGGATGTGAAAGAGTGAAAACCAATATTATGTAAAGTACAATAGAACCATAGTGTGGATGCATGAATACTATAATCACATAGAGTAACAAAGAATTATCATGAATAGAGAGAGTTGCACACTCACAAACAAGTGGTGCAGTGAGTAGAGGGACTCACACACACAACTATGAGAAGTAGAGAATATTTGGGAATTTTTTTTCAGGAAAATGGGAAACTTGCCCAAGAGTTTAATGGTAACCTTGGAACAGAGAAAACCCATATCCAAACTGGAGCAACAGAGGACCGCAACTTGGTACTTACTGGAAATAAATCAACATTGGTAAGGGGAGGTCATCGAGGGACTGTGTAGAAGAGAAGGGGCTCCCTTATGCATATAACATCTAGTTAGGAAGGTGTGTGATAAAATCATGTAGGTCCTGAGCTTAGTGGAAAGAGGGAAAATTATAGTGTTTCTAGTGGAGTGAAGGAGAGTAACCTTCCTGAACCGTTTCTTTATTTGGAAGTCAGTTGAGTTAGTCCCCTAGTGGTATCTTGGTATGGAATAGGGATGGCATGCTATGAAAAGAATGATGGAGAATAGCCTACGATTAGGTGGAAAGGAATTTCCCCTCAATCATTTGGTTGGTTGAAGTCATTATTGAACAAATAAGTGTTTTCTATTCATGACTATTGAATGTTGAATAATGATGATAACTAGTTTTCTATTTATGTTGAAGATATGGTTAAATGAAATAATGTTGAATTCCTGAGTAAAATGGAGTAAATAAGAACCTTATTTCATTATCACTTGTGTTAACTATGAATAAATGAATGAGGAAGGTCAATACTAGTCGATATTCTTGAAAACTACCCATCCCTTGAGTGGAAATTTTGCAAGATGCAAAATCTCCATTTAGGTGTTTGGGTAGAGCATTCATGGTTTTTGGGGAAGGGGTTTGGTCTCATTTCCTAAGGGAGGTGAGATAAATACTTATAAGAGAGAACACAAGACTATTTAGTCCTAAAGAGCCCAAAAACCTGGTGATTTCCCCTGCCCTTGAACAGAAATCTTAAAAGATGTAAGATCTTCGTTGGTATTGTTAGAAAAGAACACTCCTAGTCGGTTGTAGAGTGGTTTATGAGTCCAAAGGGACCGAGTTATATTCTAGCAAAGAGAACTATGAAGGATGGTTGGATTTCTAAGTCCTCAAAACCATCCCTAACCCCATTGAGAATCCTTGTTGGAACCAAAGGATGACAATCACTGATTTGGCAAACAGAGTACATCCTAACGGTTTGTCAGAGATATAACCCCTGAGAGGAATCCTATTGGAAGTGAGGCCATCAGAAAGGCCCAAGATGCAAGGAACTAAGGGAATTCTGATGGGAAATTCTCGACTGATTATGATTCGTTGATCTATCAAAAGTAAATCCAATGAGATATGGGTCGTGGACGTCCAAGTGTAAGACTATAAGTCGATCAAACACAGATGGTTAGGAAGGTCTAGAAATGGCATAGGAAGAGTCTCTGATGGGGAAAAATGATGCTAAAATATCAAGCATGAGAGGACCTTAGATCTGTCAGAGAGGGCACCGATGGGTTTAAAACTATTGGATCTGAAATGATCCATACCGATGAAGAAACTCGGATGATGAGAGACATCGGTTAACTACCATATAGTTAACAGATTTGGAGTGATTTCTGACCATTAAATGGGAGGAATCAAGGACCTTCAAATCCATTAGAGTAGCCTCATCATAGAGAGTTGATCGGAAGGATCTGAGATCACATGAAGGGAGAGTAATCCAATGGCAAAGGACCCCAAGTGGATTGGAACCATTGAGGTGTGAGATGCGTGTTTGATATAATCTCAGCCATCGATTTGTTGAGGACCCTGCCAGTTCTTATGTTGAATGGGTGATGGAAGAATCGTTAGTTGTCGTGTAGTTTGAGCTTACAATTCGACCGGGACTGTCTATTTTCGACCCCAAATAGCATTGGATCTATTGGAATGGGTCCATTGGACAGATTTGATCAAGATGGAAATGTGGGCTAGGTAACCCACTTTCTCAATGAGTAGAGAGATCGATTCACTATCGACCATTAATCTAGTTGTGCAGAGTGAATCATAATTGTCAGATCAAGAATGTTTGGTTCCCAATATGTGTAGTAAACATTTGATGTAGAACTTATAGAAGTTGGATTTCGAGTGAGTAGGTGCGACATAGTTGGATGTTGTGATATGAGAAGTTCTCAGGAATGCCATGAGAACAAGGGTGTGGAAGGTTCAACTCGAGTTTTGAAGATTAATCAGAGCATAAATATGACATCCCACTAGCCTAAGTAAGTTTAGGGGTTCGGGTGTGTTACACCAGTGCAGAAGGAATTTACAGAATTAAATGAATAAGGGAAGTTTATTCTTGAACCAAAACACATTATAGATAGGTGTTCTATATCTCTATAGAATATAACGCTTATTGCATTGCTAAGGTAGATCTGATAGATGCATGGATTAGATCAAGCTGATAAGTGATATATGAATGATGTGTTGTTCCTATGTTAGATCCTCTTGATATTCCCCTTCATTGTAGACATCTCTGTCCTCCAACCCCCTCATAACTGCTTCAGGTGAGATTGCATCTGCTTCGCAGGTGTTTCTGAAAGGGCCAGTAGTTAGGGCTTGTTGGTGCGCTCTTGGAGCTGAACCCTAGGTCTGCCCCTGTGCCAACAAATGGTTCTGCTGCTGGGACTGGAATCTTTATAGGGGAATGTCAAGGTGGTTTCCATCGAAGACAAAAACTCAAAAGTGGATAGAATATCAAGAAAAGGACTTCGATGAAGCCCAGAACAAGAACCCTAATATTAGTTCAGAGGACTAGTTGGAGATGTATATTTTTACTAATATACATGAGATATTCTTTGGAGGAATCCATCAAGATATATACAAGTGGCTATCTAGATTAGTCGATACCCAATTCGAGATCCAATCTAGACTTCCTGTGGTCTGGACGTCAGAGTTGATCAAGAAGGTCAAGAAAGCTGATAACACTGTATCACGAGAAATAGATCACTAGTTTGATAGTACCATTGAAGGGTACATAACAAAATTTTCTGTTGATAGGGTAGAGTCATACAACCAAGCTGAGAGATATTTCTTTAAGGGACCCAGAGGAAAATTTTTACAATTCTTGAAGCTGAGACTCAAGATGCTGTTGCATGAGAAGAACATCTTGAAGATACAATAGATTGGTTTGATCCGGAAAGGATAATTTTCAAAAATGCAGACAGGGATAACAATACAGAAGCTGGACATATGCGTAGTGGGAAAGTATTCATAGAATTCCATATTGCGAACTTGTTTAAGCAGAACTATGGGGGGGAGGGTTTCTACAGTGGAGAAGAAGAAGATCTGATGGACGAAGAACATTCATAACCCACTGGGGTAGAGGAAGGAAAAGCTGAAGAGCTTTGCCAAGGAGGACCTGAAGGCTCAGAAACCACGCAAACCATGGTAAGTACTATTATCCTTTCCATTGATTCAGTATTAAGAAATCAGAGTAATCCCAATCACCAGAGTGTCTAGAGAACTGTCCATAGTATCCCACCTCATATTCAGTTGGGAACCCTAGGAAGATCTATGGCAGACGAGATGAGACTTCCTATCTTTAGGGGAGATGGATCTGAAGATCCTGACTAGCACTAGTTCCTCTGTGAAGTTGTATGAAACATTAAAAATGTCACAGATGAAGCTGTCAAAAGAACCTTGTTCAGTACAACTCTTAGAGATCGCGCACTAAGTTGGTACATGAAAATTGTCCAAGGACTTGCACAACTTAAGCCATTGAATCAGATCAAGAATTCACTAATTGTAGAATTCAAGAAACCTAAGTCAGATTCACAATGTATCACAGAGCTGAAAGAGATCAAGCAAAAGGTGGCCGAACCTGTGTGGGAATTTGATCAGAGATTCAAAACCTTGAAAGGTCGATTAACATTTCAGATCCCAGATGAACAAAACAAAGAATGGTTCATTGCTGCCCTCTTACCACACATCAGAGTTCCCCTGATGCAACAAAAGATTGCTTCACAGGCTGAGGCATTGGACATCCCCATGAAGCTTGAATCAACCCCTATGGGAGAATCCAACTCAGGTATGAGTCAGTTAATCAGTTTGTCTCTGCAGGTCAAAGATATGAAGAAAGATAAGGGGAAAGATAAAAGAGAAGATATCTGGTGTGTTAGATGCAGATCAGAAGGTCATGACAAGGAACACTACTCTCTATTCAATAAATACTTGGCTTCTGGAGCTTCAAGCCCCTTGAAGCAAGTCACCTTACCCTGGTGCGAGGTATGCAGAAATAGACATCGTACTGGTGAGTGATATTATATGCAAAAGTATGTTCAGATACCTACGAATTTGTATTGTGCATTCTATAAGTCTGTAGGGCATGATGATATGGATTGTAGGGCTTATGATCTCATGCATGAAAGGTCAAGAGACATATATAAGATCAAAGTAAAAGTACAACAAGAAGGAAATGCTATGCAGTATAACTCTCTTGGGAGAGGAAACTTCAATCCTCATGGTGGATTAAGAGGAAGAGGATGAGTAGGAGGAATGAGTCGAGGCTGAGGACAGATCATCTGTTATAACTGCACACAACCAGGACACCTTGCAAGGGATTGTCAGAACCCTTGTACCACTTGCAGCTACTGCATCTCGTTTGACCATGTTATAGAAGATTGTCCTGTGTTGCTAGCTAAGCTTCAGGAAAGACGAGGACCTCAACAGAAACCGCAAGTGCAAATGATCTATGCTGAACCTCGCGGAGGAGACCCTAGAGTCATTGTTATAACCAGAGGAGGCGTTGTTATAGGAGAATACATACCGACCCAAGGGAAGATTACCGAAGATTCAGGAATCAGGAAAGCTGCAGAGAATACCCAAGCCTTTGATGCAAAGAAAGAAAGACAAATGTTTGAGACAACACAAAAAGAATTTAGAGGAGGCCAAGGTTCTTCATCAAAGACAAGACCAGAAGTAAGAGAGTATGGAATGCCTCACGCATTTGATCAGTTTGATTTTCCAAGAGAAGGAAAAGAGGTAAGCAAGCTCATGGAATTTTTACATACTTGTATTAAGTTGATTCAAGATGAAAGCATTGTACAAGAGTTACAAAATTTAATCAGAAAATATGATCAAGGAAAGACAGACCCCTTACGGAATAGGTAGTACACCAAATTGGTAAGAAGAGAAGGAAAAATAAAGAATTACATTTGAATGCTCAAATAGGAGAGTATGCAATAGACTATGTGGTCCTCGACTTAGGGTCAGAGGTCAATGTCATGACGAAGAAAAATTGGGCACAGATGGGAAAACCAAAGTTGATCTAGTCCCCTATCAGGCTTAGGATGGCTAATCAACAAGCTGTTAGCCCATTTGGACGATTGGAGCATGTCCCTGTGGACATTGATGGAATAAGAAGATTTGCATATTTTGAGGTAATTGAAATAGTTGATGATCACTGTCCTTACCCTGCGCTGTTAGGCATTGATTGGGCCTTCAATAACTCTATTGTTGTTGAATTAAAGAAGAGATGCATGACTTTTGAAAAGGATGGCCTTAGGGTCATCGTACCTTTAGATCCAGATGAAGGTCAATGATACACAAATCCCATCAGAGAAGAAGACTACGCATATGCACTAAAAAACATCTACAAGCTAACCACCAGAAAATAGGATTACATTAATCCTACAACTGACGGGAATCTAAGCTGCGAAGTGAGAGTGAATGTTCATCAGATTCATAAGAAGCACTAGAGAATTGGCAGAATAAGATGTACGAAGTATCCACAAGAAGATGTGCTATATTAACCAGAGAAGTTCGTTGGATTGGCACAATAGTAAGTAACTTACCCACCTTTGATGGTCTGAATCCTTTAGAAACATTCTTGTGGGAATTTGAGGAGAATGTACCAATACAATAGAGATTACTAGCCATGGATGAGGTCATGAAAGCCACACCGGTGAGATGGTGGGGGACACATAAAAGAAATATTACACATTGGATATAGTGTCGTACCTTGATGACAACGAGGTTCTCAACACAAGTAGAAGGCTGTGAAGTTTGCTACATAGGTCGAAGTTTCCCAAAGGACCATGTGTGAAGCTGCAAAGAGGCCTGGAGTGACATCCCACAAGAATAGTGGGTACACAAATTCATCAATACGCTGGACACGATACATATCAATTGGTACCTCCAAGCAGAGTCGAGCCTCATCACTACGGATTGGGAAGGTATGACTTAGAATTTTATAACTACATTCCTGTTTGAAAGTCAATTTCCGTCAGTAGATCAATCATTACAGATTGTGAGACAGAAAGTATTCGAGGAGGTATCCAGCCTTCCATTAGAATAGGAAGAGGATGAATGGACTGCGGCTCTCCAGAAACTGCAAGGCTATTACAACATTAATGTGGATGAATATGATGATCAAGGAAAGTAAACATCATAGAAACAGAAGGCCAGATAGATGTGGAAGGACTAGGAGTTGAGTTACCATTTATTGGACAACCGATTAAGATTAAGAAAGTCAATATTGGAACAGAGGAGACACTGAAGCTTTCCAATGTCGAAGATTATTGGGATGTTGCCACCATTGACAAGATTATTGAGTTACTGCACGAGTATCAGGACTTGTTTCCAACCAAGTTCAATGATATGAAGGGAATTAAAGGGCCTATGGGAGAGATGAGGATTCCCTTAAAGCCATATGCTAGACCAGTCAAACAGAGACCTTACAGACTGAACCCCAAATAAAAGGAGAAAGTGAAGATTGATATTGACATAATGTTGGAAGCATGGATTATAGAACCTGTGGAAGAATCCGAGTGGATTATCCCTATGGTGCTACAAGACAAGAAGACATGCGAGATCAGAATATGAATAGACCTCCAGAAGCTGAATGATGCTTGTTTACATGACCCCTTCCCTAGACCATTCACTGACGAAGTGTTAGACAATGTGGGAGGCCAGGAAGTATATTCTTTTACACATGGATTTTCAGGATACCATCAGATCCGGATTTCCAAGGAAGATTGCCACAAGACTACATTTGCAACAGAATGGGGATCCTATCAGTATACAGTAATGCCATTTGGATTGAAGAATGCCCCAACCATATTTTCCAGCGTGGTGATCGAAGCATTCAAGGAGTTTTTGCATAAATTTTTAGAAGCATATTTTGATGATTGGACTATCTTTAGTTTATTGAAAAATCATATTGAATGTCTAAGGATAATGTTGGATAAATGCAGACAGTGTCAAATTGATTTGAATATGAAGAAATGCATTTTCTTCTCACCATTTGGAGTTCTGTTAGGACATATTGTTTGTAAGAAAGGATTGCTGGTAGATCCATCCAAGATATCTATTATAGTTTATCTACCCCCTCCCACAACAGTTAAACAGTTGCACATTGCATTGTGACACACATGCTACTACGGGAAGTTCATTAAAGGATATGCTCAGATTACAACACCCATGAAGAAGCTGTTGAAAAAGGATTGTCAGTTTAGTTGGACTTAAGAATGCCAACGGAGCTTCAACACACCGAAAGAGAAAATGGTTACTGCGCCCATTTTAGTTTTCCCAGATTGGACCAAGGAGTTTCATGTGTATGTCGATGCATCTTCTATTTCTTTAGGAGATGTGTTAGCACAACCAGGAGAAGGAGATATTGACCACTCATTATCCTTTGCTATCAGGAAGCTATCAACTGCTGAGATTAAATACACCACCACTAAAAGATAGGGATTATCCATGGTGTACGCATTACATAAATTTTGCCACTATCTGTTGGGGGGACACTTTAAAATGTTTACTGATCACACCGTGCTGAAATACCTAGTCAACAAGCTAGTGTTGGGGGGAAGGATATGCATATGGCTGCTGTTCTTCCAGGAGTATGACTTTGAGATCATAGTAAAGCCAGGAAGAATGAAAAAGGGTCCTGACCACTTGTTGAGGTTGGAACATGGTGAAGAACCAACCAATTTAGAGGATGCACTACCAGATGCACAACTACTAGCCATTAGAAAGATCGATGACCACTTTGCAGAAATAGTCCAGTTCCTGTCAACAGGAATGGCACCTAGTGAGTACACAATTCCACAGAATAAACAACTAGTAGTGTGCGCTACAGATTTCTCACTTATAGCTGGACGTCTATACAAGATGGGACCGAATGAAATCTTGCGAAGATCTGTTATGGAGGCAGAACGCCTGCTGATCCTCACAGAAGATCATGAAGGCATTATGGGAGGACATTATGCAGGGAAAACAACTACACATAAGGTTCTTAGAGCTGGCCTTTGGTGGCCTACCTTACACAGAGATGCTAAAGACTACTCTAGAGCCTGCGATGTATGCCAAAGGGTTGGGAAACCATCCAGAAGAGATGAAATTCCATTAGCACCTCAACTAACCCTACAAGCATTTGAGAAATGGGCCATTGACTTTGTTGGACCTATAAATCCACCAGGAAAGCGCACAGGAGAAAGGTACATAATTACAGCAACAAAGTACTTGACTAGATGGGTCGAAGCTAGAGTAGTTAAGGACTGTAGTGCAACTACAGCTATACGCTTCATATTTGATGACATCATAACCAGGTTTGGATTCCCAAATATCCTCATGAGCGATCAAGGAACAAATTTCATCAATAAGAAAGTTGAATCTTTGATTGAAGAATTTGTAGTCCACCATCAGAAGAGCACATTGTACCATCCAAAATCAAATGGGACAGTTGAAGCATTCAACAAGATTTTGGAAACAACACTAACCAAGATATGCTGCGTGAATAGGGATGATTGGGATTTGAGAGTACCAACAGTATTATGGGCCTATAGAACCACTTGCAATAAGCTGACAATGCAGACCCCTTTTAAGTTGGTCTATGGTCTTGAAGTTGTTGTTCCAATGGAGTATTTTGTACCAAGCCTGAGAATTGTTGCCTTTACGGGTATGGATGATACTGGAGATGTTCAAGAGAGACTTTCACAGTTGGTTGAACTTGTGGAAGATATATTCATTGTAGGATTCCATCAGCAAGTATAGAAGGAAAGAGAGAAGGCCTATCACGACAGGCACATCAAGAAGAAGGGATTTAGACAAGGATATCTAGTGTTGGTTTATGACAGCAAGTTCATCAAGCATCCTGGGAAGTTCATAACACATTGGCTTGGGCCATAAAAAATCTCTTATGTCACAGAAGGAGGAGTTGCGCGATTAAAGACGTTAAAAGGTGAATGGAAGGAAGGACTAGTGAATGGGAGTCGACTGAAGTTGTACTATGACAACCAACTGCCTCGCAGCTCTCAATAAAAGCATGAAGAAAAGGGTCTAGGTACTAGGTGCAATTGAAAGTGGGTGCCATAAATAGAAAAGACAGTCTGCACAAGGAGGAAGAGGAGGCATAAAGCGGAAAACAAAGGCTTCACTGTGCATTCCAAAGTTAAAGTACGACAAAAGAGTCAGATCGAAGTGCCTCGGGACGAGTCACAGGTGAGTATTGGGGGCCTGTTGGCCCTTGGTTATGGAAGGAAGCTAATAATAAGGAAGAAACGGGAAAAAGTGAACTTCACGGAAGACACAGTGACTGATACTGGGTCGAAGTGAGCAAAAGAGTAGAAAAGATGGAGCGAAGCCCGAGAAAGAAAGTTGTTGGACGAGGAGATTGGGGATGATATATTAGAAAGGAAGAAGGATAATGGACAACTCAGAAAGAGGAAAAAGCCACCATTAGATTCTTTGGAGCACCGCGTGAGAAGGAAGGAAAGACAGGCTGGTGAAGCTCGGAAAAAGTGAGTCAAGTTGACCTATGGTTTTTATATCTAGGGTTTTGGACACTTAGGTTTCAGCCTAAAGATGTCGGTGAATGATTGTAAAGTATAAATAGAGGTCTAAAGGGCCTAGGTTGGGTTGGAGTTTTGGGTGGGTACTTTGGGTTGATGTGTTGTTATTGTTACTGTTGATACTGAGTTGGTCGAGAGAAGAGTATTGTGAGAGAGAGAAGTGTTGAGTACAAGAGCCTTCTGGTATTGTAAGACCTTCAGCTGGGTGCGAATATCAACCTTCCAGCTGGGTGTGCAAGGATGGGAGAGAATCATAGAATAATAAAAGAGATCTGCTAGCTAAGAGCGTAGACAAGAACTGTATTCTTTACATCAATATAATATAGCACAGTTTTGTGGACGTAGCCCTAGAGAGAGGGTGAACCCCGTATATTTTGTGTTGTGTACGATTGGTATTTTGTATTTGTCCTTCATATACTATTATTGCATTGCTAAGGTAGATCTGATAGATGGATGGAGTATATCAAGCTGATAAGTGATATATGAATGTTGTGTTGTTCCTGTGTTAGATCCACTTGATATTCCCCTTGGTTGTAGACATCTCCGTCCTGCAACCCCCTCATAACTGCTTCGGGTGAGACTCCATCTGCTTCACAGGTTTTGTCGAAAGGGCCAATAGTTAGGGCTTGTTGGTGCGCTCTTGGAGCTGAACCCTAGGTTTTCCCCTGCGCCAACACATGTCAATGTCATGCAACTTGATATTTCTATGTATTTTAAACAATACATCATGTTTTCAATATTATGAGCTTAAGTGTCTTTAAAATTGAAATATGAAAAAAAATAGTCACAACACATCAAATAAATATTCATATTACGATGTCTTTGATGAGAGGAATCAAACTATAATTCAATGTGCATTCATTGTCGATCTCCATGATCTTTTGGGTTGGGACTCACATTGTAATTTATAGACCTCAACCATTGTATGGATTCACAATGTACTTACGAATCCTAAAGACTATGAATCATTTGAAATCAAGGTGCTCATAACTAAATCCTTGATAGATCACAAGTGAATTTCGAAATATCATTTTAACATATTGCTTTGAACACAACAACTCTTAAGACAATTCTTACAATACTTCAAAATTGAATAGCATCGGTGAGCTATTCTAGTCATTTTATACTTATTATTCGTCAGGTTCAAATCCAAAAAACAATTAATTATAAAACTATGGTTAAAATTCGAAACAATAAAAAATACAAAATCAAAATTTCAATGGAGGTTACCATTAGTTTTAAGTAGCCATGTCTCAATCACTGAGAAATAGGTTGTGGAATCCATAGCACTACTACATTTGGGTGTAAAATTCGAAATTGTTTTTCGAAGTTGATGGCAAAAATGGTTTGCAATGTCATAAAATTTGTAAAATTACTTAAAAATGGTAATTTCTTAATTGTTGTCTCCACTATACATTAGTACTTTGATTCTAATTCAAGTTGTCATAATTTCGATGATAGCAACATTCTCATGAGACTGGGAAAACAACATTAATAAGATATTGGCATAGTAAAAAAAAATGACTATTTCAAATGGACATTGGAATTTTGACATCCTCATAAAATCTATTTATACCCCAAGGGATAAGGAAACAATTATGTGACACCCTCGACATCTATAATAGATCAGTTTTCACACTTTCGACGACTAAAACAACATTTTTCTATCTACATTCAACATCCATTTTTTCTATAAAGTTTGGATTCTCTACTGTAGATACTGAGAGGGGGGTGAATCAGTATCAAGTAGAATTTAAAAACTTTTTCAACTTATAATTAAACCATTTAATTATATCCAATGAGCAGTGAACAATAGTATAAGGGTTACATCAATACACCACAATACACCATGCACAATATATGAGAAATAATCAATAGTTATTGGTCAAGG
>JZKD02S2026094.1:36752-53698 GCA_000966675.3 Picea glauca
TTTCTTCTTCTTTAGAATTATTGTGATCATCATCCTAGGTTTCTTGGGTTATGAAGAGGACTTCTCCTCCATCATTATCTTCTTCATCACTCTCATCTGAGGAGATGTCATCATCATTGGAGTAGAAGCTCTTTTTATTGTTTTTATAGTAGCAGTTTTCAATAATATGTCCTATTCTACCACAGTTAAAGCATTTGAGAGGAGACTTACCTTTGTATCTTCCACTTCCCTTCTGAAACCTTCTTACAAAATTTGTTATTTCTTCATCAAGGTCGTCATCCCTGTCTTGTGTCTTCTTTATGGATTTAAAGGCTGCTTCATTGTTTGGCTGGTCACTTTCTGTACATGTTCTCATTTCATATGCTATAAGAGACCCATGCAATTCATCCATTATCATTTTGGTCAAGTCTCTAGTTTCTTCAATGGATGAGACCTTAGCATCATACTTCAAGATAAGTGGTCTCAACACTTTTTGTACAACCAACAATTCATCGAGCTCTTGACCTAATCCTCTGATAGCATTAACAACTTCATCAACTCTAAGAAGATAGGTTGCAATATCTTCCTTTTCATTCATTTTCAAATTTTCAAATTCTTCTCTATGTCGTTGAAGCTTGACCTACTTAACTTTTGGATCACCTTCGTAGATACTCTTGAGTTTGTCCCATACCTCTTTAGAAATGATGCAACCCATCACTTTGCTAGCAATGGTTGGTGCCATTGCTTCTAGAATAACATGTCTGGCTTTTGAATTACAACTCATAAGCTTCTTCTAATTTGGATCGGTTGGAGCATTATTTGGGACTACATAGCCATTTACAACTGAGTACCAAATGTCTACTCCCAAAGCCGTTAGGTAATTTTTCACTCTATCACTCTAGTATGCATAATTTCTTCCATAATTTTTTTGGATCCCATTTGAAATGTTCTCATGGTCATCCATCTCTGCTCAGGATTTTCCTTCCAGTGGTTAAACTCTTCTGAAGGCAACTTGCTCTGATACCAATTATAGATACTGAGAGGGGGGTGAATCAGTATCAAGTAGAATTTAAAAAAAAATTCAACTTATACTTAAACCATTCAATTATATCCAATGAGCAGTGAACAATAGTATAAAGGTTACATCAATACACCACAATACACCATGGACAATATATGAGAAATAATCAATAGTTATTGGTCAAGGGAAGTAATGACTTCCAAAGGTATCTACAACTTCCAAATATAAATGGAGGGATAAACCTCCAAGAGGAATATACAATCCTCCAATATAAAGAGAGGGTTGACCTCTCCATCCTTTCCCCTTCCTTCCACCCAAGAATATATTAGAGATAATAAAACTTTACATTAAATCATCACCATCAACCAACCATCACATAGAGCCTGATAATGCTTCCTGAGACTTCTTCAACTTCTGTAATTCTTCAATTATTGGAATAATCTAATCCTATAGATAATATTACACAATGTATTCTCTAAATCTCCTCCAAGTTTCACTCCTTGAATCCTCCCCAGAAAGAAGTTATAGAAAGAATGGTAGACTTTATTCAATTCTGGTTTATTCAAAAGAGAAAACTTGTACATAATTCCCCGTGCTCAATATTTAACATCTGATTCTGAAACTCTCACACAAGAAACTACAGTCCGTACTCTTTCCAATTAAATTTGTCCCACT
Organism: Picea glauca; assembly: GCA_000966675.3. Lineage (NCBI taxonomy): Eukaryota > Viridiplantae > Streptophyta > Pinopsida > Pinales > Pinaceae > Picea > Picea glauca. The sequence continues at coordinate 38,428 of JZKD02S2026094.1, forward strand.
TCATTTGGATTCTATATGAAGAAGTTATGATTGTTTTACCCGGAACACTTGTTTATTGACTAGCTTCAGGATTGGTAAAAAACCCTATCTTCCACATAGTGTATCTCCATAATTATAGCGAATCAAGAGATGAAAATTTTACCATAGGTACCTTGACATGTCTTCTCATTACCATAGAAATTTAACCATTTGAATAATTATAGAAAAAAAGTTATAGCGAAAATGGTAAGATGACCTGAAAATAACATACCATAGAACACATCACCAAAAGACTTCATCCTCCCTTGAAATCTGACCTTCTTTACTTCTGATTTCCTTTGAAATTCGACTTGTGTATCATGAATGTATAATGATGTGTATTTATACCAATTATGTCACTTCCTTTTAACATTAGGGCCGACCTAACACTTTCTTATTTTGTAATTCTTTTCTGTAATTATCTTCAGGGCCTAAATGTACTTCCTTCTTCAATTCACTTTGTCATCTTCAAAAATTCATTTCTCCTCAACCATGAGGATCCACGTGGCGTGCCACATACCACCAGAAACAAAATGGTGTATACTATCCATCCATGGGTGTTGTATCTGCATGTGCATTTTCCTTCATGTCCAAATACCTTCATCAATCTTGCGGTGCAAAACCCATGACTAGGGTTGACATCAATGACAACAACGAATCTTCCAACATCTACATAATCATAAATATTTTTAGGTAAAAAAATTGTAAACAAATTCTAAATTCTGCGTGTGTTGAATTCTTTAAATATATTCTTATAATGTACTAATATTTCTTTAGAAAATTTTGTTGTAATAGTTAACAATGTTATCAAAAAGTGAATTTTGAGCACCATTGCTAGGTTAAAGGAGCAATATGGTGGAAGTAAATGTTATTTCCCTTGCTAAAGTATAAGGGATTACAAAGGAGAATAATTCTATGGGGATTGGATATAAACCAATGTTCGAAGTTTGGGAAGTTTGAAGGGGGGGAACATATATCGCATGTTGGTAAGTTTTTTATTTAACACAAACTAAATTGATTTATATTAAAAGGGTTTTGTCGGAGAAATAGAGTCAAAAAATCTACATAATAGGGTGTATAGCTGAATAGTTTGAGTAACTAAAACAAAAACAATAAAAACATAATTTAGCATCCTTGTTGGGCTATTCCTATGATTTTCTAGACTGACAATATACTTACAAAATCGCCCAAGGCACCACCATATTTTAAAGAACATTAACAACATATTTGAGGTAGAGTCATGAATTCCTAAGGCCTGTGAGAGTTGAATAGTCCCATGTTCTATATCCATTGGTGTAATACCTCGATCAAAGTGTCATGATTCATTCCCAACAAAATCATCAGGGAGGAAGGGTATTTCAGGGTTCATTGAATCAGAAGTTGAGCACAGAAGAGTGACTGGGGCTCTAAATTGATGGCACAAGCTTCCATTTCATCCATTCATTGAGCTAGAGAAAAAAAGGCAACCTTGATTTCCCAAAAAATTTCTTACATTCAACGGGAGAGTCTTGCTATCATTTCTTCAAACTCTATGAGCTTAACCATAAGATACTGAAGGGATGTATTGTTATCTTGGCCAAAATATTCATGGTTCTTGATTATTTTCCTGAGGTCACTCATCAAGGGATGCATAGGTGTTATAGCAATATTTACCTCACCCTATGCAATCTTGCATAGAGGGCCTTTTTCCATTTCCCTATCCATACTTGAAGTCCCTTTTTGCAAATCCCAAAGCTAAAAACATTATTTTTCCACAAATACATGCCCTGCCTATATTACAACATGTGTATATGTAGGTTGTACCACTACAACCCGCGTACATCGGGAAATGTGCCCAAAATTAAAAAAATGGTGTCGGGTTTCCATGTCACGTCATGAGTTCAATGATCCTTGGCTTTCCATATACTGGAAACGTTCCGACTTGGCCCTTCAGTTCCACTTCAAGGCTATAAATGGGCCAAATATGAGCTATGGAAAAGAGGAGAAAGAATTCAACTTTGAGAGAAAATTTACTCTGGAGAAATTATTCACTTCACATTGAGTCTGCATCCCTTTGTCCTTTAAGTCTGAAAACATTGTTCAACCCCCAAGCTCTTCCCTTATTGATTAAGAACTTCATTGTCTCTCTTATATGAGCTTGCCTTTGGTGGAGGATTGAAGTGGTGGAGGCCCAACTAGAAGGAACTTAGTTTCTCGGCAACTCATTCACTTCTGTTGATTATATCTTAATAGAAATACTTTTTTCTCGTCCAATTAATATCTTGCAAATATTTGAATTATTATTCCATGGGCATATTTGTTATGAATGTTGATGGATTATGCTATTGAATGTGCTAACATTATATATTATCACCATATGCTTGCGTTTCTTGGTTGTTGAGGACTAGTTGCAGGTATATCGCTTTGGGTCAAGTGCTCAACGGTGGACTTCATAGAATGTTTGGACGAGGTAGGCCTCTTATCTTGTCTTGTTAGCATATTTGTTTATATAGCATACTTGATATTAGAGTTGATTTCTACATTCATTTCCGTCTGTTGTGGTTTACCCCTAGCCATAGAGAGATTTTCCTTGTAACAAAATTGGCGACCATACTGGGGAGAAAATCTTATTTTTTGGGGTTTGGAGTGTTTTTCTCCTTAGATTGCTCTTGCTTATACTCAGTTTCTTGTCGTATGATTGTTTGACATCCTATGTTTACAATGAGTCTGAGTTTCTTATCCTCCTCCTTAGCCTAGCTATTTTTTGACACATATATGTGGATTTTTGCTTGACAATCATGTACATATGCATGTTATACTTCTACAAGCTGCGTACATACAGGTTTTTCCCTTGAACAATCACGTACATCTACCTTTGTTTCTTGATTGCTGAGTTTGGTGGTTATTGGGTAGGTTTTGATGATTTTCGGGTCTTCTTGGGTCTCTGTGGTGACTGTTAAGTATCTGTGGAATGACAGGAAACCTGTCTTTGGTTGAATTTTTGGGTGGTGCCTTTCTCATCATCTTTTCATTTTGATTGTCCTTACACTTTGGGTGGGTGTTTTTCTCCTTGATATCCTACTTGGGTTGTCTCTGTCTATACACAGTAGAGTCTTTATATCAAGTTGTTGTTCATTCCTTGCATTTTCAATCTCTTATATTAAAAATATAAAAATTTAGGTATTTTACATTGATTGGCATTTTGATCTCTTGAGTCTTTGTCATTTATCTTAGTGCATGTAAAAAAAGATTGCATTTTATTTAGAATTGCATAATTGAATTGAAAATTGCATTTTTGAAAAGCATACCATTTATTGGAAATTGAAGTTAGGACTTTGCATTGTATTCAAATTCATTTATTTTACTTGTTGAGTCATAACATCACTATTTTGACGACCACGCCTTTTGAGTAAGAAAGGAAATTAAAATTAATTCTATAATTTAAAATTTATTAGTAACGATTTTATTTTTTAGGGTGCACAAACGAGCTTAGGATTTAGAGCCTTGGAATAGGATTGTGTGAGTAAACTTCTCCAAGGATATTAAATCAACATATATGTCTGACTAAGGGAGTGGAGAAATCCATTGTATAATCGGTAATATCAGGAGGCTCTGCTTACACCTGAGTTAAGCACAAGGTCGTGCGAGGTCGGTTGAAGGTATATCCCTCGATACCTTCTTAGCGTCAAATATATTTCTAGGGATATATTCATATATGAGGATCTTTCTAGTGCCCTTACCTCTGTGAGAGGCAGTGCTTTCAAGGTTTCAGGCTTTGCTACCCTACCCATATGGTGGACCTAACTTACGAATGTTTGCCTGTACATTGATTATACCATGGTATCTTAGTTTCTTGACTTAGGTACCACATAGGTTACTTGTAGGGGTTATTCTACAGGTACCTTGGGTTAGATAAGGGCCAGACAACACACAACCTTTATGGAGGATTACCTCTCTGGGGGGATTTGACCAACTGGTTTTTAAGCCCACAAGGGACCTTATAACTAATTATGTTTCCTCCAATATTTAACAAAGGAGTCTCAAGCCCCTCTTGGGAGAGGCATACCTACTTTAGAGAGGGAGGTCCCTTTCAACCACTTTATCCTGTTTGTGTGCAAATTGGTCATTTGATTATTGTTGGTGTTCTCTTTTATTACTAGTTGGCCTTAGAATTTGTTTTTTATATCTTGAATCTTGATTCATCGTGGAGCCATACCAGCTTCCTCGTAGGTCTTGCTGCTTGTTACATTTACCACCACATTTTGAGTCTTTTCCTTCTAAAAGGCATAGAGTTTTTAAATGTGGTATGCACACCTCCACTTATCAGACTTGTTATTCTACAAGGATGAGTACTGAACTGAGTCATCAAGATTTTGGGAGCCCTTCAACTCCCACACCTACTATAGTTAATGGTACCCCTTTGACTCCTTCAACTACAATAGTTGTAGTGTCAAAGGTACCTATTATCATCGTTGCCCTTCCTATAGTGAATAGTCAACCTATAGCCACAAACCCTATTAGGTCTCTTGGCCATTCACCGGGCTATAATATTCATTCCATCTCGAGGGCCTTTGGTCCTTTTTCCTATGGTATGCAGAATTTTACATCGCAGTTTTCAAAATCCATCCCAGACGCTGGCCCTAATGCTAGCATTGGACTCAGGGGCACAACTCATCCTTATGCTCCATTCTCTTTTGGTGGCACTCATGTCCGTCAAACGACTCCTACCGTGGGAGGATTTCCTCATTATAATGTCGGGTCTAATCCTGTTGCTTCTAGATGATGTAACCAACCTAGCGGACAAGCTTCTACTCAAGTTTCATCCTTTACACTCACCTCTTCAATGTCGATTGTGACCAACATGTTTGGCATGAAGAATCCACCTTTTTCCTCTGGATTCACACCTAGAGGAGGTCAGTTTCACACTTTGGGAAAACCCCAACCCAGATCCACTCCGACTGGGGGAATTTTTTATAACCCTCATCAGAACATTCCTACTGGAATGATGCCCAACCAACCCCTTATGAATCATCCCAGAGGAGGGTCTTACAATCCTAGATAGGGCCATGGTGCTTACCAGAACCCTGGATGGGTTGCAATTCGCCAACCAGAATCTTTACAGGGAGCTTGGGGCCAGATGTTGCAACCCTATCTCCCCTTTCTGGCCACGCTCAATCTGCCAGACTTGTCTAAGTTCATGAACGACCCTATGTGTCATGATCCTACATGGCCACTCGTTCCCACCAAGCTTCCTTCAGATATTCCAAAATTCAAAGTCAAGAATGGCGAGGATCCTGGTGATCACGTTACCACCTTTCACCTATGGTGCTCTTCGAATTCCCTTAACGACGATTCCATTCGGTTAATATTGTTTCAACGCACCCTTATAGGGGTTGCCAAGAAATGGTATATGGAGCTACCTAGGGGGTGTATGGGACCTTTAGTCAGATGGTTTTAGTCTTCCTTAACCACTTCCAATTGTCAGTTCGTTACGATTTTGGCCTAGAACTTTTGTCGACCTTACGCCAGGACAAAGCCACTCATATCTCGGATCACATCCAAGAGTGGCATAGATTGAATAGGTTGATCAAGACCTGCATACCCTCATAATTCCTATTAGAGTGGTTCCTTAAGTCTCTACAACCTTATATTTCGAAGGGTGTTTCTACATCTGGGATTACATTTGAGGAAGAAGCGATTTTCAAAGCCCAGCAGCTAGATCTTATATATGCTTAGTTTGGGATTTTATACGGGATTCTTCCTGACACACAGAGGTCAAACTATGACCCTAGAAACAATCCTGGGCCTCATGCCGATGGCATTGTAGGCTCCACCAATGTGAAATCCGTAGACTTAGTGACAAGCCATTTGAAAGAGTTATCTCTAAACCAGTCTACAGGAGGGCTCGCTTCATCTGTGTCTTCCAATCCCACTCAGTCGATGGATGTACATTTTGTGCAATCATCGACCGACCCAAATGGAAACCAACAACTAGGCGAGAATAAGAAGAAAGGACGTAATAATAATCGTAAGGGTGGGAAGAATAATAATAAACCCAAGGACAATGGTAATAATGAGAAGATGAATAATAATGTTGGTGAGGGCAAGAAAGAAAAGCGTAAGGTGAAGTTTCCCTGTAAACTTTGTATAGACGATCGCCTTACTCATTTATGCCCCAAACTTGTGGAAGCTATGAGGCTCTTATCTCTACTGCCTGCCATGATGACGAATCATTTTCCACATAACCATTACATGGCCTCGAGATCCTCAAATGTTGGAAATGTGGCGAGTGGGAGTCAAAACCCACCAACGCAAGACAATGATCGTTTATGCATCAATATGGTCAAATATGAGGTTAATATAGCCACCCGATCTTGCAATTACAATTCTCCACAAACTGTTCCTAGTCTAGAGTCTCCTCCTCCTCCTGAGACGCCCTTACAGATCGAAAAACTAGAGCCACCACCTCGTATTACAAAAGCAATATTCAAGCACTTTACCCACAATCCTAATGCTAGAGCCATCCAAAATTACTCGATTTTTGAGAACTTGGGTCAAACCCCTTGTGCGATGTCGGCTCTGGAGGTACTCCAAACTTGTCCTTCACAAAGGAATGCCTTGTTATGTGTGTTAGGAGCTCTATATCCCAGTGGCTCAAAAGTTATCAAGTTTGATGTCACAGATGTGAAGCCTTACTTTCCTTACCATGTGGAATTACAAATCCACGTGGGTTACTTGAAGTATACTGTCAAGCATACTATTGTTGATGAAGGCGCTGAAACATGTGTGATTTCCATGGTCTATTGTAAATCCCTCAGCTCTCTGAATATCTCTCAGTATCCAACCATGTTGACTGCTTTTGATGGTCGTTCCTTTCGCCCTCACAGTATTCTTCCTGCCTTTCTGGTCTAGTTAGGTGGGACGATGGTAGAGGTGGATGTCGAGGTGGTTTATGCACCCCTTGATTATAACTTATTACTAGGACACAATTGGACTTATGCTATGACTTTATTTGTATCGTTCGTCTTCTGTATTCTTTGTTTTCCTCATGATGGGAATATTGTGACGATCGATCAATTGTCCTTTGTGTATGCTATCCCCAGTGCATCTGTTGGACTGTCGATCCCCATGGTCAACAATTATCAGCCAACAACTGAGAATATCAGTGTCGGAATGTATTCATCCCTTATGGGTACCTTCGAATTCATGGCATCGGTTCACCATATTTTCAGCATGTCCAGTAGGCTCGTTTCGGTAGAGAGGCCCGTTCCTTTCCGCACTTCCTATTTTAAATATCCTTAGACCCTACCTTCCTCTACTGCGTCTTGTGAAGGTAAGTCACATGATGGAATGGCCATGCCACTATTGGCAATAGAGATAGTGTATCAAGTTGTTCTTGAATCTTTTGTCGATCTCGATTATATTACCTCACAGATGGATGAGGAGGATCCTGTTCTTGAGCCTGTGTGGGCCACTTCATCGTCTTGTTCACATGACTGCCTCGATGAGAATTTTCCCTTAGATGAATCTATCATCGAGGCCATGAATGGTTCTGACAAGCCTTGGGATGATATGCATCATCGCTCTTATTTTCTCCCAGAGCTTGCTAGAATCGAACAAGATGACTTTAGATCTACTCTGAGCGAGATAGTCGGTCACACCGTAGTTCCACTTAATACGCACGACATTTATGTCGAAGGAAATATGGTGAGTATCTCCCCTACCATCATGATCAATATCTCTCGTACCCATAGCAAGATTTAAAATGTACACATCGGTGCAGATTCTTCGCCAGAAGAAATCCTGATCTACACTGAACTCTTAAAGGCAGGGATGATTTTAAGGATGGAAAATTATTTTAAAATATAGAAACCTTTGCGAATCTTACTAATCCTTCATATGCCAACTATAAATGTTTGGCAATATTTTTGTAAAAATATTCAAATTTCTAAGGATTTTATATAGTTTTTATAAAATTTTGGCGATTTTTAAGGTAAAATTATTTTATCCTATAGAATATGGGCAAATCATTTTTAAAATAGCGAATCTCATTTTTGGAAAAACCATGGAAAATTAGCCCATGAGCGAAATTTAGCCCCTAAAATCATCTACGCTTAAAGGAATTCTTAGATGTATCCGCTTAGTCATATGAAGAGCTTCTAGGAATCGACACTCGAATTGTTGAACTTGAGATTAAAACTTACCCGGATGCTAATCCTATTCGACAATGTTTTAGAGCTGTCAATCCTCGGAAGGCCCCTGCTATTAAGGCAGAAGTAGGGAAACTACTTAATGTTAGCTTCATCTACCCGGTTCCCTTGATTGAATGGGTATCCAATCCCATTCCTGTGAATAAGAAGCAAGGAACCATCCGTGTATGCATTGATTTTTGTGACCTAAACAAATCTTTTCCTAAGGACAACTTTTCGACACCTTTCATCGATGAGATCCTCGACGAGTGTGCGGGAAGCGAAGTTTTTTCTTTCATGAACGGATTTTCAAGGTATAAGCAACTTCAAATTAAACCTGAGGATCAACATAAGATGAAATTTATTTGTCCTTGGGGTACTTTCACATACCATAAGATGCCTTTCTTCCTTAAAAACGTCGAAGCAACCTTCCAATGTGCTATGACCTTTGCATTCCACGATCTTAAGCATATAGTCGAAGCTTATATTGACGATATTCTTTCTCACTCTCGTAAGAGAGTGGATCACCCTAAGCACCTTCGACTAGTTTTTGGCATCCTGTTGAACCCTCATAAATGAATCTTTTGCGTTAGGTTAGGATGTATTATAGGATTTTTTATTCTCTGAGACTGGGATCATGGTAGATCCATTAAAGGTTGAGGAAATACTTTGATTGCCTCCCCTACGCACTATTCGACAACTTCAAGGTTTTAGGGGAAAGCTAAATTTTTACGTCGGTTTATAGTGAACTATGCCAATATTACTAAGGGTTTCATGCATCTCTTGAAGGACACCCCTTTTATCTGGGATGAGTGATCCCAAGAATCCTTTGATGCTTTGAAGAAATCCTTGGTATCGACGCCTCTGCTAAAGTCTCTTGACTATAGTAGAGATTACTTGCTTTATGTCACCGCATCCGAAGAAATGATTGGTATGGTATTGATTCAAGAGGATGATGAGCTCCACAAGCACGTCAATTACTATCTTATTCGAAACTTAGTCGGTCTTGAGCTCAAATATTATCACGTTGAAAAGATAGATTTGGCTGCTGGTCACGCAGTCCAACGATTATTCCATTATATATTTCTTTGAAAAACTATTGTGGTTTCCAATGTCAATCCATTTCAATACGTCCTTACTAGGTGTATCATAGGGGGAAAATACAATAAATGGATTGCGATTTTACAAGAATTCGATCTCGATTTCGCTTCTGCGAAATCCAAGAAATCACTAGTCTTTGCAGAGTTAATATCCAACTTCCCACGTTTGGACGAGGATGCTATTCATGTTGATTCTTTTGCGAATGAAAACATTTTCCTTGTCTCATCGTTCAACCCCTGGTATTGAGACATTGTTCTCTATCTTCAAACTTTGAAGTTCCCTCAGGATTTCTCACGAGATGACCTACGGCATATACGATACCAAGATAAGAATTACCTTATCATCGATGGCACTTTGTATCATCGAGGAATATAAAATATCTTGTTTCATTGTTTAAATCAAGAAGAAGCCGAGTCAGTTCTAAACGATTGCCACAGTGGAGATTTTGGTGGTCATCTATCTGGGCTTGCGACAACCCAGAAAATTTTGCGAGACGGTTATTTTGGTCATATATCTTTAAAGACTGCGTTGAAGTAGTTAAGAAGTGTCACCCCTTCCAGGTGTTCCCTTGGAAAATGTGCTCACATGCAACCCCTCCTTATCCAGTCATTACCGTCGGTCCCTTCACCAAGTGGGGGGTGGAATTTGTGGTTTACAACCCAATTTCGGTTGGGGGGCATCAACACATTATCATGGACATAGACTACTTTACTAAGTGGGTTGAGGCCATGCCTACAATTAAATCCGATGGGAAGGTTTCCTCCTTCATATTCAATCAAATTATTGCCAGATTCGGAATCTCGAGTGAGATTATCAGTGATCATGGTAGTCACTTTCAGAATGAAATGATGGAAGATCTAGCATCCAAACTGGGGTTTAAGCATGGTCATTATTCCCCTTACTACCTCGAGGAAAATGGATAGGTAGAGGCTATAAACAAGTCTCTCAAGACCGTTTTTCATAAAACTATCAGCCAGAGCAAACCTGACTGCCATATCATGCTATATCCCGCACTTTGTGCATACCGAACCTCGGTCAAGACTACCACCATTTTTTCTCCTTTATAGTTAGTACACTATGTGGAGTCGATCTTACCTATCGAATGTGAAATCCCTTCTCTTAGATTGGTAGTTTCACTCCTACCTGACACTTATGATCTCGAATGATGCCTCGTGCACCTAGAGATCCTTGACCAGCAGCGTCAAGACGCCTCTACAACAATCGAAGAGAATAAAATATGTGTCAAGGTCCAATACGATAAGTCTGTCTGCCCTTGGTTTTACACTGAGGGTGACTTGGTCCTTTTATATGATCAAGACAAAGAACCACTAGGGGGGGCAAGTTCAAACCCATGTGGCATGGTCCCTATTTTGTGTGACGTGTCTTGGAAAAAGGAGCCTATGAATTAGAAGATTATGAAGGGAACATGTTGGCTGAGCCCAGGAATGCGCTCTACTTGAAAATATATTACGCTTGAGCCCCAAGCTTGGGCATAACTCTTTGTATACTAATGTAATTTAGTGTATATATATTTCCCCTTTATTTTTTGTCTTCAACTTGCTTATCGAGTTTTCCCTTGGTTGGCAGATGTCAACGGAGTCTTCAGTCTACTTAGGATTCGAAGATAGATCCAGTCATCATACATGGAACTTGGCTTCCGTCACTTGGATTGTTTACTCACCCGAGTGTATACTGGTGTCTTCAGGTAGCGTATGCCTAGGGCCATCCATGAATATTGTGGCTGAATAGAGCATCATTATAGAACTTTTGAGCGACGTCATTTCGCATGGTATTTTCTCTTTGGAGGTTCGTCTAGATTCCCAGTTAGTAGTATGTCAGTTGAACGACAGTTACCGTGTGCGTGACCCTGTGTTACATTGACGATTCCTACGGGTACGCCTTTTAGAACGACAATTTTATTTTATTACTTATCATCACATACCTAGGAATTCTAATTATGTATCCGATACATATGCTAATTTCATTTTAGATTGGCATTTGTCACATAACTAAAGGAAAGAAAACTTTCTCATCAATGTACACATTGTAACATAAGTAAAGTTGAAGAACCATGTTTTTATATATATTTCAAAAAATATGATGTTTATAGTACAAAATTGGGGCTAACACCCTCAATACACATATACAACCCATAATACAAATGTCACGACATCTACACCGGTGGCACCGGATAAGTTTCATGATAGAAAACTACAACATTTGTGAGATGTTGAAAGAGTTGCACCCAAGCTCTGGGAACGCCTACCACCTGTCGCTGCATAGCCTCTGACAGATCCTCCACCTGAACCATCGGAATCCTTTGTGTCAAACGAGACAGGTTTCCCTGCATGTTTTGAAGGACTCTCTCTTCTTCTCCTCTCCCTGCCTCATCTTCCTGGTGCCTCTGACGATGTCATGGAATCCTGTTCATCCGTCATGGACCTATGTATGTGTCACATACATGTCTAATTAGTACTTAAACATCATCCAAAAATATTTTTGTTTTCCTATACAAAAATACAAAAAAATGAAATATTTAAAAAACTTTGACATACCTATGTCCCTGTAGGGGGTTCCTAGTGGTAATGGCATGTTAGGTTCCCCTCTGAAGTCAATCCCTATAGAGGAGTAGTCATCCAGAGCAATGACCTACCTCCTCCACCAGTAAAATAAATCATCATTGTAGGGTGTGGTCACACTACCTCCCCTCTGCCATCTCATCACCTTGGTCCACCATGCCATGGATAGATCACGTGGTCCTCGTGGAATGATCTTAAATCTAGCTCCCAAACCTAGAACTTGCTCGAAGAAAAAGCTACACAAGATATAAGCAAACCTGGAGTTCCTCTTACCACCTTGTTTGCATTCTGTCAATTGGATATTCATGTTAGCCAGTAGTGAGGTGCACCATTCATACACCATAAGTCTCAAGAACTCTATAGATTTGAACAAAAGTGGCCTCGATGCCTGGTGAAATGAAGCCGATACTGTGATCCGTGTCAAAATGAGGACAAAAATATTGAGGCTTAAATTGTTTATCGCTCGGATGGGAAGTTGACTCTCGACCTTCTCGGTCCCTGCAATGCAATGAGTGGCTATGTATTCTTCTATATTCATACTTCTTGCAGCTCCGATGGATTTGAGGTTGACCACCTCACCCTGACGGGACAACCCCGTCAAGAAATAAATATCCTCGAGTTCAATACTTAATGGTTGTCCATCAAGGTTGAAGCTCTCACTATCTAGATCCTAGTAATCCACAAGCAATTGTAGCAATCTCACTTGGGCCCTCATCCCTTTGAGAGCCAAAAACTTTTACAACCCGCACCTTTTCAAGGCCATTTGAGCCCCCAGATCGCTTTCCACAACAACATCTACCTCCTTATGTTCCCTTTCCTTCCACTCGTGCACCATCCTACAAGAGAAAAATCATATTTTGAGTTAGCATTCACTAAAAACCATTGTTTACGGACATATATGTAGGCTGCAACGTTCACAGTCGCGTATAGGTCTGAGTATACATTGGTTTTCTTTTAGACAATTGCGTATAATCACGCATATATGCAACCCAATGAATGGTAGCCCATGCACACCTAAACTTCTAATTTGCGCCCTAAATAACTTAAAAATTGAAACCTAAATACAAAATGTAATCCACTAAAAAGAAAGAGGAGGGGAAGAGGAATTACCTAGTCTAGATAGTCGTTGATTCCATCACTCGTAGCTCCCATAATCACCAGTTGAAGATCAAAGGTAATTTGGTCCAAAATCCACTATTTGGGTAAAAAAGTAAAATGGTATGGTAAATTTGGTTTTTTTCACTATTTATAGCAAATGTTTACACTTTGCATAGTTTCGATAATATTTTCGCCTAATGGACTAATACAACAGTGGATTGAGTTGGTTTTTGTAGTTTTGTCCAGGGATTCTTTCAGTTTTCAGCGTTATGTTGACCATTTGTAACTTCAGACATGTATTTTCTCTACCCATCATATAGGATAGGTATCCATTCCATCATGCACACTTGCATCATCCTATAACTGTCACTCATATTCCTTAGGTATGAACCCATTTTTTAGCGGCATAAAAATTTCTATCTACTACTAGACGTGTCGTTATCAAATGGTAGAGACTTACAAAACATGGGTACCCTAGTTAGACCCTTTGCTTCATTCGGTGCCCATGCAGAGATTTTTTCTGCAGGATCAGGAGTTCCTTATAACTAATACATGACTTTATGTTGAACCTCATTTCTCACTCATAAACATGCTAATCTATACCTAGAGGACTCCCAAGCGAGTTTGATTTAATCTCTTTTTCGAATCATTTTCAAAAAGAGAAAAGATTGCCGAGTGAAATTGTCTCTTTCACACTCATAAATTGATTTGAAAGGACGTCTATTTGGTGCAAGTTTATCCCTTTTTCAAACCAAGTAGACTAAGATTACGAAAAAGGACATTTTTTAGCGTTAAGTTGTGATTGCATCTCATGCCCTTACTTGCAGTATTGAGCCTATTGTTGGTTCTCGTTTTGCGTTATAAACTTTTTTCCTCAGCATTTTTGCATCCTCAACCAAGTAGAGCCTTGTTTATATCCTTCGCAACTTGACACCCTATACCTAGGAGGGAACGTTCCCCCAAGTGTCCATCTCCCGCATGCACCTCCTTTCATTGAGAATAGGTATGTTCCACTGCAGGAACTAGTTTTTCTTACTTGCAACACTCGTTCCCTCCTCTGTATCATATCATACATTTGACTATGAAAAAACAAAAAAAGACAGGCGGGAAGGGAGTATTATCTTATATTGGAAGCAGTTGTGTCACCTTTGAACATAGATTTTTTTTTTTTGAGTCCACTTGTCATCATGATTTTGGGTTTAGCATGAACTTAGGAATCTGAGCTCGTTACAGAGAGTTTACTCCCCTGACTGGTTACTCTTCCAATCCCTATGGAGAATTTGATTGATGACTCCTGCTTATCATGGTTTCGTCATTGATTCTATGCTGCCAAAGTCTTACATATGTCTCATGCTCTTGTTCAAAGGATGTCTATCAACCTGTGTCAGCCATTCCTCAGAACTCTTATCTTCGCATGTCATCCATACCCTCAGTTTTTCTCAGAATCACATGAAGTTCTAGTCCTATTACGCACCCTGGTCCTAATTTCCTCATTGGTAGGTAACTTTGAACCCAACAGTCAACATTTCATCATTGGTCGCTGACTGGGTGGTTTCCCTTTTGTTCAATGATAAGACATCTATTCACACATTGGAATTTGTGCAGTGTCTTGGATGCCATTATCCTTATTGGTGGTTTCCTCGCCTTTGTCAGAATTTTTCCTCATTGGCTGCTATTCAGAGGGTCTTTTTCATGTACCGATTTCACCTGGCACACGTGAAAGACACACAAGGTCATTGGTTCATGAACATGTTCTTCGTCCAATTTCCTCCAAATCATAAATCTCTTGCTTTGTACCTCATGCTTAATGATGAGATATGCCTTAATTCTCTCCTTTCAGTGGGTCTCCTTCCATCGACTTCAGCTCATCTATTCTGGAGACGATACCTAGAGTCCTATGAGTACCTAGAGACTTGCAGTCATTAGTGGAAAGTTCTCTCACTGTCGACAATTGGTAATACATCAATGTCTCCTGATCGATGGATTATTCAAGTGTTCGACCCGAATCCTTTATTCACACTTGTAAGAATGTACTCGGTGCCTTGATACCTACTTTCATCATCAGTAGGTTGTCTCACATTTGTTAACAATATATCTCAATGATCAGTAATCAAACGAAGTCTCATTGTGTTCGACCTCAACTCCTTTATTCACATGATGTATACTTGCACCTTTGGTGGATTGTGTAGAAGACTTGAAGACATTAGTTTATAGTCCCAGCTTTCCTGAGTTGTTGCTACCTTTCCATTGGACCAGTACCTGTGTGACTTCAATGATCATGGGAGATCAGATTGTACACCATTGTAT
>JZKD02S2026094.1:58369-85631 GCA_000966675.3 Picea glauca
TGGAATACAAATTTGTGCAGATACTTGTGTAGAAGACTCTTCAGAATAAGAGGCTTGATATTCTAATGGTTTCTCTTATGGCTCTATATTTCTAATATCCTACATGAAATATTCACAATATTATGTATTCCTGAATAGAACCTCCAATATGGTCCATAATTCATTTGGATTTGAGTCTTGTGAGTCATCATATACTTGGTGGAGAATTTCAGGAGAAATAAACTAGAGGATACATCATATGGCCATATCTTATCTATTGAGAAAGTCATTTTTCTCATTGGCGGAATTAGGTTCTACTACCATTTCCATAGTTATTTGGTACAAGCCTCTGCATCTGATCTGAAGAAGAATTTTTGGCTTCCACTCCAAATAGTTGTGAGAAGTATTATCGACAAATAATCCATCTTTTCTTTGTTCTTCAATCTTCAATACCTGCAAAAATAGTTTGGTGTGTCTTTTTCCTAGAAATTTGTCAGCTCTGATACCATGTAAATGTGTTGAACCTGCACAGAATAGATCTAGCTAGAAAATACCACACACATTTGCAGAGAGAAATTGAGAAAGAAGAAGCAAGAGAGAAAGAATGGAAGAATTCTCATTAACTGTATTCCAAACTCAAAGAGTGATTAATTTACAATAGATATAGGCTACATGAGTAACCAATGCACCATAGTAGTGATCTAAAGAGATCTAGACACTCACTGCAGACATTGAAGTGAACTTCCACCTAGTCCTAGTTAACCGATCCATGCAATAATCAGTTAACTAAGTCATGATTTCCACTAGTAAAAATAAGTGTAACTGACTCTAAGATGAAGAGGAACATCCTATTTTGTAGGGGAATATTCTCTAGAGAGAATATTCTCATCTAAGGAAGAGTTCTCAACATTGGACAGTAAAAATTAGGAAAATAATTATAGGTGAGTGTGTAATATCTCCAACAATGCTTCCTATAATATTATGACCAAGATCATCACTATTAGACTAAGAAATATTATGTCTAGGATTATCTCCACTAACCAGAGTGGTTTTTTGCAGAATAGGAAAAACTTTTATAACATTATTTTATTGTTGGAAGCCATACATTCTAGTCAAGCAACAAGGGAAAAAGGAATAGTAATCAAGTTCGACATGGTCAATGTGTTTAATCATTTGAGGCACTCTTTTCTTTTCCATGTTTTGGAGAAATATGGGTTTAATTCATAATTTATTTATTGGGTAGCCTCATGAATCGAGTCCCCTTGGATCACCCCTCTCATAAACAACTAGCCTTCCTCCTTTTTCCAAAGTAGCAAGGGTTTGTGTCAGGGTTGTCCCATGTTGCCTCTAATTTTTATCTTGCTGACCAACTCCTTAAGCCACAAAATAGAATCTGAAAGGACATTGGGAAACCTCCCTAGGGTTCATATAATTAGAGGACTCGAAAAAATTAATCACTCTAAGTTTATGGATGATACACTTCTGATGGGAGGTGCCTCACCAATCATTGCCATAAGGTTCATTAAAATGTTGGATGCTTTCTTGAATGTTCGAGGGGGTGCTATGAACAAAAGGAAATGCCAAATATATGGTTGAATAGCAGCATATGGGAGTTGCACGCAATAACCAGAATTTTCTAGTTCCCATTAGCTAAGAGATGGAAAAATTTAATATGTTTTGGCATCCCCATTTCCTTGAACAAATCATCCTCTTGGTTTTGGAATACCATTCTAGAAAAAAACGCTACAAAATTTTCCCAAAGGGGTGCTCAATTGATTAATCCAACAAGAAGGGTGGTTCTAATTAAGGCAGTTTTTTCAACTCTCCCTCTATATCAGTGCTCGGCTTTATTGGCACCTTAATGTATTATGAACCATATCTCATTGAAAATTAGGAAATTCCTATGGAAAGAGGGTAAGTATAGTGAGAAAAAATCCCATCTTGTCAATTGGAATTCATTTAGAAACCTCGGGGACCATGGGGGACTTGGAATAAGAGACCCAACTCTAATAAACATAGAAATGGGGGAAAATTTGTTGTGGATATTAATTTAAGAGAAGCAAGAATAGTGGAATAAATTCCTCTAGAAAAAATATTTCAGAGGATCCAGATTGAGATGTGTAGAACACCTGGTAAAATAAGTAAGAGGTTCTCCAACACAAAAACTCTTGAATAAATCCATTCCAGTTATATTGGAAAATCTCACTTACATTCCAAGGAATGGGAAGAGATTTCAGATTTGGGATGATAACATCTTTGGGAAAATGAAGCTTTCTCAAAGGGAGGACTTGACTCCCCTAAAGAAATGGATGGAAAATGCAGAACTTTAAGATGTTATATGATATATCAACATGGGATGAGCACACAAAAAATTGGGTTGGATGGAATCTAGGAGAAACTCCATCTCCCTGGACCACCTAATTAAAAAAATTTCCAAGTTATGCCTGGTTTCACCCTTGCGAATAAAACAAATAAATATGGAAGAGGATAGGGGGGAATCATTCTATTTTGTGAAGGTTGGATATCTTACCCAACTAGAGTCCATCCCTCTTCAACCTCGTTCCTTAATGTGGAATAAAATATGTTGTAGCAATGGCATGCCCAAAATAAATATTTTACAGTTCGACAGTACCTCATGAGAAAATCCTAACTATAGAGAATCTTAAGAAAAGGGTAATACCAATTCCATCATAGTGTGCACTGTGCAATAGGATCAAGGAAACTATAAACCATTTATTCATTGAATGTAAATATGATAGAGAAATCTGGGATCATGCACTTCATAGAATTCGAGGAAGATTTCAGCAACCCAAGTTCTACATTGATATCTTCTCATAATGTGGACCAGGTATGAGGGGGAATTTAAAGAATAAGTTGAGTTTCTTAAAAATCTAGGAGGAACAACCAAAGTTCATTTGTTGGAAAATATTGTTGGCTCGGAATAAGAGGATATTCAAGGATGAATCCAACAATCCAATACACATAGCTTCAAGAGCCATATCATTGTTGGTCGACAATATGCAAACAAGGATTAAGGTCCTGGATCAAGGGTTGGACAATGAAGAAGAAGCTTAGGTAATGTACCTAAAGCTAGTTTAAAAATATTTTCAAAAAACGACATGTAGAAGTCCATCTCTAAAAAAATGGATGATAAGAATGCAGTCGCTGGAATTGTTAGATTGAAAGGTGCAACAAAATATCCACATGTCATTTTTCGATGGAGCCTCAAAAAACAATCTAGAGGTGGAAATCATGAGGGGGATCATCAATGATCCTAGAGGAATCTAAATAGTAATCTATGCATGGGGACTTGGGAATGCTTCCAACAACCTAATTGAAGCCTACTCACTATGGTGTGAACTCAACATCGCCAAGGAGGAAGGAATAAAAAAAATTATATTACTAGGGGATTCAGTAATGGTCATCTAAGAAGTCAATGATCTAGGAAGCCCATTTGACAATAAAATTAGAACAATTATAAGAAGTATCAAGGGACTCGTTCAAAAATTTGATCAAATTCAATTTCTTCACATCAAGAGGGAGATCAATGTTGAAGTAGACCTCTAGGCAGAGATGGAAAGGGATCTCCATCAAGGCTCCTTTCAAAACAATAGGGTTCCAAGAACCCAACAAATCCCATAAGAAATATATGGCAAGGGGTCCAAGGCTTGTTTTCACCGAAGACACCTTAGAAAAACAATTAGGGTACCATACACCCTTTGAACTACATAACCAAATGTTGGCATGGGATTTGGTCACATTTAATGTGAAGTAACAACTAGTGAGCTCACAAGTTCAAGAGGCAAGTGGCCTTCCCAACTCCCACACCTGAGCTTTCATATCATGTTCAGGTGTATTAAATTTGTTCTCTGTGGAAGCATCAAGATATATGGGATAATGACTTACAAAAATGGGATGGTCTGTGCACTAGAGAGGAGATTTATGGGGGAGAGTTTGGAGGTCAAGCTGGTGCGGAATAACAAGGGAGGATCAGTGGAGAAAATGGGTGGTCTTCGCGATCGACTAGAGGTTTGGGCCAAAACATAATTGCAAGAGATTCAATAATCTATGTTCAGGGGTGATTTATTCATTTAACTCAGCTTCAATGTGAGTAACCTCTGCCTTGTTCTCTAGGTAAGTCCCAAGTTTGTGTTTGGAACTATGTGTTGATTTTTCTGTTGTGTATTTGAATATTTAAGGGGGCAATAGTTGTTTTAGTCTCTTATTGTTTCTTTTAATATATCAAGAAGATACACCACAAGGACGTTGTAGGGAGATATTTGGTCATAGAGACTGGAACCTATGGTAATTTATTCATATAATTATCATGGATAATCTTGAACATAAGGAATTTCGCAAAGTCCTGTGAAGGCATGAGGAGGTCACTCAAGCCAACAACAAGACTTTAATTCTCATCTCAACCAAACTGGAAGAAATAGAACAAGCAAGAAATTCACACAACACTAATATCATAATGATCCAGATTTATTAGTGGACTAAAATGAAACACATATCTATAATAGTGAAGTATTATTGGTGGTTTCCTCGCCTTTGTTGACAGTTTCCCTTAATGGCTTCTATTCGGAGGGTCTTTTTCGTGCACTACTTACAGCTTGTGCATGTGAAAGATGCACAGAGTTGTTGGTTCATGAACATCCACTTCATCTGAGTTCCTCTAAATCATCAAGATATTGTTTTGTACTGCGTGTTGACTGATGCGAGATTCCTTAATTCTCTCCTTTCATCAGGTCTCCTTCCATCAAATTCAACTCATATATTTTGGAAATGAGGCCTAGAGTCCTATGAGTACCTAGAGGTTTGTAGTCATCAGTGGCAGGTTATCTCGCCATCGACAGTTGGGAATACATAAATTTCTCCCAATTGATGGATTCTTCAAGTGTTTGACCTCAACACCTTTATTCACACTTGTAATAATGTACTTGGTGCCTCAATACCTACTTTCATTATCAGTAGGTTGTCTCGCATTTATTAATGGTATACATTAATGACTAGTAATCAAATGAAGTCTCATTGTGTTCGACCTCAACACCTCTATTCACATGATGTAGACATGCACCTTTGGTGGATTGTGTAGAAGACTTGAAGACATCAGTTTATAGTAGCAACTTTCCTAAGTTTTTGCTATCATTCATTGGACCAATACCTATATGACTAAAGTGATCATGGGAGATCAGATTGTACTCCATTGTATACAGATATCTTCAGATTGATTTTGAGACTGGTCTTCACTGGGCCTTGTTTGTGACTATGATAGCCTATGGCATCTGTCTACTTTGTATTGCCTATTCATGGCCATGAACAATTGTTTAGTATATTTCCACATGGATCTGAAGTGTAATTCAAATTGGTAGCCATGTGTACAAAGTCATTATGGATTGTAATATTCTCATGAGAAACTAGTTCTTCCAGTTGAGTCTCCATTACTCCACTTCTGGGAATTATAATGTATTTCAACCATCGCAGATACTCCCTTGAGCTCACACATTAGGGGGAATTTTTTATATCAATTTTTTCCTCACCCCATGCAACTTGCTCAGAAGGCAATTCCATTTCCCTATGCAGACTTGAAGTCCCCTTTTACGCTTCCCAAAGCCAAAAAAATCATATCTTTCCACATACACGCGCCCTACAAGTTAGACAACATGCACATATGTAGGTTTCACCACTACAGCCCGCGTGCATCGAGTTTGGTGCTAAAAATTAAAAATTGTGTTGGGTTTCCATGTCACGTCATGAGAACCATGATCCTTGACCTTCCATATACTAGAAACGTTCTGAATCAGCTCTTCAGTTCCATTTGAAGGCTATAAATTGGGCCATATCCAAACTGTGGAAGAGGAGAGAATTCAACTTTTGAGAGAAAAGATACTCTGGAGAAATTTTCACTTCACATTGAGTCTTCATTCCTTTATCTTTGAAAGTATGAACACATTGTTCAGCCCCCAAGATCTTCTCTCAAGGATGAATCCAACAATCCAATACACACAACTTCAAGAGCCATGTCATTGTTGGCCGACAATATGCAGACAAGGATTAGGGTTCTGGATCAAGGGTTGGACAATGAAGAAGAAGCTTAGGTAACGCAGCTAAAGCTAGTTTAAAAATATTTTCAAAAAACGACATGTAGAAGTCCATCTCTAAAAAAATGGATGATAAGAATTCAGTCATTGGAATTATTAGATTGAAAGGTGCAACAAAATATCCACATGTCATTTTTCAATGGATCCTCAAAAAACAATCTAGGGGTGGCAATCATGAGAGGGATAATCCATGATCCTAGAGGAATCTAAATAGTAAGTTATGCCTGGGGACTTGGGAATGTTTCCAAAAACCTAGTTGAAGCCTACTCACTATGGTGTGAACTCAACATCGCCAAGGAGGAAGGAATAAAAAAATATATATTACTAGGGGATTCATTAATGGTCGTCTGAGTAGTCAATGATCTAGGAAGCCCATCCGACAATAAAATTAGAACAATTATAAGAAGTATCAAGGGACTCGCTCAAAAATTTGATCAAATTAAATTTCTTCACATCAAGAGGGAGATCAATATTGAAGTAGACCTCTAGGCAGAGAAGGAAAGGGATCTCCATCAAGGCTCCTTTCAAAACAATAGGGTTCCAATAACCCAACAAATCCCATAAGAAATATATGGCAAGGGGTCCAAGGCTTGTTTTCACCGAAGACACCTTAGAAAAACAATTAGGGTACCATACACCCTTTGAACTACATAATCAAATGTTGGCATGGGATTTGGTCACATTTAATGTGAAGTAACAACTAGTGAGCTCACGGGTTCAAGAGGCAAGTGGCCTTCCCAACTCCCACACTTGAGCTTCCATATCATGTTCAAGTGTATTAAATTTTCTCTCTATGGAAGCATCATGCTATATCGGATAATGAATTACAAAAATGGGACAGTCTATGCACTAGAGAGGATATTTATGGGGGAGAGTTTGGAGGTCAAGCTAGTGCGGAATAGAAAGGGAGGATCAGTGGAGAAAAGGGGTGGTCTTCGCGATTGACTAGAGGTTTGGGCCAAAACAAAATTGCAAGAGATTCAATAATCTATGTTCAGGGGTGACTTATTCGTTTAACTCAGCTTCAATGTGAGTAACCTTTGTCTTCTTCTCTAGGTAAGTCCCGAGTTTGAGTTTGGAATTATGTGTTGATTTTTCTATTGTGTATTTGAATATTGAAGGGGGGAATAGTTGTTTTAGTCTCTTATTGTTTCTTTTAATATATCGAGAAGCTACACCACAGGGACGTTGTAGGGAGATATTTGGTCCTAGAGATTGGAACCTAGGGAAGTTTATTCATATAATTATCATGGTTAATCTTGAACATAAGGAATTTCGCAAAGTCCTGTGAAGGCATGAGGAGGTCACTCAAGCCAATAGAAGGGCTTTAATTCTCATCTCAACCAAACTGGAAGAAATAGAACAAGCAAGTAATTCACACAACACCAATGTCATAATGATCCAGATTTATGAGTGGACTGAAACAAAACACATATCTATAACATTAACACCGATATACAAAGAAAAATAATAGATATACAATGGAACTTAACTTCTATTCAATAAAGAAATACATTGAAATTGTAAAATGAAAAATGAACACAAGTTTACTTGAATGGTGGTAGCTAATCTCTGAGAAGAGATGTGGCTATGCGCATTCATATGATCATATTACAATGAGGCCTCCAGGAATTTTTAGCATCAAGAATTAAACAGAAAACCCTAGACATCCAAAAGCCTAACCCTAGGAGATGAAGTGCCAAAAGTCTTGTGGGCCCCAATGGGGTAAGTTGGTACATCAACTTCTCGGGGTCATAACTTTTGCATACGATCTTCGTTTTAAGCGCATGATAGCCCATTGGAAAGTTCTATCTGAGGAATACACATTATTCGATAACACTCTAACTTCATCTATAATGTGACTATGTCGGGCCCAAAAAATGTTGTTTAGGGCCTCAAAATGGCCCTAGAAGTTTAGGACCCAAAAATCTAGAAAACATTTTCCAAGATGAAAATTGTGACTGCCAAGATGAAAGTTGTATGTGAGATATATGGAAGAGATGGGTGGACATTGATATCCACCTGGATTAATCCTCCCTCCTTAGGAATAAATGGTCTCCATTGCGTTGATTTCCCCCATCATATGAGGAAATTTTTGTTGAATTTCGCCCTGGGTGAGCCACTTTCCTTGGTACAAAAGTTGGCCTGCTTTGACAACTCGTTAAAGTTGAATATTGTTTTGGTGAGTTCCCTTGACTTGTGTGTCCATAATTTTATCAGTGGTTTCTTGTTACATGTAGTCAGGGTTGAGCTTTGTTAGTGTCAATTGTTCTTCTATCTCTGAGGTGTCCAATAAGGGTGGAAAATATGGTCGAAGAGGTCCATAATAAACATTGGGTGCAAGCCAAGCAAGGGGGGAATATTGAGCTCAAAATCATTATCAGCCACAACCTTGGTGATGGTGTAAGTTCCATAGTGGAGTGGATGAAGCATCTGATGGGGTCATGTAAGGTGTTCTTTCAGCAAGTGTAACCAAACTTTTTCTCCCACCTGAAACTTTTGTGGCACCTAGTGTTGATCATTGCACTATTTGTACTTGGCATTGGACTTCTGAAAAATATCTTGAACCTATTGGTGGATGTGTTGGATTCGTTCAATGAACTAAGTGGCTTTGTCGGCTTCGATGTGCACATGGAATGATTCTGCCTGTGTGGACGCAAGGGTTAGTACAACATCCATGGGACCCAATGGTTCAAATCCCAACCCCACCTGAAAGGGGTTGTGGCCATTTGAGCTATGTATGGATTTGTTGTAACTATGTTGAACATAGGGAAGAATCTCATCCCATGTGCATGGATTCTTGGAATTGTACATGCACAAGATATGCATGATCATCATGTTGAAGACCTTGATTTGGCCATCTGTTTGGGGGTGGAAGGTTGTGGATTTGGTGAGATTGGTGTCCAAACATGACCAGAGGCATGACCAGAATGTGTTGAGGAACTAGTTGTCCCAATCTGAGATGATGATTTGTGGTATCCCAAAATGTACCCACACTCGTTCGAAGAAGATCTTGGCAATGGCCTCTACTGTGAAGCTCTTCTTACAAAAGACTAGAATCGCCATCTTGGAAAATTGACAACCACCATGAAAACACAATCATTTCCCTACTTGGTTGAAGGAAGTCCTGACATGTAGTCCATCGAGATGGATTCTCGGGATGAGAGGTGTACATTCCTTGTTTCTTACTGGCCGGTTTGGCAATGGCACAGGTCATGCAGGACCTGATGTACTTTCTGATATCATGCCATAGTTTCGGCCAATAGAAATGTTGTTGCAGCATTGTGACTGTCATTTTTACGCCAAAGTGTCCTGCCACCCGACTGTAGTGAGATTACCTAATCAACTTCGCTCACTCACTTAATGGAACATAGAGATGGCCCAAATGGCACAACAACCCATCATGCAGATGAAAATCAATGACAGTTGTGTTTATGCCGAGCATATGGTAGGTAGTGGAAAAGTTGGTATCTCTCTCATAGAGTTGGGGTCATCTAGAGGTCTCATGTCCGCAGGAGTGTAGCACCGTGGTTAGTGTGGAAATTGGAGGTTGGTTGAGGTAGTCAGCGACACGATTGGTGCTCCATATCTTATACTTGATGTTGATATGGAACTGTTGCAAGTATGTGGACCATTTCTGATGGCAATCATTCTACAACTTGCCTTGTGTCTGCATGAACTGTAGAGGCTTATGATTAGTGTGGATGATTGTCTCCTTTTCGAGAATGTAATGTATCCACTATCAACATGCTTTTACAATGGAGTACATTTATTTGTCGTAAGTGGGGTACTTACGGACAGTATTTGATAACCTCTCACTATAATAATCCACGAGATGTTCATGCTAAGTGAGAATTGCGCCCACAACATAGTCTGAAGTATCTATCTCAATATCAAAAGGTTTTTGTAGGGTGGGTAATGAGAGCACTGGGGATGAGCACAAGCGTTGCTTCAAATTATCGAACTCTTTCTATTGCAACTGGCCCCACATGAATTTTTCCTTTCCATCGCCCCTGGTCACTTGGATAAGGGCCCATGCAATGTGGGAGAATCCCAACGGGAACCTATGATAGAAATTGGCAAGGCCTAAGAAGCTTTGAAGCTCAGTGAGTGTGGTCGGGGCTGGACAGTCATGGATGACCTATATATTGGTTGGATCAACATGCACCCCATGCTCATCAACAATGTAGACTAGGTATTGGACCTTATTCATGTTGAAGGATCGTTTTTCCAAATTTGCATATAGCTTGTGTTGTCACAGAGTGTGTAGAGCCTATTGAATGTGTTGCAAGTGTTTTGCCCAATTCTTGCTGAATATGAGGATGTCATCCAAATACATCACCACAAAGGAATTGGTGAAAGGTCACAATATATCATCCATCATCCTCATGAAAGTTGTTGGGGAATTTTTCAAGCCAAAGGACATGACCAACCATTCAAAAATACCTTCTTTGTACTTGAAGGTAGTCTTCCATACATCGGTCTTCTCTATTGGGACCTGGTGGTAGTCGGACTTTAGATTAATCTTATTGAAGTATTTTTCCCCCTTGAGTTGGTCAAGGAGAAATTCAATTCGGAAAATTGGGTATCGGCTCCTGACTATGATTTTATTTAAGGCTCGATAATTAATACAGAGTCTTCAGGTCTTGTATTTATTCTGCACAAGCATGATTGGGATTCCACGAGGTGATGAGCTTGAGTGGATGTGCCCCTTTTCAAGTAGATCTTGGATCTGTCACTTGATTTCCTCATTTTCTGACAGATACCAACGATAGACTGACCCATTAGGTAGCGGTGCATTAGGGGTCAGATCGATTAAGTGCTTGACCTGACAATGCAGAGGTACCCCAATGGGTGAGAAGAAAATGTCTTTGTATTCTTCCATGACCTTATCCACTTGCTTCTGCTACGTTGAAAGACCTTTCGTGGAGTCCATGGATGTGGGTGCAACCTTCCACTCACTTTGAGAGTGAATCAAGAAGAAAAGAAACTTCCTGGTCTAAGAGATGACCTTCCTTCATTTCTTGGTAGAGATCAAGGAAATGGAAATAGATGAGACTACCTTGACTATCCTGTATATTTTTTTGTCCAAAGTAATAATAACACTATGAGGAATAGAATAATACACAACATGATGTTTCCATAAATAAGGTTGGAACAAAAGAACATCAAAAACTTCAAGGGGGGTGACATCACACAATACCTCATCTTTGAAGGGCTTGATGTCATAGGCCAGGAGGCACTGTTGGTTGACATGGAGATCACTCCCTTGGCGGAGCCATTCGATGGTGTACAATTTTGGGTGTAGTGTTGTTAGCAGAGCCAACTACTTGAAAACATCCACTGAGATGAGGTTCTTCTGGCTATTTCTATCAATGATGAAGTGTAGAGGAGTACCCTTCACCCACATATGTGAATGAAATATGTGTTCACCTTGCTCTGGTTCATCAGGCTCGTCGGGTTGGACCTTGGTGGTGGTAGCAACAATGGACCTAGGTTTCGCATCAATGGTCTGTCTCCATTTTTATGGTCCAGACTCAAAGTTGGAGCCTACATATGATTCATAGGCTTTCACCTCTGCCACCAATGACTTCTTTAAGCAACATTCAGTTGTGTTATGCCAGGGGCTCTTAGGGAACTCACACCATTTCCCAGTGTCTTTATTTGTCTTCCCATTGTCTTTATTTGGAATGGTTTTCTTGAGGTTGTTCATCCTTTATTTTCCCTTTGTTCTACAGGTTGGGGTTTCCTTTTCCCTGCTTCTGTTGTGATGGGTTTGCAAACCTGAATTGTCGCATATTTTGTTTAAGCTTATGCTCAATTTTGGAAGCATATCAATAGGTTTCTCCCAAGGACGAGATGCCTAGAAAATCTATTTATTTCTGGATGTATCTATGCAGAATGTTGTGGTACTTGAGCACCATATGTCGTTCAAATTATTTGATACCCAACATGGTGCTAAAGGTATGGAAGACATTGGCGAACCCTAGCATTGTTTGGTCCCTTTCATGTTGTAGTGTGGTCCATCTTGTGTATAATTCCTCATAACTTCCAATAGGATAGTATTGTTCCTTAATATCATCCCTGAAGGAACCCCAAGTGGGTGCAACTACAAATAATGTAGATCCTTTTGTTTCCTTTTGTTTCCTTTTGCTCACAGAATGTCTCCCACCAATATTTGACATGGGGGATGGCCTTAAGGAGCACAAATGTAATATTTTATCTATTGGAAAAGTTGTGGATAGAAAAATACCCTTCTAGAAGGTTTAACCATTTGTCTACAACATTTGCATCTATTTTACCTTCAAATATAGGAATATCAAAATTGATTTGTACCTTGAATGGGGCAGTGCCTCTCCTTGAGGAAGATGTGTCTCTTGTTGGCAGTCGTCGAAGTATTTTCACAAAGTTATTCATCATCCCATTCCATTGTCGTGAGAGGGGTTCCTCGAGAAATAGTTTAAAGGCAACTCCTACCCCATAGTCTCTCTTTTCTTCCCCCATGCACGGCCTTCGAGTTTTGAGGCCAATCTTGCAAAGCCACAACTGGTTCGAGTCCCAACTGCTTATACCCTGACCTCATTGGGGACATGCAAAGAGAAATAAATGAAGAGTAGATTGCTCTGATACCACTGATCCAGATTTACAAGTAGAAAGAATTGAAACATAGATCTATAACATTAACACAAATATACATAGAAAAATAACAAAGATACAATGGAACTTAACTTCTATTCAATAAAGAAATATGTTGAAACTGTAAAATGTAGAATGAACACAAGTTTGCTCGAACAATGGTAGCTAATCTCTGAGAAGATATATGGCGGCTACGTGCATTCGAGCCTCCAAGACTTTTTAGAATCAAGAAGTAAACATAAAACCCTAGGAGATGAAGCACCAAAAGTCATGTGGGCCCCAATGGGGTAAGTTGGTACATCAACTTCCCAGGGTCGTAACTTGTGCATACGATCATTGTTTTAGGCACATGATAGCCTATTGGAAATGTCTATCTGAGGACTACACATTATGAAGTGACACTTTGGCTTTGTTAACAATGTGACTATGGCGGGCCCAAAAAACGTTGTTTAGGGCCTTAAAACGACCCTGGAAGTTTAGGACCCAAAAATCTAGAAAAAAAACTGCCAAGATGAAAATTGTAACTGCCAAGATGAAAGTTGTATGTGAGCCATATGGAAGAGGTGGATGGCCACTCATATACACCTATATCACATGGACCTCATCTTACTCCACAAACAAAGGATCAATTTGCTAAAAGCGGAATGTAACAGTTTGTGCACTTTGGTAGCAACCTCGTAAACGGAAACACTCTCCTTGGCCTCTAACCATTTGGGTCTTGGAATGCATGGAACAAGGGAGGATGAAATAGTCATTCAAATTAGGGACCAATGGACATCGAGGAACAAATCCCTCCTCATTTATATGGGAGAGAATAAGCACAGGGTAGTGTTCAACCTTAATACCATGAATGTTTTTTAAATCTGTATTGTTTTTGGGACATTATGTTACACAAGCCACTTATGGAATTACCTGGAAGATTGGTTTAGATTTTATGATAGAAGATAATATTATATGTATAGAAATAGATCTGTGTAGGATACTTTTTGAATTTTGATGTATGTAATTGTTGCGGTTATGGCGTAGCCCCCTTTTAATATATAAAAATACGACTTTTTGTTTCATTTTAAAAAAATTATTAAAAATATATTATTGTGATTACCTTGAAGTAGCTATTGTTATATATATGAACTTGATTTGTCATGATTAAACTTAGCCAAAAATTGGAAATAAACTTTGTGCATAAAAGCATGGATAAGCCTTTGTTAATTCTGTGATGCAGATATAATCTATGAGTTAAAATTTCATATGCAAACTATTAGTCCTATCATTGTCAAATAATTGCTTTGTTGGGAATGATATTGGATAGCTATGAGCAGCATATGTTATCATGGAACCTTGGCTTATACACCTGTATAGTTTCTAAGATACATTCTATTATAACAAGTGTTTCCTCACCCCATGCAACTTGTGCAGATGGCCTTTCCATTTCCCTATGCAGATTTGAAGTCCCCTTTTGCATTTCCCAGAGCCAAAAAATCATATTTTTCCACATATACGCGCCCTACAAGTTAGACAACATGTGTATACTCAGGTTGCACTACTACATCCTATGTACATCAAGTTTGGTGCTCAAAATTAAAAATTGTGTCAAGTTTCCATGTCACGTCACAAGCTCCATGATCCTTGACCTTCCATATACTGGAAACATTCCAACTTGTCCCTTCAGTTCCATTTGAAGGTTATAAATTGGGCCATATCCAAACCATAGAAGAGGAGAGAATTCAAATTTTGAGAGAAAAGATACTCTAGAGAAATTTTCACTTCACATTGAGTCTGCATCCCTTTATCCTTGAAAGTATGAACACATTTTTCAACCCCCAAGATCTTCCCTCTTTGATGGAGAACCTCATTGTCTCTCTTATATGAGATTTCCTTTGGTGGAGGATTGAAGTGGTGGAGGCCCAATTAGAAGGGACTTAGTTTCTCGGTTCCAAGATGTGTCGACATGGAGGTTTGTCACTTATACACTTTTGTTGATCATTTTTAATAGAAATACTCTTTTCTCGTCCAATTGATATATTGCAAATATTTGAATTATTATTCCATGGGCATATTTGTTATGAATGTTAATGGATTATGCTATTGTATGTGCTAAAATTATATATTATCACCATATTCTTGTGTATCTTGGTTGTTGAGGACAAGTTGCAGGTATAAAGCTTTAAGTTGTGTGCTCAACGGTGGTCTTCATCGAACGTCCAGACGAGGTAGGCTCTTTATCTTGTCTTTTTAGAATTTTCATTTATATAGCATACTTGGGATTAGAGTTGATTTCTGCAGTCATTTCTTCTATTGTGGTTTACCCCATGCCATAGAGTGATTTTCCTCATAACAGAATTGGTGACAATTTCCTCGTAACAGAATTGGTGACCATACTGGGGATTGATCTTTTGTTTTGGGGTTTGGAGTGTTTTTCTCCTTGAATTTCTCTCTATTAGCCTGAGTTTCCTTGTCCCCTGATTGCTTGATAGCCTATTTTTACTTTGCATCTGAGTTTCTTTTCTTAACCCTTTCCCAGGCAGTTTTTTACTACATATATGTGGGTTTTCCCTTGACAGACACGTACATACGTGAGATGTCATTATATAGGGCGCATACATACGCGAGTTTTTCTAAAACAATCGCATACATCAACTTTTTAAGCTTACTTGCTGAGTTTGATGTTTGTTGGATAATTTTTTATGGTTGTTGAGTCTTATAGGGTCTTTGTCCTAACTATTGAGTGCTTGCAGAGTGATAGGAAACCTTTTTATTGTTGAATTTTCGAGCAATTTTTCTTTCTCATAATATTTTTCATTAGTTGTCCTTGCATCTTGGTATGAGTGTTTGCTTCTTGGTATCCTGCTTGGCTTGTCTCTTTTTGCTTGCAGTAGAGTCTATCTATCAAGATGTTATTCAATCCTTGCATTTTCATTTCTTTATATTAAAAATACAAAAATATACATTTTGCATTATGGCATTTGCTCTTTTGGTTATTTAGTATTGATCTTGATACATATGGAAAGATTGCATCTTATTGAAATTGTAGATTTGAATTGAACGTTGCATTTTGAAAGATTATCATATTTTGAGAATATAAGATTAGGACTTAGCATCATGTTCATATTCATTTCTTTGATTTGTTGAGTCATAACATCATTAGTTTCACGACCACATCTCTTGAGTAAAAAATCCATTAAAAGTAATATTGATTAATTAAAATTAATTAGAAACGATTTTATTTTTCAAAGTATACAAACAAGTATAGGATATAGGGCCTTGGAATAGGATTTTGTGAGTAAACTTCCCCAAGGATATTAAAATCAACATATGTGTCTGCCCAGGGAGTGGTGAAATCCATTATGCAATTAGTGACGTCGGGACGCTCCGCTCACTCTGGAGTTAAGCACAAAGTCACGCGAAGTTAGTTGCAGAGATATCCCTCTATACCTTCTTAATGTCAGAGATATTTCTGGGGATCTATTTGTATTTGGGGATCTTTCTAGTACCTTTACCTCTATGAGAGGTGGTGCTTTCAAGATTTCGGACTTTGTTACTCTGCCCATATGGTGGAATTGACTTACGATTGTTCTCCTGTGCATTAGTTATATCATAGTGGCTTTAGTTGCTTGACATAGGTAGCCACATAGGTTACTTGTAGGGGTTATTCTGCAGGTACCCTAAGTCAGATAAGGGTCGGACAACACACAGCCTTAATGGAGGATTACCTCTCCGTGGGGATCTGGCCAACTACACTGTTAATCCCATGAGGGCCCTTATAACTGATTCTGATACCTCCAATATTTTGAAGGGAGTCTTAGGCCCCTCTTGGGCGATACATACCTACCCTAGTGAGGGAGGCCCCTTTTCAGCCATTATATCATGTTTGTGTGCATTGAAAATTTTTATTTACTTTGGTGTGCTCTCTGATTATTAGTTGGCCTTAGGATTTTGTATTGCATCATGAGTTTTCATTTCTATGGTTAGTGGATCCCCCATGACTCCCTCAGTTGTCACTACCCATCCCATGGTCTTTTCTCATTCCATGGGGATGAATCCTATTGTATTTCTGAGTGGTACGTCGAGTCATGATACTCACCCAATACCTTAGGCCTCTAATCATTTTTCTCTTGGTATGCCAGACATGTCTTCGCACTTGCCATCCTCTGTCTCGTTGCCTTATTTGAATCCTAGTTTTGGGTTTGGAGGCATGATGCCTCCTTATTCTCCCTTTTCATTTGGTGGGATTTATATCCCTCAACCAAATCTTACGGTAGGAGGTTAGAATATTCCTTCCTATGGATCCAATCCTAGCTTCAATTTTCCATGAGCAAGTGCTCAAATGGGAGGTCATTCTACTTATTATATCTCGTCCATCTATCCTTATTCCGCTATGTCGGTTCCTACGAACGTTTTTTCCATAGCGGACCTATGTCTATCCTCTGGTGTTTCATTCGAGGGGAGTCATTTTTATAGTATGGGCAACCCCCTTCATGAAGTTCCTACATTTGGGGGCAACATATATCCTTAGTTGAGTAACCCTTGTCATGTCGCTTTCTCTTTGCAAGCGGTTTCCTTAGTGGCGATGCACTTACAACCCTTTATGAATCAATTTGGAGGATATTGTCCTACCGAACAGGGCCATGGTGTATACCAAAACCCTTCCTGGCCCACAATATCTCAAAACCAGTCTTTCTCATAACCTTGGTCTCAAATGTCGTAGCCAGCTGCCGCCAGTCATGCTGGAAGCACAAGTCCAGTTATTGCAAGTCACACTGGCATTATTTCACCAACCTCTGCTAGTCATGTTGGAGATAGGTCAACAACCTCTACAATTCATGTTGAAGACCAACAAGCATTTGATGCATGTCATGTTGGGGGCACAACTCGAGTCATTGTTAGTCACACTAA
The DNA here is from genome assembly GCA_000966675.3 of Picea glauca. Lineage (NCBI taxonomy): Eukaryota > Viridiplantae > Streptophyta > Pinopsida > Pinales > Pinaceae > Picea > Picea glauca. The sequence continues at coordinate 75,979 of JZKD02S2026094.1, forward strand.
ACATACATCACCAACCTTTGCTAGTCATGTTTGGGATTCATCACCAACCTCTTCTAGTCATGTTGGGGATTCGTCAACAACCTCTGCAAGTCATGTTGAATATATGCTACTAGCCTCTGCAAGTCATGTTGAATATATGCTACTAGCCTTTGCAAGTCATGCTAGGAGCATGTCACCAGCCACTGTAATTCATGATAGGGGAATTAATATGATCGATAAGCCTAGACATATAGGAAGTAAGTCCAATTTCCTTTGTATACTTTGAAATGGAGGTCACCTAACTTGTTTGTGCCCTACTACTATCGTGGTACAAGAATTGTAGTCCTTGTCTGATATCCATTCAAGTTCTGAGTCATCTTTGGTTTCCCAATATTATAATCCTTCTTTGGTTGATACAGCGGTTGTGCTAACGCAATCTTCAGCTAATCCCATTCCTAGTTTTGGGGGTGTTGTGTCTCTAGACCATGTTGTCTCGCATCCTATTCAACCAATGGTTGAAAAAGTGGTCGTTCCAATGCAATCTTCAGTTGATCCCACTCTTCTCTTGGAGAGTGACAATTCTAAGGAAGTGACATTGTTGATGCAATCTTTGGTCAATCCCACTCTTCTTTTGGAGGGTGATGCATCCTTCGACCATGTCCTTAGCATTTCTAGTCATGTAGCTTCTGAACAAGGGAGCATTCCACTCTCTTTGAGTAAACTCCCCTCAAGTCCTAGGGTGGTTTCCTTTGATTGGAATGATCTTGTAGAGTCGATCTCCTTCTTCTACACCCTTCCAAATAAGGGGCATTCTTCGATATATTGTAGATCAGGTAACCTCTGCAAGTATTTTATCCTCCTTGACTTGGAAATCTTTGGGTTTTCCCAAGATTTTGTCAGCTATCTATGATTACTGACTTTCGAGAGAAGTCCTGCACGGGAGCCCTAGCCTCCACCATGATATGCTACTTAGAAAAACATTCTCGAGTCTTAGTTAAGCTCTTTTCTGACTCTCTAAAAAAGTGAAAAGATTGTCGAGTGAACTTCTCTCTTTCACACTCGTTAAATGGATTTGAAAGGATGTCTATTTGTTGTAGCTTTAATCCTTTTTTAGACCAATTAGACTAATTTCGAAAAAGGAATAATCTAATCAACATTGTCTAGAAGAGTTCTCCTAGGTATTGTTTTATACTTTTTTGGGCCTAGGGGACTAAATGTATGAAAAGGGACATTCTTTGGAGTTAATTTGTAATTGCATTCCATTATCTTGCTTGAAGTATTGAGCCTATTGTTGGTTCCCTCTTTATCATTACAATCCTATTGCCTCGGCAATTTGCATCACTAGCCAAGCAGAGCCTTGTTTATATCCTTTGCAATTTGACACCATGTACCCTAAGAAGAAACATTCCCCCAAGTGTCCACACCCTGTATGCACCTCCTTGCATTGAGCATAGGTATGTTCCATTGTTGGAACTATTTGCTTACTCACGAGACTCATTTCCTCCATTGTATCATAGCATTCATTTTCCTATGAAAAAACAAAAAAAGACAAGCGAGAAAAGAATACTATTGCATATTTGCAGCAGTCATGTCACCTTTGAACAGAGCACAAACTTTTGAGTCCTTTTCATCCAAATTTTGGGTTTAGCATGACCTTAGGAAGTTGAGCTCGTTACTTAGAGTTTACTCCTCTAACTGGTTATTCTTCCAGTCCCTATGGAGAGTTTGATTGATGCCTCCTGCATCATGAAGTTTCATCATCAATTTTATGTTGTTTGAGTCCTCCATATGTCTCATGATCTTGTTTAAAGGATGTCTATATTTCTGTGTTGGCCATTTATCAAAACTCTTGACTTTGCATGTCAGCCATACCCTCATTTTTTCTCAGAGTTACATGAAGTTGTAGTCCTACCATGCACACTGGCCCTACTTTCATTATGGGTAGGTAACCTTGAACCAATCAGTCAACATATCCTCATTGGTCGTTGACTAGGGGGTTTCCCTTGTGTTCAATGGCAAGAAATATATTCACACATTGGTATTCGTATAGTGTATTGGATGCCATTAGCATTATTGGTGGTTTCCTCGCCTTTGTCAGTAGTTTTCCTTAATGGCTTCTATTCGGAGGGTCTTTTCTATGCACTACTTGCATCTGCTGCATGTGAAAGATGCACAGGGTTGTTGGTTCATGAACATCCACTTCATTCGAGTTCCTCTAAATCATCAAGATATTTATTTGTACCTCGTGTTGACTGATGAGAGATTCCTTAATGCTCTCCTTTCAATGGGTCTCCTTCCATTGAATTCAGCTCATATATTTTGGAAATGAGGCCTAGAGTCCTATGAGTACCTAGATGCATACATTCATCAGTGGCAGGTTCTCTCGCCACTGACAATTGGGAATACATGAATGTCTCCCAATCGATGGATTCTTCAAGTGTTTGACCTCAATACCTTTATTCACACTTGTAATAATGTACTCGGTGCCTTGATACATACTTTCATTATCGGTAGGTTGTCTCTCACTTGTTAACGGTATACATTAATGACTAGTAATCAAATGAAGTCTCGTTGTGTTTGACCTCAACTCCTCTATTCACATGATGTAGACTTTCACCTTTGGTGGATCGTGTAGAAGTCTTGAAGACATCAGTTTATAGTAGAAGCTTTCTTGAGTTGTTGCTATCATTGATTGGACCAATACCTATATGACTAAATTGATCATGGGAGATCAGATTGTACTCCATTGTATACATATATCTTCAGATTGATTTTGAGACTGGTCTTCACTGGGCCTTGTTCATGACTATGATAGCCTATGGCATGTGTCTACTTTGTATTGCCTATTCATGGACATGAACAATTTTTTAGTATATTTCCACATGGATCTGCAGTGTAATTCAAATTGGCAGCCATGTGTACAAAGTCATTATGGATTGTAATATTCTCATGAGAAACTAGTTCTTCCAGTTGAGTCTCCATTACTCCACTTCTGGGAATTATAATGTATTTCAACCATCATAGATACTCCTCTGACCTCACACATTAGGGGGCATCTTTTATAGAAATTTTTTCCTCACCCCATGCAACTTGCTCAGAAGGCCTTTCCATTTCCCTATGTAGACTTGAAGTTCCCTTTTACGCTTCCCAAAGCCAAAACATCATATTTTTCCACATACACATGCCCTACAAGTTAGTCAACATGCGTATATGTAAGTTTCACTACTACAGCCCGCATACATCAAGTTTGTTGCTCAAAATTAAAAATTGTGTTGGGTTTCCATGTCACGTCACGAGAACCATGATCCTTGACCTTCCATATACTAGAAATGTTCTGAATCAGCCCTTCAGTTCCATTTGAAGGCTATAAATTGGGCCATATACAAACCGTGGAAGAGGAGAGAATTCAACTTTTGAGAGAAAAGATACTCTGAAGAAATTTTCACTTCACATTGAGTCTTCATCCCTTTATCTTTGAAAGTATGAACACATTGTTCAGCCCCCAAGATCTTCCCTCTCTGATAGAGAACCTCATTGTCTCTCTTATATGAGATTTCCTTTGGTGGAGGATTGAAGTGGTGGAGGCCCAACTGGAAGGGACTTAGTTTCTCAGTTATGAGATGTTCCAACATGGAATTTTGTCACTTATACACTTTTGTTGATCATTTTTTAATAGAAATAATATTTTCTCATCCAATTGATATCTTGAAAATATTTGAATTATTATTCCGTGGGCGTATTTGTTATGAATGTTAATGGATTATGCTATTGTATGTGCTAACATTATATATTATCACCATATTCTTGTGTATCTTGGTTGTTGAGGACAAGTTGGAGGTATAAATCTTTGATTTTCATGCTCAACGGTGGTCTTCATCGAACGTCCGGACAAGGTAGGCTCTTTATCTTGTCTTGTTAGCATTTTCATTTATATAGTATACTTGGGATTAGAGTTGATTTCTGCAATCATTCTGTCTGTTGTGGTTTACCCCATGCCATAGAGTGATTTTCCTCGTAACACATGTATAGAAGAACTAGCTAACAATGAAGCATGCAAAACTTGCAATGATGGATGAAGAGAGAAGACAAAAGTTGGAGAAAAGAATGAAATAATTTCTATTATTTGAGTAATAGAATGCTACAATACAAGTGATATACTCTATGTGACACAAATAACTCACCATAGTAGCCAATATAATGTGCATTAGGAGTGTTCTAGAGAGATGTGACACACATGGGCAGTCACTGGAGTCAATTGCCACCTAGTCCTAGTTAATTGGCCATGTGGTCCTCAGTTAATTAGCTAAACTGAAGTGAAATGAGAAGGATATCACTCACACATATGGAATGCACTTTAATGGTGATGATCTCAATGAAAGTGTGCATTCATGATGATGATCCTAAGGTTTCCATGCAACCCTTGTTGATAAAGACAAGGTTGACATGTAAAACTTTACTCAACTAGTCTAACTAAAAGGTAACTGAGGATTGAGGGGAGGGTATGTGGCACCCTTGTCTAGGGGATAATATCTCAGATGAACGGACCCTCAACATATCCAAATAAACTTAGGAAAAAAAAATGAAATGAAAATCCCAGGTGTATGTAATATCTCCAACACCCCCCCCTAAACACTGCTAGGGGGTATACATAATGAATGAGTCCCGACAAGAGAGGCCATGGTAGGTCCCCATGACCAATGCAACTAATAAAAACTGAAATAAAGTGAGGAAAGAGAGAAAACATCATTGGAACCCCCCCCCCCCCCCCCTCAAAAGATAATGCATCAAAAGAAGAGAAAGAAAGTTGCTAGGAAATTGTGTCCTTCACTCCAAGACAATGACTCAAACTGTGGAATTTTTTCTCAGTAAACTTCTTGGTGAAGATGTCGGCAATCTGCTCGATGGAAGGGTAGCACTGAAAATTGATGACCCTGTCATGAAGCATATCCCTGATAAAGTGCATATGGATCTCAATATTTTTTTTCCATTGTCTCTATACAGTATCTCGACAAAATTTGAGTGCACTCTAGTTGTCACACCAAATCACAGTTGAACGGTGGAATTGAATGTTGAGCTCGATGAGGAAGTTTTGTAGCCACAGTGCCCGGATGGTGACATTGACTACTCCTTTGTACTCGACCTCTGTTGAATATAGAGAAATCCTGACTACTTTTTGCTCAACCAACAGATTGGGTCAGATCCCAAACTCAACATGTATTCGAAGGTGGACTTGTGATCGATGTCATCATCAACCTAGTCAGAATTGGTGAAGCCTATGAGATACAACTTTCAACATGATGAATAGTGGATCCCATAAATGATGGTTCCCTAAACGTATCTGAGGATGCAGTTGGTAGCCTTCCAGTGTAACTCATGCGACTCTTTCATGTACTTGGAGACTACCCCTACTACATATGATAGATCTGGTCGAGAGTGTGTGAGATATAGAAGGTTCCCCATAATTTATTGATACAAGGTAATCTTCACCACTGATGTATCCCGACCATCCTCAAGTCTAACCCCATATAAGAAGGGTGTAAGTGCAGACTTGCAGTCTGTCATGTGGAATCTCTCCATGAGATCTTGAGCATACATTAGCCTGAGATAGATTGATTCTTGAAGCATCCTGGATGATATTGATACCAATAAATAAATGGAGTGGACCCATGTTTGCCATCGAAAACCTATCATGGAGAATTCTCTTGACCACTGCAATCATTGAAACTGAGTTTTCTATGATCAAAATATCATCTACATATAGGACTAGGATCAGAAGTGAGTCAGTGGTCCTCAACATGTAGACATTGGGATCGTATTTTCATATGATAAAATTATTGGAGAGAAAGTAGGATTCCATCTTTTTGTACCATGCTCTTGGCGCTTTCTTAAGGCCATAGAGTGACTTTTTGAGTTGGCACATTAAAGATGAATTATGTATAAATCCATGCAGCTTCTCCATATAAATCTCCTCTGAGAGATCCCCATGAAGAAAATCATTCTTCACGTCCATATGATGTACTTCCCATCCCCTAGATACTCCAATGGAAAGGGCCAAGCTGATAGAATCCAAATTTTCTACTGGAGAAAATGTCTAATCATAGACAATCCCGTGGATATGTTGAAATCCCTTGGAAACCAATCTTGCCTTCTATCTGCTCACCTATATGATTGCTACCTTTTTGGTCCTGTAGACCCATCTACATCTGACAAGGTTCTTATCTAAAGGAAGCGAAACTAGATCCCAAGTCTAGTTCTCGAGGAGATATATGTACTCCTCCTAAATGGTTGCTTCCCAAAAGGAGTTCCATGCAGCCTTTATGTAAGTATGTGGGTCTAAAGACTGAACCATATAACAATGCAAGGGAATTGTGGGCTCAATACTAGTGAGTACATGAGGATCCTCAAACTAAGATTTGGTACTCCTCGGATCCATTGGATCCCCAACAAGGTCTCATGCATCATGAAGTGTGGATTGTGCCCACTTGGGAATCTACTTTGGATCTTCTTCTACATGTAATGAATATGCATCTGGATGCTCTGACTATGCATTTGTATCCTCTGAATCCTCCAACTCTGTATCGAAACTCAGATATGTGGTGTGATCTAAATGTGTGGACTCATTGTCTACAACTAGTGGAAGTAAAAACGCCTCTGCATGTGGATCATGTAAGGGACTTTCCTCAAACTAGAAAATGCGCTCAATGATGAGTTGGTCCATAGAGGGATCAAGTAATTTTTATCCCTTCACAACATCGGGATAACCGAGAATGATGCATGGGTGACTCTATGGATCTAACCCTTTTCTCTTCTCAGAGGGAACGTAGGCCCATGTTGATCTAAATTATCTTGGGAAGAAAATGAAGGCAGAGATATAATAATAAAATATACAAAGATATTTCAATAAACATAGAAATGCAATAATGCACAACTTTTATTAATGAGAGAATGTACAGAAACTGTAAAATTACAGAGTGAATGATTCGCTAGAATGGTGGTAGCTTATCTCTGAGAAGAAATGTGATGGCTACACTCATTTGCAAGAATATGATGATGTTTACAATAAGGCTCTAGATGCCTTTTTAAAATAAAAATAAAAATCAAAAAACCTAACCCCGAAAGATGAAACATCAAAAGGTTTGTGGGCCCGAATGGGTGTAGTTGGTATGCCAACTTCCGAAGGGCGTAAATTTTGCATGTTATCTTCATTTGGGGTGCACGATAGCTCGTTTGAAAGGTCTATCTAAGGAATACACATTTTTTTGTCACACTCTGGCTAAAGCCTAGAAACTAATTGTGGTAGGCCCAGAAAACATTGTTTAGGGCCTCAAAACGACCCCGGAAGTTTAGGACCCGAAAATATGTAGAAAATCTGCCAAGGTGGAAACCTTTGTTTTGATCCAGTGGAATAGGTGGGTGGCCACCAATTTCTTCCTAGAGCAATCCTCCCCCCTAGTAAGAAATGGTCTTCATTGCGTCAAGTCCCCAAGGAAGCTTTTGTTGAATCTGAACATTGGTGAGAGGTTTGCCTTGTTGAAGAAGTTGTCTGGCTTAGCTTGTTGAAGGCTATAATGAACCTATTGTTGGAGGGGTTGGATATGTTTAATAAATATAGTTGCATGATCTGCCTGAGTGTGGGAGGACTTTGTCGGTGAATATGCAACATGAAGAACATGAAGGGATTTATCATAACTTGGTTTGACTGGGCAGTGTGGAGGCACCCCCATAGGTGCAGTAGGAACATCTTGGTGCTCTTCTACAATCTCTTTGATATTCTTCTGTTGGATAGAAGGGTCTTGGGATGAGGCTGTAGTGGTTTTATTTTCCTTCTCTTCTGACCAGGATGTGAAGAGGCTAAACTTTGCGGTATGACAGATTAATTTTTGGCACTGTTTTGTTGGGACAGTAGTCAAAACTACCTCTAGTATCCTGTAGGGTTGACCCCCCAGAGTAACAATGATGCTACAAGGTCGAGAATCATAAATAGTATGATTCCTCCCCATATATGGTTGGTCTAATAGAACATCACGAAATTCCAGTGGGGAAACATCACACAATAGATCATCCTTGAAGGGCTTGATGTCATATGATAGGTGGAACTGCTAGATGACACGAAGATCTTGTCCCTGGTGAAGCCATCCAATGTTTTATGGTTGCGGATGTGGTGTTTTTGGAAAATCCAATTGTTTGATGACCTCTATTGAGATGAGGTTCTTATGGCTTCCTCTATCAACAATAAAATTCAATGGAGTCCCATTCATCCACATCTGTGAATGTAAAATGTGCTCCCCCTCCTTAGGATCCTCTAGTTATTGTAGTTATATTGTTGTGGTCGTGACAGTAGTAGTGGGTTCTGCATCAATTATCTGTCTCTTTTTAATTTTGTATGAATCAGAGTCCAACTCGGGGCTCAGCTCTATTTCTTTGAGCTCGGCCACTATTATAGCAATATTTGCCTCACCCTATGCAATCTTTCACAGAGGGCCTTTTTCCATTTCCCTATGCAAACTTGAAGTCCCTTTTTGCAAATCCCAGAGCTAAAAACATGATTCTTCCACATATACGCACCCTACCTATATTACAACATCTGTATACGCAGGTTGCACCACTACAGCCCGCGTACATTGGGAAATGTGCCCAAAATTATAAAATGGTGTCGGGTTTCCATGTCATGTCACAAGATCAATGATCCTTGGCCTTCCATATACTGGAAACGTTTTGACTTGGCCCTTTAGTTCCACTTGAAGGTTATAAATGGGCCAAATCCAAGCTATGGAAAAGAGGATAAAGAATTCAACTTTGAGATCAAAGTTACTCTGTAGAAATTATTCACTTCACATTGAGTCTCCATCCCTTTGTCCTTTAAGTTTGAACACATTGTTCAGCCCCCAAGATTTTCCCTTATTGATTGAGAACCTCATTGTCTCTCTTATATGAGCTTGCCTTTGGTGGAGGATTGAAGTGGTGGAGGCCCAGCTGGAAGAAAATTAGTTTCTTGGTTCTGAACCATGCTGACATGGAAGTTTGTAACTCATTCACTTCTATTGATTATATCTTAATAGAAATACTCTTTTCTATTCCAAGAAATATCTTGCAAATATTTGAATTGTTATTCCATGGGTGCATTTTTTATGAATGTTGATGGATTATGCTATCAATTGTGCTAACATTATTGTTACACATTATTTTCGTCATCCCTATGATCGTTAATGATGTAAACCTATCTGTTGCCTTCAGAGGGGTCAGTGGCCTGAGTTCCTAAAGAGAGAAGGGAGAAGAACTTTTCTTGAGAAAAGAAGTTGCATTTTCCTATGTAAAAACCTTATAAAAAAAGAAGTTTGCAGGTTTCTATATAGGCAGAATGCGAGAATGACCCATTCTCGCAGGTTGCACTATAGCCAGGATGCGAGGTGTTCGCAGGTTGCTCTATAGCTAGGGTGCGAGAATTCCAACATGTGGGAAAAATGAGTGTTTTCTCGAATCTTCTAGAAGGAGAAGCTTCTATGGTGAGGTGGCATCCGAATGGTTTGGATCTTACTCACTTTCATGATTTAGTGGGATTATCCTAACCTCCTCACCTTATCTTCTTCAACTTATAAAAGGAGAGGAGTTCTCATGGAGAAAGTTAGCTTGAGCTTGGGTTAGCTTTGTTGGTTCTTGAGCTTGTTAGCTTTGGC
>JZKD02S2026094.1:85681-100579 GCA_000966675.3 Picea glauca
TAGCTTTGTTGGTTCTTGAGCTTGTTAGCTTTGGCTTGGTTAGAGTGGCTTTGAGATTTGCTTTGTCAAGATAGATTGTGAATATCATCAGATCTATGCTCTCAGAATTCTTGGAATCAAAGTGTGTGGGGAACGAAGGACAGTTGGAAAGGACCTTACAACATCAAGGCAATGGTTGTAATCTCTCTTTCATATTTAATGTAATACAGTAATATGTTTCTTTCCCATAAAGATATGTTTACTTTATTGTATAACTCCTTGATCATATACATAGATTAACTGTTGAATATATTGAGTTGTTTTCACTTCGATTGGTTTGAGTTGTCCTGGTCTTGACTGCGCAAGAGCATTGGAGCGAAATTGGAACAACAAAGACCCAAGGAAGCGATCATACGGTATGTTCATGATTATTGCCTCCTAGTTCATTCAATAGTCAAAATCTAGGGAAAGAGTATTATTCTGTCTTGTTTTGTTCTAGATCCAGGTGGATCTAGGGAGATCGGTTTGTGTCTGCACTTAGGGATTTATCCAAAAACAATTATATATTATTACCATATGATTGTGTTGCTTGGTTGTTGAGGACTAGTTACAGGTATATTTCTTTGGGTCAAGTGCTCAATGGTGGACTTCATCGAATGTCTAGATGAGGTAGGCCTTTTATCTTGTCTTGCTAGCATATTTGTCTATATAGCATACTTGAGATTAGAGTTGATTTCTGAAATCATTTTCGTGTGTTGTGGTTTACCCCCAGTCATAGAGAGATTTTCCTCGTAACAGAATTGGCAACCATACTGGGGATTGAATCTTCTTTTTTGGGGTTTGGAGTGTTTTTCTCCTTACATTACTCTCGTTCATATTGAGTTTTGTGTCATATGATTGCTTGACAGCCTCTGTTCACTCTAGGTCTGAGTTTCTTAGCCTTCTTCTTAGCCTAGCTGTGTTTTGACACATATACGTGGGTTTTTGCTTGACAACTACTTACATACGCATTTTGTACTTCTGCAAGCTACCTACATACATGCTTTTCCCTTGAATAGTCATGTACATCAACCTTTGTTGCTTGATTGCTGGGTTTGGTGGTTGTTGGGTAGGCTTTGATGATTGTTGAGTCTTCTTGGGTCTCTTTGGTGATTGTTAAGTGTATGTGGAATGACAGGAAACATGTCTTTGGTTGAATTTTTGGGAGATGCCTTTCTCATCATCTTTTCATTTTGATTGTCCTTGCACCTTGGGCTAGGTGTTTTTCTCCATGATATCATACTTGGGTTGTCTTTGTCTATACACAGTAGAGTCTTTATATCAAGTTGTTGTTCATTCCTTGCATTTTCATTCTCTTATATTCAAAATACAAAAATATTAGGCATTTTACATTGATTGGCATTTTGATCTCTTGAGTCTTTGTCATCTATCTTAGTGCATGTAAAGAAAGACTGCATTTTATTTAGAATTGCATAATTGAATTGAAAATTGCATTTTTGAAAAGCATATCATTTATTGGAAATCAAAGTTAGGACTTTGCATTGTATTCATATTCATTTATTTTACTTGTTGAGTCATAATATCACTAGTTTCACGACCGCACCTTTTGAGTAAGCAAGGCCATTCAAATTAACGCTATAATTTAAAATTGATTAGTAACTATTTTATTTTCTAGGGTGCACAAACTAGCTTAGGATTTAGAGCCTTGGAATAGGATTTTGTGAGTAAACTTCTCCAAGGCTATTAAATCAGCATACGTGTCTGACTAAGGGAGTGGAGAAATCCATTGTATAATCGATAATATCAGGAGTCTCCACTTACACTGGATTTAACCATGAGGTCGCGTGAGGTTGGTTGAAGGGATATCCCCCCAATACCTTCTTAGCGTCGGATATATTTATGGGGATCTATTCGTATATGGGAATCTTGCTAGTGCCCTTACCTCTGTGAGAGGCGCTGCTTTCAACGTTTTGGGCTTTGCTACCCTACCGATACGATGGACCCAACTTACGATTGTTCACCTGTGCATCGGTTATACCATGGTTTCTTAGTTGCTTGACTTACGTACCACATAGGTTACTTACAAGGGTTATTTTGCAGGTACTCTGGGTCAGATAAGGGTCGGACAACACACAACATTTATGGAGGATTACCTCTCTAGGGGGATATGACCGACTGGTTGTTAATCCCACGAGGGCCCTTATAACTGATTTTGTTTCCTCCAATATTTAGCAACGGAGTCTCATGCCCCTCTTGGGCAAGGCATACCTACTTTAGAGAGGGAGGTCCCTTTCAGCCAATTTATCATGTTTGTGTGCATACTTTTCATTTGATTATTTTTGGTGTGCTCATTGATTACTATTTGGCCTTATGATTTGTTTTTTATATCTTGATTACTATTTGGCCAAAAACCCATTTGGGTCACTCGACCATTCACTGGGCTATAATGTTCAGTTCATCACGATGGCCTCTAGTCCTTTTTCCTATGGTATGTTGAATTTTACATCACAGTTTTCAAAATCCATCCCATTCGTTGGCCCTAATGCTAGCATTGGACTCAGGGGCATAGCTCCTCCTTGTACTCCATTCTCATTTGGTGGAACTCATGTCCCTCAAATGAATCTTACCGTGGGAGGATTTCCTCCTTTTAATCCTGGGTCTAATCCTGTTGCTTTTGGATGGAGTAACCAACCTGGCGGACACGATTCTGCTCAAGTTCCATCCTTTACACTCACCTCCTTAGTGTTGATTCTGACGAACACGTTTGGCATGACGAATCCACCTTTATCCTCTGGATTCACACCTAGAGGAGGTCAGTTTCACACTTTGGGCAACCCCCAACCTGAGTCCCCTCTGGCTGGGAGCAGTTTTTATAACCCTCATCAGAACATTCCTACTGGAATGATGCCCAACCAACCCCTTATGAATCATCCTGGAGGAGGGTATTACAATCTTGGATAGGTCCATGGTGCTTACCAGAACTCTAGATGGTTTGCAATTCCCCCACCACAATACTTCCAGGGAGCCTGGGGAAAGATGTCGCAACCCCATCTCCCTTTTTTGGCCACACTCAATCTGCCAGACTTGTCTAAGTTGATGAATGACCCTATGTGTCATGATCCTACATGGCCCCCTGATCCCACCAAGCTTCCTTCGAATATTCCCAAATTTGAAGGCAAGAATAGTGAGGATCCTAGTGATCACGTTACCACCTTTCACCTATGGTGCTCTTCGATTTGCCTTAATGACGATTCCATTTGGTTAACATTGTTTCAACACACCCTCATGGGGGTTTCTGCAAAATGGTATATCGAACTACCTAGGGGGGCATACGGGACCTTTAGTCATATGGTTCTAGTCTTCCTTAACCACTTCCAATTGTCGGTTTGTTATGATGTTGGCTTAGAAATTTTGTTGACCTTACGCCAGGACAAAGCCACTCATATCTCGGATCACATCCAAGAGTGGCATAGATGGAAGAGTTTGATCAAGACCTGCATACCCCCGGATTTCCTACTAGAGTGGTTCCTTAAATCTCTACAACCTCCTATTTCGAAGGATGTTGCTACATCCGGGATTACATCTGAGGAAGAAGCAATTTTCGAAGCCCAGTAGTTAGATCTTATATATGCTCAATATGGCATGTTATACGATATTCTAGATGCATTGAGGTAAAACTACGACCCTAGACAAAATATCGGGCCTCATGCCAATGGCATTGTAGGCTCCACCAATGTGAAATCTATAGACTCGGTGACAAGCCATTTGAAAGAGTCGTCTCTAAACTAGTCTGCAGGAGGGCCAGCTTCATCTATGTCTTCCATTCCCACTCAGTCGGTGGATGTACATTACGTGCAATCATTGACCGGCCCAAATGCTAACCAACAACCAGGTGGGAATAAGAAGAAAGGATGTAATAATAATCGTAAGGGTGGGAAGAATAATAATAAACCCATGGACAATGGTAATAATGAGAAGATGTATAATAATGTTGGTGAGGGAAAGAAAGAAAGGTGTAAGGTGAAATTTCCCTATAAAATTTGTACAGATGATCACCTTACTCGTTTATGCCCCAACCTTGTAGAAGATGTGAGGCTCTTATCTCTGTCGCCCATCATGCTCATGAATCATTTTCCACATAACCATCACATGGCCTCAATCTCCTCAAATGCCAAAAATTTGGCGAGTGGGAGTCAAAACCCACCGACATAAGACAATGACCATTTATGCATCAATATGGTCAAATTTGAGGTTAATGTAGCCACCCGATATCACGATTACAGTTCTCCACAAATTGTACCTGGTATAGAATCTCCTCCTCCTCCAGAGACACCCTTACAGATTGAAAAACCAGTTCCACTGCCTCATATTCCGAAAGGAGTACTCAAGCACTCTACCTACAATCCTAATGCTAGATTCACCTAGAAATACTCTATTGTTGAGGACCTGGGTCAAACCCCTTGTGCGATGTTGGCCCTGGAGGTGCTCTAGATGTGTCCTTCATAGAGGAATGCCTTGCTATCTATGTTAGGAGATCTATATCCTAGTGGCTCGAAACTTATCAAGTTTGACATCACATATATGAAGCCTCGCTTGCCTTACCATGTGGTATTCCAAATCCACGTGGGTTACTCGAAGTATACCATCAAGCATATTGTTGTTGATGAAGGCATTGCAACATGTTGTTTACTTCTTTTGACGGTTGTTCTTTCCGCCCTCACGGTATTCTTCCTACCTTTCCAGTCCAATTAGGTGGGAAGGCAGTAGAGGTGGATGTCGAGGTGGTTTATGTGCCACTCGATTATAACTTGTTACTAGGATGCAATTGGTCTTACGTTATGACTACAACCATATCATCTGTCTTTTTTACTCTTTGTTTTCCTCACGATGGAAAAATTGTGACGATCGATCAGTTGTCCTTTTTCATATAATGTACGCTAGCCCTAGTGCATCTGTTGGACTATCGATCCCTGTGGTCAACAATTCTCATCCAGGAACTGAGAATATCAGTGTTGGAATTTATTCATACATTATGGGTACCTTCAACTTCATGTCACCGGTTCACCATATTTACGCCATGTCCAGTAGGCTCATTTCGTCAGAGAGGTTTGTTCCTTTCCACACTTCCTATTTTAACAATCCTTGGACCCTACCTTCCTCGACTGTTTCTTGTGAAGGTCAGTCGCATGCTGGAATGTCCATTCCACTATCGGCAGCAGAGATAACATATCAAGTTGTTATTGACTCTTTCGTTGATCCTGATCCTACCACCTCGCAGACGGACGAGGAGGATCCTTTTGTTGAGCCCGTGTAGGCCACTTCGTCATCTTTTTCACATGACTGCCTCGATGAGACTTTTCCCTCGGATGAATCTATCATTGAGGCCATGAATGGTTCTAACAAACCTTGGGATGATATGCATCATCGCTCTTATTTTATCCTAGAGCTTGCTAGAATCGAACAAGATGACTTTAGATCTACTCTAAGAGAGATAGTCAGTCACGTTGTAGTTCCACTTGATACGCGCAGAATTTATGCCAAAGGAAATATGGAAAGTATCTCACCTACCATCACGATCAATATCTCTCGTACCCCTGGAAAGATTGAAAATGTACACATCAGTGTAGATTGTTCGCTAGAAGAAATCATGATCTACACCTAACTCTTCAAGGAATTTCGAGATGTATTATCTTGGTCATATGAAGAGATGCCAGGAATTGACCCTCAAATTGTTGAACATGAGATTAAAACTTACCTTGATGCTAAGCCTATTCGACAATGTCTTAGAGCTATCAGTTCTCGGAAGGCCCCTGCTATTAAGGCAGAGGTAGAGAAACTGCTTAATGTTGGCTTCATCTACTCGGTTCCCTTGACTGAATGGGTATCCAATCTTGTTCCTGTGAATAAGAAGCAAGGAACCATCCGTGTATGCATGGATTTTTGTGACCTAAACAAATCTTGTCCTAAGGATAACTTCCCGACACCATTCATCGATCAAATCCTTAACGAGTGTGCGAGAAGCGAAGATTTTTCTTTCATGGACGGATTTTTAGGGTATAACCAAATTCAAATTAAACCCAAGGATCAACATAATACAACATTTATTTTTCCTTGGGTTACTTTCACATACCAGAATATTCCTTTCAGCCTTAAAAACATCGGAGCAACCTTCCAACATGCTATGACCTTCGCATTCCACGATCTTAAGCATATAGTCGAATCTTATCTTGATGATCTCGTTGCTCACTCTCATAAGAGAGTGGATAACCCTAAGAACCTTCGACTAGTTTTTCAAACATGTCGTCATTATCACATCTGGTTGAACCCTCATAAATGCATATTTTGTGTTAGGTCTAGACGTCTTCTAGTTTTTTTAGTCTTTGAGACTGGGATCATGGTAGATTCGTTAAAGGTTGAGGCAATACTTCAATTGCCTCCCCCATGCATTATTCAACAACTTCAAGGTTTACAGGGGAAAGCTAACTTTTTATGTTGGTTTATAGTGAACTATGCCAATATTACTAAGGGTTTCATGTGCCTCTTGAAGAAAGACACCCCTTTTATCTAGGATGAGCGAGCACATGAATCCTTCGATGCTTTGAAGAAATACTTGGTATCGACACCTCTGTTGAAGTCTCCTGACTACAGTAGAGATTACTTTCTTTATGTCACCGCATCTGAAGAGATGATTGGTATGGTATTGGTTCAAGAGGATGATGAGCTCCACGAGCATGTCATTTACTATCTTAGTCGAAAATTAGTCGGTCCTGAGCTCAAATATTCTCACGTTGAAAAGATAGCCTTGGCTGCCATTCACGCAGTCCAACGATTATGCCATTATGTATTTATTTGAAAAACTATTGTGGTTGTCGATGTCAATCCATTTCAATACGTCCTTACCAGGCATATCATAGGGGGGAAATACAATAAATGGATTTTCATTTTACAAGATTTCGATCTCAATTTTGCTTCTGGGAAATCTAAGAAATCGCTAGTCTTTGCAGAGTTAATTTTTGACTTCCCACAATTGGAGGATGTTATTCATGTTGATTCTTTTGCGGATGAACACATTTTCCTTGTCTCATCGTCTAAACCCTAGTATGGAGACATTGTTCTCTATCTTCAAACATTGAAGTTCCCTCAGCATCTCTCACGAGATGACCGATGATGTATATGATACCAAGCTAAGAATTACCTTATCATTGGTGACACTCTTTATCGTCAAGGAATAGACAATATATTGCATCGTTGTTTAACTCACGAAGAATTTGAGTTAGTTCTAAATGATTGCCACATTGGGGTTTGTGGTGATCATCTATCCGAGCTTGTGACAACCCATAAAATTTTGCGATCCGGTTATTTTTGGTCGTCTATATTTAAATATTGCGTTGAATCATTTAAGAAGTTTCACCCCTACCAGGTGTTCACTTGGAAAATGTGCTCACATCCAGCCCCTCTCCATCCATTCATCATCGTCAGTCCCTTCACCAAGTGGGGGGTGGACTTTGTGGATTGCAACCCAACTTCGGTTGGGGGGCATCAACACATTATCATGGTTGTAGACTACTTTATTAAGTGGGTTGAGGCCATGCCTATAGTTAAATCCGACATGAATATTTTCGCCTTCTTCGTATTCAATCAAATTATCGCCAGATTGGAAATCCTGAGTGAGATTGTCACTGATCATGGAAGTCACTTTCAGAATGAAATGATGGAAGAGATAGCATCCAAGCTGGGGTTTAAGAATAGTAATTATTCCCCTTACTACCCCCAGGAAAATGGAAAAGTAGAGGTCGTAAACAAGTCTCTCGAGACCATTTTGTAGAAAATTGTCAACCAGAGAAAATCTGAATGGCATATCATGTTATATCCCGCACTTTGGGCATACTGAACCTTGGTCAAGACTGCCACTGATTTTTCTCCTTTTAGTTAGTACACAGTGTGGAGTCGATATTACCTATTGAATGTGAAATCCCTTCTATTAGATTGTCAGTTGCACTCCTACCTGACGCTTTTGATCTCAAACGATGCCTTGTGCACCTAGAGAGCCTTGACGAGCAACGTTGAGACACCTCTATGGATATCGAAGAAAATAAAAGACGTGTAAAGGTCCAAGATGATAAGTCTTCCTATCCTCGGTTGTACGTTGAGGGTGACTTGGTATTTTTATATGATCAAGCCAAAGAACCACTGGGGGCAGGCATGTTCAAACCCATGTGGCACAGTCCCTATATTGTGCGACGTGTCTTAGAAAAAGGAGCCTATGAATTAGAAGATTATGAAAGGAACATGTTGGTTGAGCCCAGGAATGGGATATACTTGAAATGATATTACGCTTGAGCCCCAAGCTTGGGCGTAACTCTTTATATACTAATGTAATTTAGTGTATATATATTTTCCATTTATTTTTTGTCTTCAATTTTCTTATTGAGTTTTCCCTTGGTTGGCAGATGTCAATGGAGTCTTTGATCTACTTAGGATTCACAGACAGAGATAGTCATCATACACGGAACTTGGCTTCTGTCGCTTGCGTTGTTTACTCACCCGAGGGTCTACTGGTGTCTTCAGGTGGTGTATTCCTAGTGCCATCCATGAATAATGTGGTCGAATATAATGTCATTATAGAACTTTTGGGCGATGTCATTTCGCATGGTATTCATTCTTTGGAGGTTCTCCTCGATTTCCAGTTAGTAGTATGTCAGTTGAACGAAAGTTATCGTGTGTGTGACCTTACATTACTCCAACGATTCCTATGGGTACGCCTTTTAGAACCACAATTTAATTTTATTACTTATCATCACATACCTAGGATTTCTAATTATGTATGTGATGCATATGCTAATTGTTTTTTACATTGGCATTTGTCACATAACTAAACAAAGAAAAAATTCTCATCAATGTACACATTGTAACATAAGTAAAGATGAAGAACCATGTTTTTATATATATTTCAAAAAATATGATGTTTATAGTACAAAATTGGGGCTAACACCCTCAATACACATATACAGCCGATAATACGAAAGTCATGACATCTATGCCTGTGGTGCCAGATGAGTGTCATGATAGAAAACTACGTCGTTTGCGAGATGTTGAAAGAGTCGCACCCAAGATATGGGCACACCTACCACCTGCCGTTTCATAGCCTCCGACAGATCCTCCACCTGAACCATCGGAATCCTTTCTGTCAAACGAGACAGGTTACCCTGAACGTTTTGAAGGACTCTCTCTCCTTCTCCTCCCATCACCTCATCTCCCCGATGCCTCCGACGATGTCATGGAAGCCCATCCGATCATCATGGACCTATGTCTGTGTCACATACATGTCTAATTAGTACTTAAACATCATCCAAAAATATTTTTGTTTTCCTATACAAAAATACAAAAACATGAAATATTTAAAAATCTTTGACATACCTATGTCCACATAGGCGTTCCCTAGTGGTAATGGCATGTCAGGGTCTCCTTTGAATTTGATCCCTACATAGGGGTAGTCATCCAGAGAAATGACCTGTTGTCTCCACCAGTAAAAGAAATCATCGTTGTAGGGTGTGGGCACCCTACCTCCCCCCTGTTGCCTCATCACCTCAGTTCACCATGTCATGGATGGATCGCGAGGTCCTCACAGAATGATCTCAACTCTAGTTCCCAAACCTGGAACCCGCTCAAAGAAAAATATACATAAGATAGAAGCAAACCCGAAGTTCCTCTTACCACCCTATTTGCATTCTTTCAACTGGCTCTTTATATTACCCAGTAGTGAGGTGCACCAGTCATACATTGTGGGTCTCAAGCACTCTACGGAGTAGAAAATAAGTAGCCTCGATGTCTGGTGAAACGAGGCCGATCTTGTGATCCATGTCAAAACGAGGACAACAATATTGAAGCTTAGATTGTTTATCGCTCGAATGGGGAATTGACTCCCGACCTTATCGATCCTGCAATGAATGAGTGGCTATGTATTCTTCTATATTCGGACCACTCCCAGCTCCTCGGGCTTCGAGGTTGACCACCTCACCCCAATGCAACAACCCCATCAAGAAATAAATATCCTCGACTTCAATCCTTAATGGTTGCAAGGTTGAAGCTCTCACTGTTTGGATCCCAGTAATCCACGAGAAACTGTAGAAATATCACTTGGGCCCTCATCCTTTTGAGAGCCCCAAAATTATAAAACTCATATCTTTTCAAGGCAATTTTGGCCCCCGGATCTCTTTCCACAACAACATCTACCTCCTCATGTTCCCTTTCCCTCCACTCTAGCACCATCCTGCAAGAGAAAATTCATTTTTTGAGTTAGCATTCAATAAAAAAACATTGTTTACAGACCTATATGCAGGCTGCAGCATTCGCAGTCAATTATAAGGATGAGTATACGCTGGATGTCTTTTAGACAGCCATGTATAATCACGCGTATATGTGACCCGATGAACAATAGCTCACAGACACCTAAACTTCTAATTTGCGCCCTAAATAACTTAAAAATTGAGACCTAAATACAAAATGTAATCCACTAAAAATAAATAGGAGGGGAAGAGGAATTACCTGGTCCAGACGGTTGTTAATTCCGTCACTTGTAGCTCCCGCAATCACCAGTTGAAGATCGGAGGTAATTTAGTCCAAAATCCACTATTTGGGTAAAAAAAGTAAAAGGGTCTAGTAAATTTGCTTTTTTTACTATTTATAGCAAATTTTTACCCAATTTGCATAGTTTCGGATAATATTTTCGCCTAATGGACTAATACAACAGTGGATTGAGTAGGTTTTTGTAGTTTTGTCCAGGGATTCTTGCGGTTTTCAGCGTTAAGTCATCCATTCGTAACTTCGGACGGGTATTTTTGCTACCCAGCATATAGGATAGGTATCCACTCCATCATGCACACTTGCCTCATCCTATAACTGTCACTTATATGCCTTAGGTACGAACCCAATTTTTAGCAACACAAAACTTTCTATCTGCTACTAGAAGTGTCGTTATCAAATGGTAGAGACTTACCAAACATGGGTACCCTAGTTAGATCCTTTGCTTCATTCGGTGCCCATGCAGAGATGTTTTTTTCCATAGGACCAGGAGTCCCTTATAGCTAATACGTGAGTTGAACCTTATTTCTCACTCATAAACATGCTTACCTATACCTAGAGGACTACCAAGCAAGTTTGATTTAAGCTCTTTTCTAACTCATTTTCAAAAAGAGAAAAGATTGTCGAGTGAACTTGTCTCTTTCACACTCGTAAATTGGATTTGAAAGGAAGTATATTTGGTACAATTTTATCCCTTTTTCAAACCAAGTAGACTAAGATTACGAAAAAGGACATTTTTTGGCATTAAGTTGTGATTGTATCTGATGCCCTTTCTTGCAGTATTTATCCTATTATCGGTTATCGCTTTGCATTATAAACCATTTGCCTCGGTAGCTTTGCATCCTCAACCAAGAAGAGCTTTGTTTATATCCTTTGCAACTTGACACCCTATACCCAAGAGGGAACATTCCCCTGAGTGTCCATCTCCCGCATGCACCTCCTTGCATTGAGCATAGGTATGTTCCACTGCTGGAACTAGTTTTGCTTACCTGTGACACTTGTTCCCTCCTCTGTATCATAGAATTCATTTGACTATGAAAAAATAAAAAAACGATAGGCAGGAAGGGAGTATTATCTTATATTGGCAGCAGTCGTGTCACCTTTGAATAGAGCACAAAAGTTTTGATTCCATTTGTCATCATAATTTTGGGCTTATCATGACCTTAGGAAGTTGAGCTCGTTACAGAGAGTTTACTCCCCTGAGTGGTTACTCTTCCAAACCCTATGGAGAATTTGATTGATGCCTCCTGCATCTCATGGTTTCATCATTGAGTCTATGCTGCCAAAGTCTTCCATATGTCTCATGCTCTTGTTCAAAGGATGTCTATCAACCTGTGTCGACCATTCCTCAGAACTCTTGACTTTGCATGTCAGCCATACCCTCAGTTTATCTCAGAATCACATGAAGTTGTAGTCTTATTGCGCACCCTGGTCCTACTTTCCTCATTGGTAGGCAACCTTGAACCTAGCAGTCAACATTTCATCATTGGTCATTGACTGGGTAGTTTCCCTTATGTTCGACGGCAAGACATCTATTCACACATTGGGATTCATGTTGTTTCTTGGATGCCATTAGCCTTATTGGTGGCTTCCTCTCCTTTGTCAGCAGTTTTCCTCATTGGATTCTATTCAGAGGGTCTTTTTCATGTGCCGATTGCAACTGGAACACGTGAAAGACGCAAAGGTTCATTGGTTCATGAACATGTTCTTCACCTGATTTCCTCCAAATCATCAAGCTCTTGCTTTGTACCTTGTGATGAATGATGAGAGATTCCTTAAGTCTCTCCTTTCAGTGGGGCTCCTTCCATCGATTTCAACTCATCTATTCTGGAGACGAGACCTAGATTCCTAGGAGTACCTAGAGGCTTGCAATCATTAGTGGTAGGTTCTCTCGCCATCAACAGTTGGGAATACATCAATGTCTCTTGATCAATGGATTCTTCAAGTGTTCAACCCTGACTCCTTTATTCACACTTGTAAGAATGTATTCAATGTTGTGATACCTACTCTCATCATCGATAGGTTGTCTCATGTTTGTTAATGGTATACCTCAATGACCGACAATCAAATGAAGTGACATTGTGTTCGACCTTAAATCCTTTATTCACACGATGTAGACTTGTACCTTTGGCGGATTGTGTAGAGTACTTGAAGACATCAGTTTTTAGTCGCAGCTTTTCTGAGCTGTTGCTACCTTTTCATTGGACCAGTACCTATGTTACTTCAGTGATCATGGGAGATCATATTGTACTCCATTGTATATAGATATCTTCAAATTGATTTTGAGACTGGTTTTACTGGGCCGTGCTCCTAACTATGACAACCTTTGGCTTGTAACCACATTTTTGTTTGCCTATTCATGGCCATGGACAATTGTTTGGTATATTTTCACATGGATCTACAGTGTAATTCAAATTGGTAGCCATGTATGCAAAGTCAGTCCAGATTGTAATGAGTAACTAGTTCTTTCAGTTGGGTCCCCATTACTCCACTTTTGGGTCTTATAATGTATTTCATCCATCGCAGATACTCCTATGACCTCACACATTAGGGGGCATCTGTTATATCAAGATTTGCCTCACCATATGCAATCTTGCATAGAGGACCTTTTTCCATTTCCCTATGCAGACTTGAAGTCCCTTTTTGCAAATACTAAAGATAAAAACATGATTTTTCCACATATATGTGCCCTGCCTATATTATAGCATGCATATACATAGGTTGCACCACTACAGCCCATGTACATCGAAAAATGTGCCCAAAATTAAAAAATGGCATCAGGTTTCCATGTCATGTCATGAGATCAATGATTCTTGGCCTTCCATTTACTAGAAACCCTCTGAATCGTCCCTTCAATTCCACTTGAAGGATATAAATGGGCCAAATCCGAGCTATAGAAAAGAGGAGTAAGAATTCAACTTTGAGAGAAAAGTTACTATGGTGAAATTATTCACTTAACATTGAGTCTAAATCCCTTTGTCCTTTAAGTTTGAACACATTGTTCAACCCCCAAGCTCTTGTCATATTGATTGAGAACTTCATTGTCTCTCTTATATGATCTTGCCTTTGGTGGAGGATTGAAGTAGTGGAGGCCTAGCTATAAGGAACTTAGTTTCTCAGCTCTGAACCGTACCGACACAGAAGTTTGTAACTCATTCACTTCTACTGATTATATCTTAATAGAAATACTCTTTTCTCGTCCAATCAATATCTCGCAAATATTTGAATTTTTATTCCATTGGAGTATTTGTTATGAATTTTTATGGATTATGCTATCAATTGTGCTAACATTATATATTATCACCATATGCGTGCGTTGCTTAGTTGTTGAGGACTAGTTGCAGGTATATTGATTTGGGTCAAGTTCTCAATGGTGGACTTCATCGAACGTTTGGATGAGGTAGGCCTTTTATCTTGTCTTGCTAGCATATTTGTCTATATAGCATACTTGATATTAGAGTTGATTTTTGTAGTCATTTTCATCTGTTGTGGTTTACCCCCAACCATAGAGATATTTTCCTCATAACAACCACCAATGACTGTTTCTAGCGACATTCATCTTTGTTGTGACAGGGAATTTTTTGGAATTAGCACCACTTCCCAGTGTCCTTATTCATATTCTCATTGCTCTTATTTTCCTATGGCTTGGACTGGTGTTACCCATAATTTTGGTCATCATGATGATGTATTAATGATGGTGTACTCGGGCTCTTCATTAGAACTTTCTCCTGAGAAAAGTTACTTTCTTCTCTTTCCAGAAATATCATTTTTGAAGAAGGTTCGCAAGCTGCTAATACATTTGCCTGCGAGAATGCATTATTCTCGCAGGCTGCCTTAAGCCAGGGTGCGAGAAGTTCGCACTGTGTGTAACTGCTAGGGTGTGAACACTTTCTAAAACAAGGAAAAAGATGAATTCTCGAAGCTTATAGAAGGATGAGATGGCATTCGAATGATTATCTAAGTACTGGATTTCCTGATATTTTGGGATCATTCTTATCCAAGTAACTAATTCATTCTCTCCTATATATTGAGGGGATTCTCATGGAAAAGGTTAGAAGCAAACAAGGTTAAGTGAGACATTGGAGAATTAGTGAAAGATTGTGTGAAGGACTGGAGCTACAGCAGCTAGGAAACTCCAGCGAGTTCATCAAAGGTGGTTGATCTTCTTCATGCAAGTGAGCAAGTGTGTGTGTCAGAGCCAAGAGTCATTGAAAGGAAGTTTGCAACATCAAGGCTCAGGTTGTAATCTTTGCTTTCTATCAATATGATACAGTAATGTGTCCCTTTCCCATAAAGTTAGTTCCACTTTATTGTATAACTCCTTGATCATATACATAG
>JZKD02S2026094.1:113898-136208 GCA_000966675.3 Picea glauca
ACACTACCTCATCCTTGAAGGGTTGGATGCCACAGGACAGGCGGAACTGTTGGCTAACATGGATATCGCATCCCTGGTGAAGCCACTCAATGTTGTATGGTTGTGGGTGTGGTGTTGTCGACAACCCCAATTGTTTGATATCCTTAGCTGAGATGAGGTTCTTCTGGCTACCGTTATCAACAATTAAATGCAATGGGGTCCCCTTCACCCACATATATGAATGGAAGAGGTGTTCCCCCTCTTCAGAATCTACTGATTATTCTAGTTGAATTGTTGTGGTCGCGATAGTAGCAATGGGGTCTGCATCAATGATCTGTCTATTTTCAATATTTTTTTGGGTCTTCGTGTCTTTGACCTCAGCCACCAATGACTGTTTCGAGCGACATTCATCAGTGTTGTGCCATGGGAATTTGTGGAAGTCACACCACTTCCCAGTGTCATTCTTCGTATTTCCTTTACCCTTCTTGTCCTGTGTCTTGGACTGGTTATCTAGAGGCTATTGGTTAGGGTCATCCTTATCATGCTTTGGTTGTTGTAGATTTGCAAACCCGAATTCCCATTTTCTATGGTACCATAATATTTTCTCAATTTTGACAGCATATCGATAGGCAGCTCCTAATGATGAGATGTTTAGGAAATCCATTTCTGTTAGGATGTACGTATGAAGATCCCCACGGTATTTCAAACCTAGATGTCGCTCGGAGTCTTTGATACCTAGCTTGGTACACAAGGTATGGAAAGTATTTGTGAACTCGGACATTGTTTGGCTCTTCTCTTGTTGTAGTGTGGTCCATGTCATGTACCATTCTTCATAGTTATCAATAGGATAGTACTTTTCTTTAACTGCATCCAAAAACAAATCCCAAGTGGGATCAGCCCCATATATTCCAGATTCCTCTATGGAAATTTTCTCCGAGTAAGTTTCCCACTAATGTTTGACATGGGGGAGAGCCTTGAGGAATGTGAAGTTGATCTTTTCCCTGTTGGAAAAAAATTGAATAGAGAAATAACCTTCTAATAGATTTAACCATTTTTCTAAGGCATATGTATCTATCTGACCTTCAAATATGGGAATATTAAAATTAACTTGTAACTTGAATGGAGAGGTTCCTCCAAAATGGACGCTTGATGAAGATTCACTTGCTGCTATCAGAAAGAATTGAAGGATGTGTGCAAAATTCTACATCATTTCGCACTCTATTGCGTGAGATCTTTCTCAAGCAACAGGTTAATAGACTATTATACTACGTCATTTTTCTTTTTTTCCACCATTGAGGGTTTGTTGGGCATGCGAGAGTGATTTTCCTCAAGAGAGACAAGCTCGAGTCCCAATTGGCTATACTCAAACCTCGTCAGGGACATGCACTAAAAAATGATCAAGAGAAGCCTACTCTGAAACCACTGATCTGAATTATTTTCGGAACGAAATGAAAGCAGAGATATTCCAATGAAATACTCATGAAAATTGTCAGAAATAGAGAAATATAGCAATACTTGTTTTCTATTAATGAAATAATTGTAAACAGACTGTAAAAATACAGATTGCAAGACTCGCTAGAATGGTGGAAGCTTTATGTCTGAGAAGATATGTGACGGCTATGCTCATTCGCAAGAAGATGATTACAATGAGGCTTTGAAGGCCTTTTTATGTTAAGCAGGAATGCCAAAACCCTAGACATCCAAAAACCTAACCCTAGGGGATGTAATGCCAAAAGTCATATGGGCCCTGTTTGGGTAAGTTAGTACATTAACTTCCTAGGGTCGTACATTTTGCATAAAATATTTGTTTTAGGCGTGTGATAGCTCGTTGGAAAGGTCTTTTAAAGAACTACACATTATGTCATCAAACTGTGATTCTATCCACAGTTTGACTATGGAATGCCAAAATAACATTGTTTAGGGCCCCAAAATGGCCCTGGAAGTACAACAACATGTGTTTACATGAAAACATACAAAATAATCCAATTGGACTAGGTGGGAGTCCACCCATATCCACCTAAAATATGTGTAGGGATTCAGAAAGCCCCAGAAGTGTAGAACCCACAATTACAAAGAAGTACAGAAGAACGTGTTGAACTAAAAAATGACAAGAGGAGCCAGTTGGAATAGGTGGGTGGCCACCAATATCCACCTGGATCAATCCTCAACCTTTAGGAAGCAATGGTCTCCATTTCATTGAGTGCCCAGGGAAGAGGGGAAAGAATTTTCTGAATCTGAATCTTGATGAGTTGTGTGCTTTGTTGGAGAAGTTGTGTTGCTTGGTTTGTGGAAGACTATCACAAACTGGTTGTTGGTGGGGTTGAATATGCTCCACAAACCTGTTGTCTTTGGGTTTGACATGGCATTATGTAGGCACCATTGTAGGTGAAGAAACAATATCTACTTTCTTTTTGACAATCTGTTTTTGTTGGATAGAAGGTGTTGAGGATGCAATGGTTCTAGCGGTCTTTTGTGTATCCTTTGAAAAGAATGTGAAGAGGATGAATTGTTCAGTATGAGTGATCCAGGTGGATATCGATGGCCACCCACCTTTTCCAACTGGCTCAAAACAGTTTTCTAGCAATTTTAGTAATTTACTATTTTTAGCAGTTTTTCACTTCTGGAGCCGTTTTGAGGCCCTAAACGATTTTTTGGGAAAATGGGGAGAAATATGGAAGTTATTTCGATATTTCCCCCAAAATGAATCTCCTCGCGACACCTTTCCAACGGGATATCATACACCTAAAACAGAGATCATATGCAAAAGTTACGACCGCGAGAAGTTGATGTACTAACTTACCCAAACAGGGCCCACATGAATTTTGTCGTTTCATCTCCTAGGGTTAGGTTTTTGGATGTCTAGGGTTTTTGGAATTCCTGTTTATTGTAAAAATTCCTTTAGAGCCTCATTGTAATCATCTTCTTGTGAATGAGCGCAGTTGTCACATCTCTTCTCAGAGATAAGCCGCCACCATTCCAACAAGCTTGTTTCCACTGCATTTTACAGTTTCAACTTATTTCCTTATTGAATAGAAAACCAGTTTTACTGTATCTCTGTTATTTTGTGTTAAGAACCTGTTAATAATTTGTATCCATTTCGTTATGCTCATAAAATCCGGATCAGTGGTATCAAAGCGGTCTACTCCTTGTCATCTTAATGCATGTCCCCAACGAGGTCAGAGTACAAAGAGTTGGGTCTCAAGCTTGTTTCTCTTGAGGACAAAATCTCTCGCATGCCCAAGGGACCTCTCATGGAAAGAGAAAATAAAGATGATGGTACAGGAGATCCTTTCAAACTGTTGATTGAGGAATCCCTCATGCAACAAAGGAATGAGATGATGGATAGTTTCGCGCAAATCCTTCGACTGCTACCAACAGGCGATGCATCTTCTTTGAGCGGAGGCATCGCCCCCTTCAAGGTATAAATAAACTTCGATATTCCTATATTTGAAGGTCAGATAGATGAATATGCTGTAGACAAGTGGTTGAATCTACTAGAAGGGTATTTTTCTATCCATATTTTTTCGAATAGAGAAAATATTACTTTTGTGTTCCTCAAAGTCGTTCCCCATCTCAAAGATTGGTGGGAAAATTTCTGTGAGCAAAAGGAAATAGAGGAACCCTCATTATTTAGAGTTATGGCCACCTAGGAATCCTTCAGGAATGTTATTAAGGAACAATACTACCCTGTCAGAAGTTATGACAACTTGTATACCAAATAGACCACACTGCGGCAAGAAAGAGACCAAGCAGTGTCAGATTTCATAAATATCTTCCATACCTTGTGCACCAAGCCGGGTATCAAAGATTCAGAGCGACATCTGGTGCTCAAGTATGGTGGTGCTCTGCATAGATACCTACAGACTGAAATGGAATTTCTAGACATCTCATCCTTGGGCGCGACCTACCAATATGCCGTCAAAATCGAGAAGAAGCTCAAAAAAAAGACGTGACAATTTGGGCCTGGGAACCCCTAACCAAAAAAGCCAGGAAAGGGTGGTCCCAACCCACAGAACAAAGGACAGAGAAAATATGGATAGTTTCAGGACAACCAGTCCAATCCGCAAGCAAAGAACGACATCGGAAAGAAAAAGAAAGATGCCAGGAAGTGGTGCGAATTCCATAAGAGCCCTTGGCATAACACTTTTGACTGCCACTCAAAGCATTCATCAGTGGCCAAAGTGAAAGCCTCTGAATCAGATGTGGGTTCTGAATCTGAGGTAGAACCAAAAATGGGAAGATGGATCATTGACACGAAACCCAGTGCCACCGTTGCTACCACCAAGCTCCATCCTGGTGAACCAGATGAGCCAGAAGAAGGAGAGTGCCTCTTCCATTCACATATGTGGGTAAAAGGCACCCCACTGCACTTCACAGTTGATAGTGGTAGCCAGAACAATCTCATCACAGTAGAGGTTGTTAAGTGGTTGGCCCTGCCGACAAGGCCGCACCCACAACCCTACACCATTGGATGGCTTCACCAAGGAAGTGATATCCGCGTCAGCCAATAGTGTCGACTGTCATACGACATCAAGCCCTTCAAAGACGAGGTATTGTGTGATGTTTCTCCTCTCAAAGTTTGTGATGTTCTTTTGGGCCAACCTTATTTATGGAAACATCATGTTGTATATGACTCTAGGCCTCGTAGTGTTATTATTACTTTGAATAGGAAATTGTACAGGATACCCGAGGTAGTCCCACCTAGTGCTATTTCCTTGATCTTTGCTAAGCAATGAAGGAAGGTCATCTCTCATATGGGGAATTTTATCTTCTTATTCATTCGATCTCAAAATAAGCGAAAGATCACAGACACATCTAGGGTCTCTGCGGCCGACCTCTCCACATAATAGAAGCAAGTAGATAAAGTCATGGAAGAATACTTGGATATCTTCTCCTCACCTACCGGGGTACCTCTGCACTACCAGGTCAAGCACCCTATCGATATGACCCCCAGCACATCGCTTCCCAATGGGCCAGTCTATCTCCGCTCTTTGTTAGAGAATGAGGAGATCAAGTGATAGATCCAAGAACTACTCCACAAGGGGAACATCCATCCTAGATCATCACCTTAAGGGAGTCAAATCATGTTGGTACACAAAAAATATGGAACCTGGCGACTCTACATTGATTACTAGGCTCTGAATAAAATCACAGTTATAAACTGGTACCCGATTCCCTGAATCGACGACCTCCTTGATCAACTCACAGGAGCCAAATACTTCAATAAGATTGATCTGAAGTCTGGCTAACACTAGGTCCCGATAGTACAGACGAATGTATGGAAGACTGCCTTCAAGTCAAAGGAAGGCCTTTTTGAATGGTTGTTCATGCCCTTTGGTTTGGCAAATTCTCTAGCCACTTTCATGAGGATGATGGATGATATCCTACAACCATTCACCAATACTTTTGTAGTGGTGTATCTAGATGGCATTCTCATTTACAGCAAGACTTGGGCCGAACACTTGCAACATATTCAGCAGGTTTTGCACAGCCTGCGGCAGCACAAGCTATATGCCAACTTGGAAAAATGCTCTTTTGGCATGGACAGGGTCCATTACCTAGTCTACATCATTGATCAGCATGGCGTACATGTGGATCCAGCCAAGATCCAAGTCATCTGTAACTGGATAGCTCCAACCACACTCATTGAGCTTCGAAGCTTCTTGGGCCTTGCCAATTTCTACCGCAGGTTCATGTTGAGATTCTCCCATATTGCATGGGCCCTCAACCAAATAACTAGGGGTGGTGGTAAGGAGAAATCTACATGGGGTTGGTCCCAACAAAAAGAGTTCGATGATTTGAAGCAACACTTGTGCTCAACCCCAATACTTTCACTACCAGACCTGCAACAACCCTTTGAGATCGAGACAGATGCTTCAGACTATACTGTGGGCATTTTTCTCACTCAACATGGTCACCCCATGGCCTATCATAATGAGACACTATCATATGTTTTTTGTAAGTAACCTACTTACGAAAGAGAAATGTACTCCATTGTGCAAGCCTGTCGTCAGTCGAGACATTACAATCTTGGGAAGGAGACATTCATCCACACTGATCGTAAGCCACTGTAGTTCATGAAGACACAAGGAAAATTGCAGAATGACCTCCATCAAAAGTGGTCCACATACTTGCAGCAATTCCACCTCAACATCAAGTATAAAACATGAAATACCAATCACATCATTGATTTCCTCAGTAGACCGCCAGTCGCGGCACTCACCACGGTGCTAGAATCTTGCGTTCATGAGACCTCTGGATGGCCCCAACTCTACGAGACAGACCCAGACTTCGCCACCACCTACTAAATGTTGGGTGAAAACACAGTTGTTAATAATTTCCATCTTTAGGATGGGTTGTTGTGTTGTCTGGGCCATATCTGTGTTCCATCAACTTAGCGAGCGAAGATGATTTGGGAATCCCACTACAATCGGGGGGTAGGACACTTTGGCATTGAAAAAACAATGGCGATGCTACAAAAACATTTCTACTGGCTGAAACTTTGACAGGAGATCAACAAGTATATCAGGTCCTGCACTGCTTGCACTATTGCCAAACCTACCACTAAGAAACAGGGCATGTACACCCCTCTTCCTACTCCTAACATGCCATGGGAATCCATCTCAATGGACTACATGTTGGGCCTCCTATCCACCAAGCACGGAAATGACTGTGTTTTTGTGGTTGTTGATCACTTTTCTAAGATGGCGATTTTGGGTGCCTGGAAGAAGAACATCATAGTAGAGGCCACTACCAAGCTCTTCTTTCAATGAGTCTAGGTACATTTTGGAATCCCACAAACCATTTTCTCAAATTGGGATAGTTGATTTTTCAGCACATTCTGTTCGAACCTCTGGTCACTGTTGGACACCAAGCTCACCAAATCCACGGCCTTCCACCCCCAGACAGATGGCCAAACCGACGTCGTAAATCGAATGATTGTGCATATCCTTCACATGTATAATTAAAAGCACCATCACACATGGGATTAGAACCTTCCTTATGTCCAACATAGCTACAACCGAGCACTGCATAGCTCAACCGGCCACAGCCCCTTTCAGGTGGGGTTGGGATTCCAACCATTGGGTCCCATAGATGTTGCACTTCCCCTTGCAGTCACCTCGACCGACTCATCTCTTACTCCAACTGAAGTTGAAAAAGCCACCTGGTTCATTGAGCAGATCCAACACATCCACCAACAGGTCCAGGATATCCTACAGAAGTCCAATGACAAGTACAAGAAGCGCCATGATCAACATTGGGTGCCACATAAGTTTTAGGTGGGAGACAAAGTTTGGTTGCACTTGCAGAAAGAACGCCTTACAGGACCCCATCAAAAGCTTATCCCACTCCGTTATGGGTCGTACACCATCACCAAGGCCATGGGGGATAATTATTTTGAGCTCAACATTCCTCCTTCCTTGGCCTGCACCCAGTGTTCAATGTGGATCTCCTTTGCTCTTATTTCCCACCATTATTGGACACCTTAGAAGTAGCAGAACAGATGACACCAACAAATCTCAACCCCAAATGCATACAGCAGGCATCCAGTGATCAGAATGTGGACACATAGATCAAGCGCACTCGACAGCAAAGGATCCAGCTTTATCAAGTCATCAAAGCAGGGCAGCTCCTGCACCAAGGCAAGTGGCTCACCCGGGGCCAAATTCAGCAGAAATTTCTTCATCTAATGGGGGAACTCAACGCAATGGAGACCATTTCTTCCTAAGGAGGGAGGATTGATCCATGTGTATATCGGTGGCCACCCACCTTTTCCAACTGACTCAAAACAAATTTCTGGCAATTTTGGTAATTTACTATTTTTAGCCATTTTTCACTTTCGGAGCCGTTTTGAGGCCCTAAATGATGTTTTTTGGGAAAATGGGGAGTAATAATCTATTTCATTCGATATTTCCCCCAAAATCAATCTCCTTGACGATACCTTTCCAACGGGCTATCATCTGCCTAAAACGAAGATCGTATGCAAAAGTTACGACCCTGGGAAGTTGATGTACTCACTTACCCAAACGGGGCCCACATAACTTTTGGCGCTTCATCTCCTAGAATTAGGTTTTTTGATGTCTAGGGATTTTGGAATTCCTGTTTATTGTAAAAATGCCTTCAGAGCCTCTTTTTAATCATATTCTTGCGAATGAGCGCAACCATCACATCTCTTCTCAGAGATAAGCTGCCACCATTCCAGCAAGCTTGTTTCTGCTGCATTTTACAGTTTTAGCTTATTTCCTTATTGAATAGAAAACCAGTTTTACTGTATCTTTGTTATTTTGTGTTAAGAATCTATTAATAATTTGTATTCATTTTGTTATGCTCATAAAATCCGGATCAATGAGATAATACCTTGCAGCACTGTTTTGGTTGAGCAATAGTCGAAACTACCTCTGGTACCCTATAGAGTTGACCTCCCAGTGTAATAATGACACTATGGGGTCTAGACTCATAGACAGCATGGCATCTCCACATATATGGTTCGCCCAAAAAAACATCACAAACATCAAGAGAGGCAACATCACACACTACCCCATTCTTGAAGGGTTGGATTCCATAGGACAGGCGACACTGCTGGCTGACACGAAGATCTTGTCCCTAGTGAAGCCACCCGATGTTGTATGGTTGCAGGTGTGGTTTTTTTGAAAACCTCAACTGTTTGACGTCCTTATCTAAGATGAGTTTCTTCTGGCTAACGTTATCAATAATGAAATGAAACAAGATCCCCTTCACCCACATCTGTGAATGGAAGAGGCACTCCCCCTCTTCAGGATCTACTAATTCTTCTGGTTGAATTGGTGTGGTCGTGAAAGTATCAGTGGGGCCTGCATCGATGATCTTTCTATTTTCAATATTTTTTGGATCATATTTTGAATCAGAGTTCGGCTCCATGTCTTTGACCTCGGCCACCAATGACTGTTTCCAGCGACATTCATCGGTGTTGTGCCAGGGGACTTTGTGGAAGACACACCACTTCCCAGTGTCATTCTTCGTCTTTACTTTACCCTTCTTGTCCTATGTCTTGGACTAGTTGTTTGGAGGTTTTTTTTAAGGGCCATCCTTACCATGCGTTGGTTATTGCATATTTTCATACCTGAATTCCCATTTGTTCTGGAACCTAAAGTTTTGCTCGATTTTGACAACATATCAACAGGCAGCTCCTAATGATGATATGTTTAGGAAATCCATTTTGGTTTGGATGTACCTATGTAGTGCCCCATGGTATTTCAGAACCAGATGTCGCTTGGAGTCTTTGATACCCATCTTGGTGCACAAGGTATGGAAATTATTTTTGATCTTTGACACTGTTTTTCTCTTCTCTTGCTGCAGTGTGGTCCATCTCATGTATTGGTTTTCATAGTTATCAATAGGATAGTATTGTTTTTTTACGACATCCACAAAAACATTTCAAGTGGGATCAACCCAATATATTCCAGATTCCTCTGTGGAACTTTTCTCCTGGTAAGTTTCCCACAAATGTTTGACATGGGGGAGAGCCTTGAGGAGTGTGAAGGTGATCTTTTCCCTGTCAGAAAAATTTTAAACATAAAAATAACCTTCTAATAGATTTAACCATTTTTCTAGGGCATATGTATCTATATGACCTCCAAATATGGGAATATCAAAATTAACTTGTACCTTGAAGGGAGAGGTTCCTCCAAAATGGTTGCTTGATGAAGATGCACTTGTTTCTATCGGTAGGCATTGAAGGATGTGTGAAAAATTCTCCATCATTTCATCCCTCTGTCGTGTGAGAGCTTACTCAAGCAACAAGTTAATAGAATCTTCTTCTCCGCCATTTTTCTTTTTTTCCGCCATCAAGGGTTTTTGGGGCATGCGAGAGTGATTGTCTTCAAGAGAGACAAGATTGAGTCCCAACTGGCTATACTCGGACCTCATTGGGGACATGTGCTGAAAAATGATCAAGAGCAACTTGCTTTGATGCCACTGATCTGGATTATTTTCGGAAAAAAATGAAACCAGAGATATTACAATGAAATACTCATGAAAATTTCCAGAAACAGAGAAATATAGCAATATTTGTTTTCTATTAATGACATAATTGTAAAGAGACTGTAAAAATACAGAGTGCAAGACTTGCTAGAATGGTGGTAGCTTTATCTCTGAGAAGAGATGTGTGTCTACACTCATTCGCAAGAACATGATTACAATGAGGCTCTGAAGGCCTTTTTATGTTAAACAGGAATCCAAAAACCCTAAACATCCAAAAACCTAACCCTAGGATATGAAATGCCAAAAGTCATGTGGGCCCCGTTTGGGTAAGTTAGTACATTAACTTCCCAGGGTTGTAACGTTTTCATATGCATGATAGCCTGTTGGAAAGGTCTTTTAAAGAACTACGCATTATGCCTTCAAAATCTGACTTCATCTACAGTTTGACTATGGCATCCCAAAATAACATTGTTTAGGGCCCCAAAACATCCTTGGAAGTATAGCAAGATGTGTTGACATGAAAACATACAAAATAATCCAATTGGATTAGGTGGGAGGCCACCAGTATCCACCTGGAAGATGTGTAGGGATTCAGACAACCCCAGAAGTGTAGAACCCACAATTACAAAGAAGTATAGAATAACATGTTGAACTAAAAACTGACAAGAGGAGCCTTTGGAATAGGTGGATTGCCACCAATATCCACCTGGATCAATCCTCCCCCCTTAGGAAGCAATGGTCTCCATTGCATTGAGTGCCCAAGGAAGAGGGGAAATAGTTTTTTGAATCTGAATCTTGGTGATTTTTGTGCTCTGTTGGAGAATTTGTGTTGCTTGGTTTATGGAAGACTGACACAAACCAGTTGCTAGCGGAGTTGAATATGCTCCACCAACCTGTGGTCTCTAGGTTTGACAAGGCATTATGTAGGAACCATTGTAGGTGAAGAAAAAATATCTTCTTTCTTTTTGACAATCTGTTTTTGCTGGATAGAAGGTGTTGAGGTTGTAGTGATTTTAGCAGTATTTTGTGTATCCTTTGAACATACTATGAAGATGATGAATTTTGCAGTATGAGAGATTACCTTGCGGCATTGTTTTGGTGGAGCATTAGTCGGAACTACCTTTGGTATCCTATAAATCTGACCTCCCAGAGTAATAATGAGACTACAGGGTCTAGACTCATAGAAAGCATGACATCTACACATATATGATTGGCCCAAAACAACATCACAGACATCAAGAGGGGAAACATCACACACTACCTCATCCTTGAAAGGTTGGATGCCATAGGACATGCGGCATTGTTGGCTGACACGGAGATATCGTCCTTGGTGAATCCACCCGATGTTGTATGGTTGTGGGTGTAGTGTTGTCAACAACCCCAACTATTTGACAACCTTAGCTGAGATGAGGTTCTTCTGGTTGTCGCTATCAACAATTAAATTCAATAGGGTCCCCTTCACCCACATCTGTGAATGGAACAGGTGCTCCCACTCTTCAGGATCTATTGATTCTTCTAGTTGAATTGTTGTGGTTGCGACAGTAGTAGTGGGTTCTATGTCAATGATCTATCTATTTTCAATATTTCCTGGATCAAATTATGAATTAGGTTTCAGCTCCGTCTCTTTGACCTTGGCCACCAATGATTGTTTTGAGTGACGTTCATCGGTTTTGTGCGAGGGGATTCTTTGGAAGTCACGCCACTTCCTAGTGTCATTCTTTGTTTTTCCTTTACCCTTTTTATCCTATGTATTGGACTAATTGTCTGGAGGTTGTTGGTTAGGGTCATCCTTACCATGCTTTGGTTGTTGCAGATTTGCAGAACCGAATTCCCATTTGTTCTAGTACCTAAATTTCTGCTCAATTTTGACATCATATCGATAGGAAGCTCTTGATTATGAGATGTTTAGGAAATCCATTTCGGTTTGGATGTACCTATGTAGAGCCCCACAGTATTTCAGAACCAGATTCCGCTCAGAGTCTTTGATACCCAAATTGGTTCGCAAGGTATGGAAATTATTTGTGAACTCCACCACTGTTTGGCTCTTCTCTTGCCACAGTGTGGTCCATCTCATGTACTGGTCTTCATAGTTATCAATAGGATAGTATTGTTCTTTGACCTCATCCAAAAAACAATTCCAAGTGGGCTCGACCCCATATATTCCAAATTCCTCTATGGAACTTTGATCCTAGTAAGTTTCCCACCAACATTTGATATAGGGGAGAGCCTTGAGGAGTACGAAGATGATATTTTCCCTGTCGAAAAAAATTTGAACAAAGAAATAACCTTCTAATATATTTAACCATTTTTCTAGGGCATTTGCATCTATCTGGACTTCAAATATGGGAATATCAAAATTAACTTGTACCTTGAAGGGAGAGGTTACTCAAAAATGGTCGCTTGATGAATATGTGATTATTTCTATCGGCAGGTATTGAAAGATGTGAGAAAAATTCTCTATTATTTCATCCCTCTGTCGCGTGAGAGCTTGCTCAAGCAATAGGTTAATAGAATATTTTGCTCCATCGTTTTTATTTTTTTTCTGCCATCGAGGGTTTCTTGGGCGTGCGAAAGTGATTTTCCTCAAGAGATACAAGCTCAAGTCCCAACTGGCTACACTCGGACCTCATCTGGGACATGCGCTGAAAAATGATCAAGAGCAGCCTGCTCTGATACCATTGATCCAGATTATTTTTGAAATGAAATGAAATCAGAGATATTACAATGAAATACTCGTGAAAATTGCCAAAAATAGAGAAATACAACAATACTTGTTTTCTATTAATGAAAGAATTGTAAAGAGACTGTAAAAATACAAAGTGCAAGACTCGCTAGAATGGTGGCATTACTGTCTCTGAGATGAGATGTGACGGTTACACTCATTCGCAAGAAGATGATTACAAATAGGCTCTAAATGCCTTTTTATGTTAAACAGGAATTCCAAAACCCTAGACATCCAAAAACCTAACCCTAGGAGATGAAACACCAAAAGTCATGAGGGCCTCGTTTGGGTAAGATAATACATTAACTTCCCGAGGTCATAACTTTTGCATACGATCTCTATTTTAGGTGCGTGATAGCATGTTGAAAAGGTCTATTAAATAAATATGCATTATGTCATCAAACTCTGACTTCGTCTACATTTTGACTGTGGCACGCCAAAATAACATTGTTTAGGGCCCCAAAATAGCCCTGCAATTACAATAAGATGTGTTGACTTGAAAACATACAAAATAAGCCAATTGGATTAGGTGGGAGGCCAAAAGTATCCACCTGGAAGATGTGTAGGGATTCATACAGCCCCAGAACTGTAGAACCCACAATTACAAAGAAGTATAGAAGAACGTGTTGAACTAAAAATTGACAAGAGGAGCCAGTCTGAACAGGTGGGTGGCCACTAATGTCCACTTAGATCACATAATCCCCTAAGTTTTCGGATGGTATTCTCATTCATACCGGTATATTTGATGGATCATCACACATGATCAGTTTTTTTACCCTATTACACATTGAAAATCTCAGTTTTGATTTGTGAAGGAAAAATTTCCAATTGCGCAACAGGCACATTCCGCAACTATATCCGTCTATTTTGGAGCAACAGTATGAGGTTCTTGTCAAAATTTGGAATGGGAGATCTCAATGGGATAATGAGATAAATGTTTATTGCATCAAATTAAAGAATTAACCAATTCAGATCAAGAAAAGAAAAAAAATATTAAGAATATCAATTGCTATGCAACTATGTTGTGCTTCTCATGTAGGTTGTTGTTGCACAGTAGGCATGCTACACAATGGTGATATTGTGTATGTATATGATTGTTCATTTGTTCATTGCTTATTTACTCTGCAGTTATTGGATGATAATGCTACATTGATATAATACTTGGATTATATGGTTAAAAAGGATTAGATTGCTCTATTATTGATTCACCCCCCCTCTTAGTAATCCAACAGATATAACAATGAAATATATAGAGATATTGCAATAAACACATAAATACAGTAATGCGCAGTTTTTACTAATGAGAGAATGTACAGGAACTGTAAAATTACATAGTGAATGACTCACTAGAATGGTGGCATCTTATCTATGAGAAGATATTTAATGGCTACACTCATTTGCAAGAAGATGATGATGTTTACAATGAGACTCTAGAGGCATTTTTAACATAAAGAAAATCCAAAACCCTAACCTCGGAAGATGAAACGTCAAAAGGCTTGCCGTCCCTGATGGGAGTAGTTTTTATCGAGAAAATCTATAAGTGCGGACACAAATGGATATCCCTAACTTCAACAGGAAGCTAGAACAAAACAAGGCAGAATACAAACTTCACCTTAGACTTCATTGTCATATAAACTAGTTCAAAGAGGGACAAATGACATACCTTTTAAATGAAGATTGATCCTCACTAGTGTCGTCTTTGTTGCTCCATATTTGGATTTGTGGGATGGTGAACCTATTTAAGATACACAAACTAGCAAAGAGAGAGAATATATATATATATATATATATATATATATATATATTCCAATTAATTCGATGTATAAGATCAAGGAGTTATACAATAAAATTAAAGACACCTTTATAGGGAAGAAATGTATTGTTGCATTATATTAAATGTAAGTGGAGAATACAACCCATGCCTTGATGTTGCAAGGTCCCTTCCAATGGCTCTTTGCTCCAACACACACACCTTTTCTCTAATGCCCTTGATGAAGAAGATCCACAATCTGACTTAGAGAGCTAAAGCAAAGCTATCTCCATTATAATCTATAGCAGAATTCTTCGTACATAAGAAATCCTTTACAAACCTTAGCCTTTTCCATAAGAGATCCCTCTTTATATAGGGTGAAAGAGGGATGGATGAGGATATTAGGATGATTCCACTAAATCAAAGAGGCAACTAATATCCAAAGCGAATGGAGGCCACCTCATCTTTTAGAAGATTCCCTTCTAGAACATTCGTGAATTTTGACTTTTCCCTTGTTTAAGCATAGTCACACCCTATGCACAGGCATCCTGTGGCAACGTCGTAGTCCATATTTAGTGCAGTGTACGATGATCAAGCATCGTCACACCCCAAGCATAGATTAGGGTGTGACGATCTCCCTTGTCATAGTTTTTAAGGAAGAAAAGGTAAACCACTTTTCTCATGGAGAAAGTCTCTTTTAGTTTTTTCAGGGAACATGGAAGTGAGTTATGCACATGTCGTCAGTTGATCACTGGGGTGACAAAAATAATGTGTAACAAAATTCTCCCCAAAGTATGAAGTTGGAACCTGTGATAGCTGAAATACTTTGTAGAATGTGTGTGTTGAAAACAAAGAACGCCTCGGTCGGGAACCTACAAACACTCAAGCATCTACATAATAATATACCATCTTCTCAGGTAGGCATTCCCATGCTCAGACTACAAGTGACTCTAATCATAAGTTTCAATTAAATCATGGCCACTAAACATACACTATGGATCCATGTCATCATGATTCAACATAGCCACGAGAAATACACTATGGATATATGCTCTTTAAGAATTCAAATTTGGACATAGCCATGAGACATACACAGTGGATCTATGTGTCAGTACAAACTTATGAATACTATGTCACAACTTGGACTGATATGGTCAGATCCAGGGTCTTCATTTCCATCATTCCTAAGTATGAATCTAGCCATGTGATTACAGGTGTCGAAGTCGAACATGGTAGAAACCACTTGATTACCAATCATTAATGAAGATTGTTAACAAGTGCGAGGGAAATCACCATTGATGTCAATGACTCCCAAGGTACTCTAGTACAATCCAACGAGTGTGAATGAATGAGATGAAGTCGAACACTTGATGAAATATTCCAACCAAGGGCCAATGATGTGAACCCATCGTTGAAAGTGAAGAGACCTGCCATTGAGGCATGCAGGCTCCAAGGTACTAAATGATCTCTAAGTCATGTTCTCAAATAGTGAGTTGAATTCGACGGGAAAAGACTCGTTGTACGAGGGCCTTAATGTATCCCCCATCAATGGAATGAAATATGTAACAAATTTGAAGTAGATCAGAGTATTAAGTGATTCAAAACTGACTCAGGGAAGGACATGGTAGAAAATTTATAAATGTAGACGGTCGACTCGATAGAAGGCTTGTTTAGGTTGGACTTCTCTTGAACATATGAATGATACGAAAATTGTCTTGGCAGCATTGACTCAAGGAGGACCCAACATATGAACTTGTGGATGGTAAAATGAGAGACAAATGGATTTTCCAACTCGGATATAGTGATGAAGTGGGGTGTCATGTTCAAGAGTGAATTACTTCCACTAACACAAATACAGATACACATTTCTTTCCCAATTTCCCCCCACCATTTCTGGCAAGTACCTCTTTATTTTTACGCAAGCTTCAGGAGGATAACATATGCTTGTAATGTAAGCTCATCCTTCGAACGAGTCCCTCAGAGTATGTTTAACTAACCCTAAGAAGGAGTGGTTCGATCCCATATGGGCCTTTCGATGTTTTTTTTATGAGTCCAAAGAAAGAAAACTCAGGGGTTTTTCATGTTTAGAGAGTCTGAAAAACACTTAAAGAAAACTCAGGGGTTTTTCATGTTTAGAGAGTCTGAAAAACACTTAAAGAAAACTCCATAATTTCCTTTTTCGTAAGTTGATCTGACGATACCAAAAAAGAGATAATCTACCACTCATCAGACGTTTTCTTCAAATACTTTTATGAGCGTGAAAATAACAAGGTCGCTTGGCTATCTTTTCGTGTTTAGGGAGCTTGAAAAGAGCTTAAAGGATACTCCATATGGTTCATTTTCCCTATTACCAATACGATTTCAAAAAAATGATAAAAGGTTACTCGATTGCATTCTCATAGTTTCACGAGCATGAGAAAGAATTAAGACTGTGCTCAGAGTTTTTCCTAAAAAACCCTAAAAGCATCTGTACATAAGAAAAACACACAAAAACAACCAAAAATGGTGGATCCTTGTCAAACGTATCATCCTTAGATCTTTCAATATGTAATAGAAAACACTTTGTGAAGTTGGTTAGACTTTAGGGCATAAAAGATAATTTAATTTTGCAATACAATATGGTAAAAAGTAATAAAATAGGTCAAAACAACCCATTTACCATTTCATTTGCAATTTCACCAAAATAGTGCCCAAAACCCTCTTTTTCTTCCAAATTTCAGGCGTCGATTCTGGAGTGCCTGGTGGACCATTTCGCAAACTGCTTCCATCAAAAAGGTAATATCCTACCCCTTTCTCTTTTCATGGTTTAAAATTTCATTTTTATTGGTTTAATTTTGAGTTTATGTCGATGTTTTGGAGGTCATTATGCTTTGAGATTGTTGCAAGCTCACAATATCATGAACTATGACGATCTCAAATCATTGCAGGGGACTCAAATTCAGGATGCAATGATGTCACTCTACGTAAAATCAAAGCCCTACGACGACCGTAACTCAATTTTTGAAAAGAAAAAGTGAGTTAGGAAAACGTTCATGAATTGATTTTTTATGACTCTAATCATATTTTGATGTTACTTGGCAGGTTTTCCTCAGTCAAAATGATAGATTGGAGGGAATGGGAGCATGAGGAAGAAGGCTACTTTGTCTAGAATGACCTGGTCATTTTCATGGCACTCAGGGAGTGTGGTTTACTCAAATTCTTCAAAATTGAGGGCATGAGAGACCAATTGAGATTGTTGGAGTATCTAGTCCACATGTGGGATGTAAATGAACAAGCCTTTCACATGGGTGTGCATACACTCACCTTGGAGATATATGTCATTTACTTTCTGACATGTTTATCTCGTCGAAGCTCTCGGGTATCACTCTCGGGAAGAAGAGGTGGGGGAGAACCTATGGATTACTATGTTGCACACCACTACATGCCAAGTACGGAAAATCATAGTGGCAAGGTGGCCATTAGGGATGTTCGGGATTTACCATTGAGAACCATCCTCTATACTATCACCAGGATGGCAAGGAGTGTAGCTCCCCATATGTATTTCCAAATCCATGTTCAGTACGCCATAGAGTGTATGGAGCCTCGGGTCTTCAATTGGTGTGAGAGTATCTTGAAGAACATAAAAAAGAAACTGACAAAGTGTCAGAATGGTCGGTTGAAATAGTTTGGTTATGGATCCATTTTTCTGTCCTTCTTCCTGGAGAGGGTCCCCATCTTATGTCTATAGGTGGAGTGGAGCATACCCACTCCACAAGATCCACGGATGAAAAGATGGGTGGATTTGATGGCTCGTCACAGTGGTGTGCCTATCGTCAAATATTACGAATATTTCTTCTGGTGGCTGAGAGATCAGCTAATCATGGTATAGGACTATACTTACACCAGTACGGACTTCCGTGGGGATCCTAACTTAGCTCTTCCTAAGGGATCTCATTGAGGACACACAGGTAAAAGGAAATTTTCATTATATGATGTTTTTGATATTTTAATTATATAAAATGTTTTTTGTCATTTATCCAAGACTAATCAAGTGCT
Source organism: Picea glauca (assembly GCA_000966675.3). Taxonomy (NCBI): domain Eukaryota; kingdom Viridiplantae; phylum Streptophyta; class Pinopsida; order Pinales; family Pinaceae; genus Picea; species Picea glauca. The sequence goes on from JZKD02S2026094.1 coordinate 132,345, forward strand.
CTCAATAATTCATATGTGGCGTGGCACATAATAATGTTCATAATGTATAACAGTAGTTGGTACATCAACTTCCCAAGAGCGTAACTTTTTCATACGATCTATGTTTTGGGCGCACGATAGCTCATTTGAAAGGTCTATCCAAGGACTACACATTTTTCCATCACACTATGGATAAATCCAATAGTGTGAATATGGAGGGCCCAAAAAATGATGTTTAGGGCCTCAAAACGACCCCAAAAGTTTAGGACCCGAAAAGATGTAGAACAATTGCCAAGGTAGAAACCTATATTTTGAACCAATGGAATAGGTGGGTGGCCATCGATTTCCTCCTGGATCACATGCATGTGATCTGAAGATATCAAAGTGGGTGACTTCTAGTTTTGTGTCGCTCCAAGCCTCTAAAGGAGTCTTGTCCTTTACAGATATGTTAGGAGATCTATTTTGAATGTGATTGGCACAGTTAAGTGCCTCTGCCCAAAGCTTGGGACGAAGTGCCTTTGCATGTAGCATGCAACTGGCCACCTCTTTGAGAAATCTGTTTTTCCTCTCAACAACCCTTTTTTTTTGTGGAGTATATGGTATTGTGTGTTTCAACCATATCCCAACCTCAAGAAAAATATTTTGAACATGATCCAAGTGGATATTAGTGGCCACCCACCCATTCCAATTGGCTCCTTTTGATAGTTTTAGTTAAGCATGTTCTTATGTAATTCTTTGTAATTGTGGGTTCTACACTTTTGGGGTTGTCTGAAGACCTACACAGCTTCTAGGTGGAGATTGGTGGTTTCCCACCTAATCCAACTGGCTTGTTTTGGAATTTTTCATGTCAGTACATATATTTTTACTTCCAGGGCCATTTTGGGCCCCTAAATAGTGTTTTTTTGGCTTTCCACAATCAAAATGTAGAAGGAGTCAGAGTTTGATGGAATAGGCAGTTCTCGAAAATAATTTTCCAATGGGCTATCACGCACCTAAAATGGAGGCCGTGTGAAAAATTTATGACCCCGGAAAGTTGAGGTACCAACTTACCCATCGGGGCCCACATAACTTTTGGTGTTTCATCTCCTAGGGTTAGTTTTTTGGATGTCTAGGGTTTTGGCATTCACAAGTAATGTTAAAAAGGCCTATTGAGCCTCATTGTAATCATCCTACTCAGACAGATGCACACAAAAATCACATCTCTTCTCAGAGATAGCTACCACCATTAGAGAAAGATGTTTTCACTTCTGCAATTTTACAGTTTCATTCTATTTCATTTATTCAGTAGAAGTTATTGTTCAATGAATATATGTTGTTGTTGTCTGTATCTTTGTGTTATTGTATTCAGTCTATTATTTATTTTGTTCTACTCATAAATATGGATCAGTGGTATCAGAGCGGTCTACTCTTCATTTATTTTTCTTCGTGCATGTCCACGACAAGATCTAGGTACAAGAAGTTGGGACTCAAACCAGTCGAGCCTTTGCAAGATCGGTTATGTCAAGCCGGACCACAAATCATGGGGGGCGAGAAGAAAGATAATGGAGTAGGAGATCCTTTTAAACTTTTTCTCAAGGAATCCCTTTCACGAAAAAGGAACAAAATGAGGGACAAATTTGCACAAATCCTTCGACAGCTTCCCACATGAGATGCATCTTCATCAAGAGGCCATGCAACCCCCTTAAAGGTATAAGTAAATTTTGATATTCTATTATTTCAAGGAATGATAGATGTGAATTTTGTAGATAAATGGATGAATATGCTTGTTGGTTTTCTATCTCTCTTCCTACTCTTTGGCTGACCTAGGTTCAGATCTGAAAAATCTTCCAACAAAGCCCTCTAAAACTATCGGCCCTCCTGGTAAACCAAAAGGAAACACAACACACAAGATGCACTGCACAGTCTCACTTGAGATAGTTCTATGGGTGAATTCAATGCTCAAATTCTTGTGGTCTAGGAAAGATTGAGGATCTGGGATTGCATTTCATCTTCTTAAACCTTGATCTAGTAGTTGCTTCTATTATTCTTAAGATCCATTCCTCTATTACGTGGATGCATGCATTCTAACAAATCTAAAAATTAACAGATCTCACAGAATTGATCATTCATCAACTAACTAATTACAGAAAGCACTTATGCAATAAACACATTACACAAGTGTTATTGTAGTTCACCCCCTCTTGGGCTACGTCCACAAAGATCTGGCTCTTAGGCTCTTTTATTATGGTTCTGTAATAAATGGTGCCACGCGCACTACAACTCTGTTCATAACATCATGAAACAAACTCCATGATATTTTTGAGGCTAAATAGACCGCACTAGGATCCTCATCCTACGATCTAACCCTCAAGGTCTAGTTATTTTACTGTCATACAACTCAACAGCTTACAAAAAGGTATCTGGTCTTACAATCATTCTCCTAACCAACCAAAACTATATTCTCTAATATTTTGGAATGGGGTCCTGACCTATACCTCATAGGTGCCTATTTATACTTATTTTTGTCTTATCATCCATTACAGTCTCTTACAAAAATCCTAACCCTAATGTGGTTAGGTTTTCCTGCAAGCACGCCTTGCATGCTTTCCTCACACGTGTTGCTTTTCCTCTTTTTCTGGCGTTGCTTTTCCTTTATTTCTAACGCGCGCCCCAGCTTTCTGGCGCTGCTTTAATTCGTTCAAAACTTCTTCGACTTATCCCAAAGTTGGCCTACGCCAACATGCCCCCAAAAATGACATCTTGACTCATCCCGAGTCACTCACAGACTCCAACATCTTTCACCGCCTGCGCTAGTGTGTCGTACATCTTTGTTATCCACTAGCATTTCTCCAGAGCTTGATTTCTCTTTTTTGTCATGGTGTCTACCACCTGCACGGTGACTGGAGCTATTAATATCTCTCCCCCATCCAAGATTATATGTTCTATGCGCACTTTCATTGCGTTGATCTCCATGACCAACTGCTCTGCCTTTTCTTTCACGAGCTCCAATTGAACCTATCTTGCGATTTTCTATGCCTGGACCTCTTTTTCCTCTGCATATAGGTTTTTCATTTCTGTGGCAGTATTGATCTTCTCTGGTAGTGACATTGTCCTCTGTCACTGCTTGACATCTGCACTTGTTTCATGAAATTTATCTTCCTACCATTGCATCTCTTGTAGTATCCCATCCTCTAGTAGTTTTGTCCATAGTTGGGCACTCTTTTCCAACATCTTTGTTATTCTATGTATATTTTGTGCGATGTTCTCTGCAGACGTTGTCGCATCTTTCTCTCTTTGCGTTCTGACATCTAGAGGAGTAGTAGTTATTAAGAGGTCCTCCAGTTCCTTGATTTGGTGTTTGTATTGTTGCAAAGTGTGTGCTATCTTTCTCATCTTCTCTTTCGGAGACGCTCCCTCTAATTATGCGTTGTCTGAGATGGATTGAAATACTGCATGTATCTGGTTCTCCATCTCATCCACTTTTTTTTTAGCCATATTTTTCTCCTGCCCTTATTTGCCGATGACTTCCTTCAATATGGTATTCTCCTCTTGCTCTATCTGTAGATTCGTCGCGTTAGACCTTTCTCTGGACTGAATCTATGTTGGATTACTGAGAGGGGGGGTGAATCAATAATAAAGCAATTTAATCCCTTTTAACCATATAATCCAAGTGTTATATCAATGAAGCATTATCATCCAATAACTGTAGAGTAAATAAGTAATGAACAAATGAACAAACATACACATACCCAGTACACCAGTTTTTTACGTGGAAACCCAAATCAGGAGACAACCACAAAATTATTTTTCTTATATGTCTTGAAGAATTACATTCATTGGAAGCACCAACTTCCTTTGTTTTCCAGCTGCAACTGGAAGGAGGCTCCAACCCCCTAGTTTCTCAGG